>OZ014509.1:72020568-72433068 GCA_963966075.1 Aphodius sticticus
TTGTCTATCTTTTGGCACCTAACCTATTCCAGCTTGCCAGGACACATGCCCTATTTTCAACAAAGAACGGAAGGTAAAATGCTTTACAATACATAATACACTTATACAAAGACAAATTTTCATTTCTAAAAAATACTATTTCTTAAGTGGCGTTTAAATCAGAAATGCAGTTATAATTTTCAATTGGTTATTACATGTTCAAGTTTATGCATTAAAAATATTTCGTATTTAATCCTTTTTAATGGAAACTAAAAAATTCCCAACACACCAGTTACAAAACAGCATAAATGTTGCATAATAATTAAATATAAAAATTATTTTAAATGAGCACATTTAATGATGTCGTATGTTACTGGAAATCAACGTTAAGAATGTGTTCGCTATTTGGTAGAAATAGAGGTGCCTACTGCCACGTTATCAGTGCTTTTATCATTATTTCCTATATGTTTACTATGTGTCCGAACTTCCATGAGCGGCAGTGTACCTACCTGTAGAATCTGTAGAAGTTACAACGTGCAATTATTGTTACAAGTTACCATTTACTGTTACTTGTCTCTACTATTAGACTTCTTGCTACAAAGTGTTGAATCTGTGAGAAGTGGCAAGGAAATTTAAACAGTAGTTAATAAGATAAGTGTTAACGAGCTTTTAGCTACAAGCTCCTGTAAAACAACAGCATTCCAATGCAAACATACTTAATTGTTGTTTATAAGCGCACAATAAACAGATATAGATAAGAGTTATTAAGTTTAAATACAAAATATCAACAGCAATGTCGTTGAACATTTTCGCGGTGCCTAGTAACAGTAATTAATTCATAATTCATTCTACTCACGTTGAGGTCAAGCTCGTTAAGACCATTAATGCCTGAAACAGCATAACTAAAATTATTTTTGATTTAGTCGTATTATAATTGCCATATTTCCACATTAGCTGTACATAGTGTAATTTAAAAGAAACTACCAGAACTACAATATTTTTGCTGAGTTTGTAGCAGGAAAGAGCTCTCGTGAAGTCAAGGAGTTTATATCCTCCACTGTCGTAAAATCTCACAGTGGATTATTGGATTTCCTTCAAACCCCTATTCCCGTGGGGCGAATAAAATATTTTGATTAAACTCGATGTTCCCGACCACTTCTTACGCTATATAACTTTATTTTAGACCAGTATGCTACGTGATGCAATTGTCTATCATCGTAAGTCTCTTTTAATACGTGACGAATTGAGTGTTGAAATTATAATAAACTTTAAAGAGTGTATAAACTAGTATATCGCATGATAATAGTAGTAATAATAGCTATATATTGCTGTTCTTTTATTTAATTACCAAAAATGTGGATAACATTATCAATACTATAACTATAATAGTTATCCATTGAAGTAAATGTTTATGGAAGATTATTCAAACAGAGCAGTAGTGTTTATGAGTTGATGGTACAATTTATGACATGATGACGATTAAATTTATTGCCATGTTAAGAATTGTTTCAACTATTTTATTAACTAGCTATTATAGCATCATTCGAAATGCAATCTACTTTAAACGACCACTGATAGTATCCTATGGGTAAGTGTCAGGTATGTAAGGTAAGTCCCATGCTATGCTGTGATATAGGCATCACTTCTGCCAAAAATCAAGGCAAAGCTTGGCCAAACACGTTTTCTCTTGCGCGTGAATATAGTGTTAAATGCAGTTCACAAAAATTTTGGTATTTCTGTACAAATATCACAAGATTAATGTCCATTAATGTCATTTTGGTAATGGTCCCAAACCAAAAAAATGTAATATTTATTGTATTCTACACGTGAACTTTAACTAGATTAGTTCTGTGATTTTTCTAGAGTAGAATAGTCTTACTTAAATGGAACATGTGTATACATCTCCGTGATTAATTCTACAGTTGCTTTCAATAGATGCTATTTTTTATCCACCAATATAGGGCGCAGTAGTTAGCATTAACGACGGTATACCACTGTTTAATTGGTAGTTCTTGAATTTCTATGTCTTTTGACAACATGAATATCGTAGTTAATGTTACATTTTGAGACCGTATGTTTACTACGCGTCATATCGGTAATGCTCGACGTGATTAGGTCTTGTTGAATGAAGAAAAACTAATGTATTGATAAAACATGCAATATAAGCCTGAACATATTCTCACTTTTATTCTTAAGAGCGTTGTCCAATAGCTGATCGACAGAGGCTTGGCTGTTTTTGATAAGTTTAGAAAAATCAGTCGAGAATTGGTCTTTGCGTGGGGATGTCGACGTTTTCGCTAAAGCTACTTTGGAACAAGATAGACTTTGCCGACGTGCGGTCACCATTATATGATCTAACGTCTTTAACGC
Organism: Aphodius sticticus; assembly: GCA_963966075.1. NCBI lineage: Eukaryota > Metazoa > Arthropoda > Insecta > Coleoptera > Scarabaeidae > Aphodius > Aphodius sticticus. The sequence continues at coordinate 72,022,918 of OZ014509.1, forward strand.
TGTTTCAATTTATTTTTGCACACGTAAGCAGGCTGTCTAGTGGTTTTACAACGGTTACCAACATAACATAGTAGCTCTAAAAATTACTGTGATAAATTGTTGACATAACCGTGACATAACCTATGTGGAGAATGTGAGATATTTATCATATATTTATATGATAAATAACTTCAACATTTGTCTACGGTTTATGAAGTGATATATTGAAAAACACACGTACTATGAATACACGCACACGTACTGTGAATATGTGGAATATTTGAAAGTGTATTGAGATTATGCGCCCATATACATTTATACCTCCTAGAAAACAAACCCCGTACCAATAACTTTGGTCACAGATTACTTACTCTTGGTACGATAGATTATGCACTCATTTCTCAGCCGATACTACACTTATGCTTAGCTACTGAAAAACAAATACATATCGACCCATGCAACGAAGACTATCGTAACTAACAAACTACATGTAGTTACTATAGTCTTTGTTGCATGGGTCGATTATTATTACATACGTATGTACATCCACAGCACAGGGATCTGATGACGTATAAGAAAAACAAAACAGTTAATAAGTTATTCTTTATTTACCAATTTGTAATTTATATATTATTTATAAAAGACAATTAGACAACATAAGCTTTATAATATTATATAGCTTTATTAATATTATATTATAATATCAAAATCACAAAAATGTTAATCTTCGCTATCATCAGACCACACGCATACGGGTCGTAATGCTTGTCCTGTTCTTCGGGGCTAATTGCAATACTATCTGCGGTTTGTTGTATTAAACATAATTCTCCATACACTTTGCACTTGAGAAGAAAAACATCTGGAGTCAGTGGTTGACAAGTCGACTATGTCCCGTTATACATTTCTCATATAATAAATATTATAGACGTCTTCAAGTAATATTCGGTATTTGGTAATCTTCAGCATACCTCGATAATTTTATTGTCAGTTCATGGAAATTATGAAAATTAGTAATCACATCTCTTGTCTAGAAATCCTCTTCGATCAACAAAATAGTACGTAAGGATTTTGATTCCTCGTAATGTGATTTGAATCCAATTACAGAACCCGTAATGAGCTATCTGCATCATACCATACTTGGAGCTTGAATTCTCTGGTAGTAGAATGGATAAAACAGTACTGTTTATATGTATATTCTGCTAACTAACCTAACAATTGAAAAGGAAATTTTAAAAAACAATAGTTTACTTCTTTAGGCACAAACCCGATTGATGACTGATATAATAGTAGAATTTTTATGTAATCTCCTAATTTCGATTAGAATACTTCTTTGTGCAGTGTCCCCAAGTTTTCTACATTTTCAGATTATAGGCTGAACCAGCCTCTTAAGTATTATCATATGAGAAGGCGGTGTGGTTGACCTTGAAATAGGTTAGTCTTTTCGTAATGGTCATCTCGGTAATTGTTCCATATTACCGCAATGACATATTTACGTTTTATCGGATGAGCTGACTCCGAAGTATAGAAATCGCAGCAACATTTACTTCCTTCAGTCAAAAGTGCCCCCGTTGTTTCTAAATTTCGAATCCTTATCTTGGTTTTTTAGCTGAAGTGGGCATGGGAAAGGCGGAAAAGGTCTATGGACGGAATTGGTGGAGCACGGAAGAGGAACTCCAATCGGTTGATTTTACAAGGGTATTATTTTACAATGTTTAATGTACTATCGTGGCAAAAAGAAAACGGGCACAGCAAAGTGAAATAAGGCACTTATATTCTGAACAATTTTAGTTGTGTAACATTTTCTATGACCGTATCTGTTAACCTATGAAGTCTAAACTTTTACAGTGTCTGTCAACCCACAAACTTGTTCCAGTATCAACAATTTTATTCTTGCCAAGTGCCTTCTTAGCACTTGGTTTAATAACTTAGTCCTGAAGATGCCTCTAGCAACAGAGCGCGAAACGTCGCCTGCTTCAAAGTCCTCAACGCGGTTTCCACCCGGAAATCAATATATTATTGACTCAGACCGCGGAAGTCTACAATCTAGATATAAAACTACACTCGGCGCTATACTTTATTTACAATAGGGTATTCCGGTCATGTCAAAACTTAAGCAGATATTCGGTTTAAGCTATTGTACAATTTATGAGGATTCATAAAGTTAAGCTATGAGCTTTTTGATTTAGTTTTTTTTATGAGATAATTGCAATTAAAAGTGCATTTCGTTTGAATTCACCGACCACCCTCGGAAATACACGATGATTACCGATCCCTAGTAGCGGTGGCAACAGCGGACAGCTCTCGAACAGCTGATCGGCCAAGTTGACGGTTGGCGACCCTGTTGTTTGACAACGAATAAAGTTAACTTTTTGAGAGATGATTTGATCATTGAAACTTGAAGCCAAACATCTCTCATCTCGCTAGTCGGCAATGTAAAGAAAATCTTATCAGGAGTTACTGTTCTACTGCTGTTACAGCCCGGCACAGAACAATGTCGGCGTTGGAGTTTATACATTTTGAACAAGTGTTTGATATAACCTCAATAACCAAAGCAGGTGTCAACAAACGAGCGATTCTAAACGTTGACACAACAGAAGACAAAAATTTACTACGTGCACCCTAGATATAGCAACGTTGTCAAGTCGCTCACTTTGAGCGGTCTTTGTGACGTCACAAAGACCAATCCTAATTCAAACTTCAAACAACGATTTCTCTTAATTTAAAACAATGTTTGATATTTTACTTGTGAAGTAGCAAACAGTAGCACCCATACTTTGTAAAAATAGACAATTTCAAAAACACCGGAATACCCCATTTTCTCAATTTATCGTTTTTAGAATTAGATATAACAACGGGTTGCTATCAACAAACAATCAAATTGGTGATCTTAGTTTATTTGAAATATGAATTTTGTACTTTGCCGCACTAGAGCGGCAAAGTTCCATAGCGGTTCTCCAACCTCGAACGAAATCAGCTGTTTTCGAGTGTGACAGCACAAAAAAGATGTTTACATCCTATTTTGTTGCGATGTAAGTTAGAAACTACCGAACGAATTTTGATCGGCCTTACACCCAGAAATTCTTTGTATTTTAGGTAATATTCAAGAAAGAGCAGAGCAAGATTTATCGGATAGTTTTTGAGTTATAGCGCCGCAAAAAAATGCAGAATGTATACATACAGTAGAGCGTCGATAATCCGAACTAATTCGGACTGAAGGTGGTTCGTATGTATTATCAAATTGTTCGGATTTTCGAAAATAACCTAGACAATTACACTAAAAATGCCTAAAAATGCACTTCAATCGATTAAATATACATACCTATATTAAACAAACTATTACATAATTATGTATTTAAATTCTTTTAAAACGCGTTCAGATTTTTTACGTTGCGGATCTTTGACGTTTGGACTTTTGAGGTTCTACTGTAGATGTTACCCACAAAAGTATTAAATTAACAAAAGTTATTCGATCTAAACTAAAAACTAACCTCAACGTTGACAACAAATTGACGAATTCCGTAATAAATTCGTAAACAAACTAAAATTGTATTGTAACATATTTTATTGTATTGCACTGTACTGTACTACATTGCATTGTGTTGTATCACTCTGTAACAATAAAACTACCGATTAAAATCAAGACTAACGTACCCCTAAGTAGAACGAATATGCAAATTTATAAACTTGTCACTATTTTTCTGAAACGGTTTACATCAGTTGAATTAATACAATCAGGTATGATGTAACTGACGTGAATAATATATAGAGTAACGTGTAGTCTACAGGAAATACCCCTGCGGCGGAAAATTCAATCTTGCAGACCACAGTAGCTTCAGCTAACAGTTCCAAATCACTTTTTGCCATTTCGTAGTCCTTTCTGGTTTCGACAAGTCTCAGAGCGGTGAACGCCAAAGATCGAATGTCACCTTCCAGGGAGCTTGTATTGTGCCCAGAGATGATCAACTGGATGGCCAAAAACTACAAAGAAAGATCAGAGTATTAGATTTAGCACAGTTCTAATAGTTCTATCGTTGATTAGAAGTAAAATGAGGCATCTTAGTGAAGTGCAAGTTGCTCGTGCTGTCACCCTTATTCAGCATGGCCACTCTACTCGACATGTTAGCAGGGACCTTCGACTTTCCCCTTCTGTTATTCAGCGTTTATGGAATCGGTTTCGGGAGACTGGCCAATATTTTAAAAGAGCTGGACAAGGTCGAAATCGAAAAACTACTCAAAATCAAGACCGATTTCTTGTCCTTTCCTCCTTACGTCAGCGTACTGCCACAGCACGAGACCTCCTAAACGACCTAAGACATGGAATAGTAATTTCTGATCAAGCTGTTAGAAACAACTTAAAAGAAGCGAATTTGACACTATGAAGATCGGTCCGCGCATCACGCCTTACGCAGCATCACAAAGCAGCGTGAATGAGGTTTGCTCTGGATGACAGAGATTGGCAATTTCGTCACTGTACGCCTGTACTGTTTACAGACGAGTCCAGATTTCGTTTAACTCGTTGCGACGGTCGAGTAGGTGTATATAGACATCCTGGTGGACGCTACGCAGACGCTACTATACAAGAAGTGGATAGATTTGGTGGTGGATCTGTGATGGTTTGGGCTGGAATCAGTAGAGACAACAGAACTGATTTTGTTGTGGTTCCTGGTAGACTAAATGCCATGAATTACATCGAAAACATCTTGGAGGACCATGTGGTGCCTGCTGCATATGGCGTCGGTCAAAATTTCATCCTAATGCAGGACAATGCAAAGCCACATACCGCCGGCATCACCAGAAAGTTTTTACAAGAACGTGGAATTCAGGTCGTTGAAGTGTAGCAAATTTGATTAGCCTAGAACTATTATTTAAAAAGTTACAGGTTTTGAAGAAAGTGTTCCCCCATTTTTTTAGCAGTGTATTTTTATATGTTATCAGGTCAGGACGGGTCAACGAATAGACGTCATGCAGAGCAAAATTATCTTTTTTTATAAATGCTGATGTTAAGATTTTGATGTGCCAGTTTTGCGTGTTGCTGCTACTCACAACAAAAGAGTTTCTCAATAATATTTATTACTAAGCAATTAAACAAACGCTCATTCATCATTTTTAAGATAATTTTTGTCTGCAAATGCTTTTTCTCCGACTGGTCTATGGTTTCAATACATCGTTCACGTAGAAATTTGATGGAAAATCCAATAGTGTCAATGTATGTGTTATCAATATAACGTTGCACGTTGCTAGATCTTATAACAGTCATACAAAGTCGTTTCTAGACAGAAATGTAATTATTTCTAATTACTTATATAATTATATATATATATTGAGACTCACTACTGGTTTTAAATATCTTAAATATCAAGTTTACAGTACATCCCTTTTTGCGTTCCAGCCCCGTTTAGCAAAACTTTGTATGTGTGCATTTATTACCACTTGTCTGAAATAAGCTTTTGAAATACTCTTTTGCTCTATCCCATTCTTGATATGACCTTTCTCTTGAAACACTAGTTTTTATTAATTTATTCACAGATTACCGGACGTTGACTTCTGTATTATGCTTCAACAATAATCAGCATCATAATGCCATCATAATTATCATCTCATTTAGGTGCATAACCTTCAAGTGTGAACACTGTATATTGGAAAATAGTAAGAGTATTGTATATTTAACAAATTACAATATTATATTTTTGTATGTAATCATTTATGAGGAATAATAATAATGATAACCACCTTTTCCGAAAAACTAACGCAATTAGTATAACGCAGTATAACGCAATTTATTTATTTTTTTTGATCAGCTATTTCAGAGTTACGGAGCTTCAAACACAGAGCTCAATACTTTTGCAACCGATCGTAGTGAGAAGATTACAAAGTACTAAATCCTTCGAACTAGTGAACCAGTGAAATGTGTAAAAAGTAGAGCACACACACACACAGAAAAGTGATTATTTGGAACGAGAAAACATAATTACTTGAATTTATTTACTAGATTCAAATGCATATTTACTTGGATTTAGAAAGTTAGGTATATACAAGAAATGGCTCATACTTAATCTAAGTAAAATAATTTCTCAGATAAGTGCTGTCGACAAATAAATTCTTTCTTTATAAGAACCAATATTGTATTGAAAGAAATAATTGAACTTTTCGTCCCAAAAATGTCAATATCTCCAACGAAGTAATAGTAAATCCATCCAAGTGCGTGGTTACTTGATCAAAGAAAATATAAGACATTTAATATAAGTAAGTATTGTTTACTGAATAAAAACCCACCAATTATTTAACTGAAGTGATTCTCACTTCTTTCAAGTAATCCCTTTCTCTGGAATATATGCGCATCGTGATTTGGTCAAGGCTCGGGCGCCCGCGCGTAGGGCTGGCGCCGTAAAGGAGCGAAACCTAGTACGAAAACAACAACGAAGTACCCGTAGGGGATGTGCCTTGTGATTAGTGTACAATAAACGTTTCAACACGGAATAATTTGATGTAAGGCACGCAACAGGTTAGAACGATTAAGTAAATATAACATACCTATCTTGTTAACTAGCAATAAAAAACGTATTTGTGCCAAATCTTCAAAATTCTTACATTAAGTAGCTAAAAATATTTTCCGGGAATAAAAATATACACTTCATTGAAGACTGTTTACTTCCTTCACCAGAGTAACGACTTTCTTAAATCTAGTAACTATTCCAAGAAATAAAATGTCTTGGTTGGAGTCAATAATCCCTCGCGTATATACGAACCTACCAACTACTTCATCGTAATTCTCTCTTCGTTCGAGAGATCACTTTTCTGTGTGCAGTGGGTGAAGTGTCAGTGCTTCTTGTTTAGGACAAAGTAAATATAGGACATCAGTGGCTAGCCTATTCTTAATTGTTGGAACTGTCGGAATTTATTTCTAATTTATTTATAAACTTCTATTGCAATTATTACGCAATCATTACAAAAAGTTCACACGTGCACTAAGCGATGAAACACATTAGAGAAACAGCAATACACAATTATAGAAATTCTAATATACCTACCATTTGCCATATAGCCCAACTGCAGTGCGCGTAATATAACGCATCATTAACATCGTTATTTCCCATATATTTGATGGTGTATTCCAAAGCAGGTAAAACTCCAGATACAGCAATAATGTTCAGCAAAACAATCTCCCAACCGAACAGAAGACCAAACAACTCGGTTGACTTATACAATGTCAGATATATTCCGGTTAATTTTCTGACAACTTGCACCTTATCTTCTGGTAGATCAACCGTTTTAGCCCACTTCTTATTGTTGATGACCGAAAACGCAACATTAACGTGAATATTCCGAATCAAGTCTACCTCCATGATTTTCTTGATTTTTTGTAATTGGTCCTTAATGGTGCTGCATACTTCAATCATAAGTAGAACAAGAAAGTTCAAAATAACGCAGGGTATATACTGGGCGATCACGAACAGCACAGATTCACCACTGTGGAAAATATAATAGTTGCTATCGAAACAAATAACAATTATCAATGGTATGTAGTTGCAAGCATACTTAATATAGTAATATTTAATGACATCCTTGGTAACAATGTCAAATTCGTCCAACTTTTTTTGGGAAATCAACAGATTCTTTAGGAGAGTCCCCCATTCCATGGTGTTGGATATAACCAGTCTCAACATAGCCATGATTATAGTTGCGTATATCACAGCATTCACAAGAATGAACATAAATGTTTCGTACGTGGACCATGTTTTTGTTATACTTGCAAATTCATACAATAAACCAGCTGATACACCACTTGAAATCGCAATGAATAACACCTGATAAATCAGCAGTGAAAAACTTTGGATTACATCTTTTCTAGGTACGTCGAAATACGGTGTTAAGGACATATATCTTCCAAAATTCACATGACCTAAGAGCGAATCTATTGGAGAGTTTAGATGCAGCTTTAGGTTGCTCATTGTTTACTAGAATATTACAATTCAGTGCGTACGATTCGTCGTTTTATCGAGGTGGAATCGAAAAAAATATATGGGTTTTACACGTGTTGGAATATCAGGACAAGTACGCCTAGATTATAAAATCTGATAAAATAATAAATAATGGATATAATATGCTTGATACTGGAGCACTCAAAATGTACATACGCGTGGGTACTTTAAATGCGAATTGTTATTGAAAAAATAATCATTATTGACAACTTGACACTGTTTCAATGCAGAATATATTGTTGTTTTCAATTATTAATTATACCCAGTTCTACCTGTCCTAAAACACGTTTTCAAATAAAAACGTTATTTCTCATTCAAAGCTTATGAAATTTTCAGTAATAATATAACAAGAGAGTGAGAATAAATTGAAAATAATTTGACAGATTGTTTGAAAACTTGTTGCCAGGCAATAGTGGCTATTGCCAAATGGCAACAAGTTTGAACAAAATCTGTCAAATTATTTTCTAATTTATGGAACTCTCGAGTTATATTTGACTAGATTATTTTTTGATTCACAAATTTTTACAATAAAAAAGATCAATAAAACTATCATAAAATTATTGAAAAATTTAATTTAATTAATTATTGCTTACAATACATGAAAATATCGTTGACACATTGTGAATATATTAAAAGAATTAACAATTTAAATTAGTACAATGAAAAACGCAATTATTAAAAATATTTCGAGACTCATTATTCATTGAGGATTTGGAATTGCTTGCTATATTAAGTGTTTCCTCCTGCGTATTTTCTCTAAGATTATTTATTATATTTGAATGATGTTCTTGGTTCAATTGTAAGTATGGTTTAATCGAACTTGCAGAATTATGACCAGTGACCTTGATTAGTTCTTGTTCTCCTACACCAGCTTTTGAAAGGTTACTTACTGCACTTGATCTGGCAGAACGGTTAGTTATTTTTTTAGTAACTGTGTCTAGACCTACTTTTTCTGCGGATTCTTTCATCCATTTTGAAATGGAATTTATTCCCACAGGAACGTTTTTATACCAAAAACCATGAGTTTGCCAAGCCGGATTTGGAGGAAGAAACAAGCGTTCGGTTTTAATATTTTCTTCACGTTTACTCATTAGTTTTTCAAAAAGACGAACAGGGCAAATATCTGGGTTATTTATGTTTGGAGTCAACCATTTACTATTAGCGCACCTTTGTGCTCCACCCTGTGCAGTTTTTGTAAAGATGGGATTGTATTCAATGCGGCCAGTATTTAATCTTTTTATGTCGGTTTCTTTTTTAAAATAATGAACTAAACATTTCGTAGCTTCTCCTCCCCTCCAAGCTAGTTCATACGATGCAACGTGAAAAAACTTTCTTTGCAATCCACAAGGTGTATCTTCGTCCCAATAGTTAAAAATTTGCAACAATTCTGTATTAGAAAGTGCCACAGAACTTTGTTTGTGCTTTTCAGGATGTTTTTGTAAAATTTTTCTTTTTGCATCTCTTGCATTCCGAGCATTTCTGAATTCTATATCATGGAAAGGATCAAAGGACCTGTTATACTTATTAAAGTAAAGTTCTTGAACTAATTTTGCCGTTTTATTCCACATTCTCTTTATTACTGCTTCTTTATAATCATTTCCGTCTTTTCTTTTCATGTTATAAGCCCAATCTTTTAAAATCAATGCCAGAGTAGCTGTTGTAGTAGATTGATCCAGAATATAATTTCTTTCTTTGGTGAAGGTCTTAAATTGTCTCCATATAGACTGATTACTTATTAGAGTATTTTTCGAAGTAGTTTCTAAAATCTTTTTTGTAATTTCTGCATTAGAAAAGGTACTAAACCGATGGCTTTCACCCATTTCGCGTTGACACAATTAAGTAATTATTTTGACAAGTATCTGACAGTTGCTAGGCAAGTAAAACCTACAGTGATTATTCCCGAGAATAATCACAAGAGATTTATTCCCACTATAATAATGACATAATTGGTTGAAACTTACCCTTGTGACAAATAAAGAAGCATTTCATTGGTTTTAAGAAACGTCAAAAAATAATCTCTTGGATTTTTTATTTTTTACCCGTTTGGTTAAAGTAAAAGTTCACTAGATTTGATTAATTGCTAAAAAATAACGGATTTTATAAAAAAATAATTCCAACAAAAAATTCTTATTAAAATATACAGGGCGTTCTGTCAGAAAAAGGACAGGTTTGCAAATTTCCATAACATAATAAACAGCGTGTATTTGGAGAATTATTTAGGTGTTCCGGTAATTTTGACTATTTTTGGTTAATAGCTTATAATTAAACAATATCGCATTTTATAAAAAAAAAATATTACTATGAAAATTCCTAGAATTAAAAAATTTAAAAATATATAGGATGTTCTATTTAAAACAAGGATAGGTTACCAAATTTCTATAATAAACTGAGCACGCTGTATATTGAAAATATATTTAGACGATGGCTTGTTTAAAGCCAAAAAACTATTGTTTTTCATTCTAAGCAGAGATAAGTGGGGACTGCCGCTTCACAACACCCTGTATTGTTTACTCGTTAAGGTTAAGGTTTAGTGTAAGGTCGAACAATATTTTTATAAAAGATTAATTAATTTTGTTATAAATTCATAATAAAATATCATATAATTCAAGAAAATGTTTCTCAGTTTATTTATAATTCATACAACATGCAACATATGTCATCATATCGGTATTTTTCCTACTACCTTCAGATGTGCATATGTAGAAAATAACAATATTAAAATTATAGGAAATCTCCGAAACATAAATGACATTCCAATAAACTAACAAATAAATTGTTAATCACCCATGCAATTTAAATAAATGAATGATTCACGTATTGAACGTTCGTCATTTATTTTAGTACCCCAAACTTTCCTTACCTCGTCATGATTTGTACAAACACGTAAAAGGACACGTAAAACAATTTGACGAGAAACATTTTTGAGCCAACGTTTCAAAGATTAATAATTAAGCACTTAAGCAGGAAACAATAACAAACACATCAATGTCAAACATGATAAAATCATTTCTCATAAATTTACCTTACTGTATATACTATTTAGTATTTATACAGCTACAAACACGCACTGTTCAATTCTAACATGATAAATAAACTCACAGAAGTGCGTTGGTTCCTAAAGTTTGCTAAATTCATAGCATTGGTGCCATCTTTTAGAGTGAACAAAGAAAAGTATAAAAAATTATGGAAGGTATATCATAGAATATATTTCTGCTTAATGTTGGTAATATCAACGTACCTAATCTACACTATTTATTACTTTAAACATTGGAGAATTGAGGAAAATATTCTACGCATTCCACTGATTTCAATGGTTTATTTATTAAATTTATTAGCGGTTAGTAAATGTTTTGCAAAGGGTGCAACGTATTGGAAAGATATTCACCACGTCTTGAGGTCTATACAAGGAAAGTTACCAAGAAAAAAATTGACGAAATATCAGATCATTCTGCATTATTCCAGGCATCATTTCTTTTTATTTGCAATTGTTCTTCTGGAGGCACCGTACTCAATTATACAAAAAATGCCACCTTTGTTTATAATTCTTCATTATCTGGCATGTTTATCTTTGAATTACGCAATGTTACTCATCATTACCTTAGTGGAAATGGTCAGAGATGGTTTAGATCAAATGACCACGGATATAAACATTAAATTTATTTGTGAAATATCTACGTTTGAAGGAGATCCTTATCAGTTTGGAGAATACGCGAAAACCCTTTTTAAGCACTGGAATAAGACGTATCTAATGTTGTGCAATATTGTGGAGTTATTGAACAAACTCTATGGATGGGAATTTTCTCTGTTGATCATAGCCGCTGTGCTTGACATTATTCAAATGTTCTACGCTCTACTGGGACCTGAATTGCATAAAGGATATTATTGGAAGGTGAAAAATACAATCTGGTCCTGCTGGATATTGGTAAACAATTTAAAAAATATATCTGGGAAAAAATACCATATGTCATAGTTATCTATCTCTGTTTTATCATATATACTGCATTATTTATGTTTGTACGTACTTTAAGGACAATGATGATTTATTATTTGCCCAAATGCCTGATTGCCCAAATGTAAAAACATGAAAACTTTCTTTAATATTTTGTAAATTCATTCACAATAATTATGGTTCTTATAAGCATTATATTAACCTTACAGTTACAATAAATTAACAAGCGATAAATTAATATTCTGAAGACAATATTGAAGTCGTTATAATGGGTGACCCACGGCATAGGTACGTTTGTTTATTTTTTGTGTTTTTGACGCCGAAGGAATGAACGTTGTGTTAATAGACAGAAAATGCCAATTTATGGGATGGTCTTGAGGTTAGTATGACTTCCGGGTTTTCCAGAAATGACGTCATCATTAAAATTTTAAAAATGAATCGCAGACAATGGGGAAGCATACGGTATTTAGGTTCTGGGATTGCGGTCAACCTTATTCGCTAGGGTGGAGTGGGAAAGGTGAGGGAGGGGGTTGAAGGGCAGCGGGATATGAATCTACACACGATGGGGAGTCATACGGTATAGGGGTCCAAGGACTGCGGTCAACCCTCTTCCCTACAATCTTGACTACAATCAAACAAAGTTGCATTTATATAATTAACAACAATTAACTATTTATTAATTAACAATTTATAGATTAGTTTTAAGCGGCAAATTTAAATAATCTGATGTATTTAATGTATTCAACAAAGTTTAAAAACTATACTGGATGCTTTTCCTTATTTTTATTATCATAAAAATTACAAAAAGTATATCTGTTACTAAAAATATTGGGTTGATAATAAATATACCTACATAATATAGATACACGGAGTTTTAATATCTATAATTAAAACTCCGTGTATGTAAGGGTTCTCAATTTTTCTTTGTATCTTATTATCAATAATTTCAGTTTTATTATATAAATTATATTTTAAATCAAAATTATGAATTCATCGATTTGACTGAAATGAAATATTTATATAAAGAAACGACACAAATTAACAGGGTCCTGCATAAAAATATAGACCACTCAGTGTATCAGATCTTATCCCATCTTATTCCGCATTTGTTGCTTGAAACATAAAGAAAATAAAAAGGGAGATTTTTTTAATCTCACGTGGCAAATATAAAAAACTAAATAATTTTGTTTCCTGTATTGCTGTATATTTGTATTCCATAATGTATTTAATATTTTCGAACGTACTGTATAAATAATGACTGAAAAACATGTTTAATACTTAACAACCTTATTAAACAGTGTCCTCTTTCGAGGGTCCCTTTTTTTAATTCTAAGCAACAATGCACTGCTTAAAATAATGGGAGCTGCGGCAACAGCAATGATATCGTCTTCACTGTTCATTTTTAATTCTCTACGGGACGCTACGAGCCTTCTACGATACACAGAAATACCTTGCGCCCAATACCAACGTTGGCCAATGTTGGCGAAGTGAATGCGCACACTACGCGCAGCGCGTCACATCACCAACGTTGGCGAGACGTTGGCACTGCGTGTAGGAGCTCCTTTAGAAACAGATTAAAACAAGCGAATTTGAAGCCAAGAAGACCTGTCCGCGCACCACGCTTTACGCAGCATGACAAAGTAGCCCGAATGAGGTTTGCTCTGGATCACAGAGATTGGCAACTTCGTCACTGGACGCCTGTACTGTTTACAGACGAGTCCAGATTTCGTTTAACTCGTCGCGACGGTCGAGTACGTGTATATAGACGTCCTGGTGAACGCTACGCAGCCGCTACTATACAGGAAGTGGATAGATTTTGTCGTGGATCTGTGATGGTTTGGGCTGGAAGCAGTATAGACAACAGAACTGATCTTGTTGTGGTTACTTGTAAACTAAATGCCATGAATTATATCGAAAACATAGGGCAATGCAAAGCAATAAGTCCTGTCACGTGTGGGATCAGCTTGACCAACGTATTCGCAAGCGCCCTAATCCACCATTAACCATACAGGAACTAACACAAGCCCTGGATTGAGGAATGGGACAGCATACTCCAAGAATCTCTTCGCAGACTAGTGCGAAGCATGCCACGCAGGTGTGAGGAAGTGATTCGTGCTCGTGGAGGGCATACACTGTATTAAACCTCACCAATCCACAGAAAACCCGACTATCATCGATACGATATGACAGTCATTTCCATTTTGTTTTGCATTATTAATTTACATTTTTAAGTGTAAATTAAAAGTAACTAAGAGTTGTTACATTGTTCGCATTCAGATCCTTTTTCTGCTCCGTTATGGTTAATACAGAACCGGTTTAAATTTTTTCTTATAATTTTTGTAATGTAAACAAATATTCAAAAGGATTTGCATACTTGTTTGAACCTAGTGAGTGTGTCAAGTGTCTTTAAAGTATCAATCCAAATAACAGCGCGTTATGCTTAGTATAGAACCCGTTTCAAATTTTTTTATAATGTTGTTGCCCCAACGCGAGATATTGCGTGTGTACAACCACATCGGGCGCTGGCCAGCGCTAGCTAAGCGGTGCTAGCGCTTGGTAAGCGCTGAGACTAAGCGGTCGCCATCTTGCGAGCGGAGATAATATACTTCTCGTGTAACCGTTCAGCCGGTCCGACGGCGCCGCTAGCGCTAGCGATTTCTGCTAGAACTGGTTGTACACGCCCATTATTGTATCCGGATGTTTTTTCTCGATTTCTTTTATATAACTACACGAAAACATGATTCACCAGTACCATAACACTATACTAAATAAATTCTCATATTCACGGTTACCATCGCATGAAGACTTTTTAAATCAATAGCGAATATAATAGAGGTTCATGACAAATAAACGTCACCGGCATACTTCATGAACATACTTCATCGTTCCAAAACAATTGACCCAAGAACTGCTCCCACCAGAGCATGCACGGTGAGGAGAGTTCAGTAATTGGACCATTGAACAACAAATAGTGAATGCCGATTTTGTAGACAAAATTATCTTCAGCGACGAGGCTCATTATACAGGGTTAGCCAAAATTACCGGAACACCCAAATAATTGTACAACGGTAAAAAATTTCAAAAAAAAAATTCAAACAAAAGTTTTTAGACTTTAAACAATCCATCGTTCAAAGATATTTTGAATATACAGGGTGTTCATTTTATTACAGAAATCGTGTAAATATTTTTTTTTTCAAATGGAACACCCTGTATCTTTTTACATTTTATAATTTTAGGACTGATTCTGGACATTGTTTATTAAAATAATTTTTTTATAAAATGCATCATTTTTGAGTTTTAAGCAATTAATTAAAATTAGTCCAAATTACCGGAACACCCAAATAATTCTCCATCGGTAAAAAAATTTCAAAAAACATTCAATCAAAAGTTTTTGACATTAAACAAGCTATCATTAAAATATATTTTTAATATACAGGCTGTTCATTTTTTATGCATATTTGGTTAACTTTTTTTTTCAAATGGAATATCCTGTATATTTTTACATTTTATAATTCTAAGACGAATCTAATAATTTTTTATTAGAATAATTTGTTTAAAAATTTCATAATTTTTTAGTTATAAGCAATTAGATGAAGTAATACCTCATCTCCTAGTTATATTCAACGAAGATCTGAATAATATTTGGTTTCAACAAGATGGTGCACCGCCGCATTACGGTGTCCAAGTTCGGAATTATTTAAATTCAATTTTCCCGCAGAGGTAGATTGGAAGGAGAGGATCCATTGAATGGCCACCTAGGTCGCCGGATTTACAAATACTGGATTTTTCTATTTGGGGCCACCTAAAGTCCAAGGTTTACACCAATAAGCCGCAAAATATTGATGCGTTGAAGCAGAGGATAGTGGACGAAGTTCAGAGTATTACTGTCGATCATTTAGACAACTGTTTACGGGAATTTGTTGATAGGTTGGGGCATTGTCAAGCCGCTCAGGGATGGCAGTTTGAAAATTTAATTTAATTGTTTTGTTATTTTTTCTTTACATTGTTATTATTTATCCGTTCGGCTAAAATAAATGTTTTGGAGTTTTGATTAATTGCTGATAATTAAAAAATCAATTTATAAAAACCTACTTGAAAAAAATTCTTAGATTTAAAAAATAAAAATGTACAGGACGTTTAATGAGAAAAAGGAGAAGTTTTCCATACTTCCATAATAAAATAAACACCCTGTATATTAAAAATATATTTGAACGATAGCTTGTTTAAAGTAAAAAACTTTTGTTTGAATGTTTTTTTAAATTTTTTTACCGATGAAGAATTATTTGGGTGTTGCGGTAATTTTGACTAATTTTAATTAATTGCTTAAAACTCAAAAATGATGCATTTTATAAAAAAATTATTTTAATAAACAATGTCCAGAATTAGTCCTAAAATTATAAAATGTAAAATGATACAGGGTGTTCCATTTGAAAAAAAAAAATTTACGCGATTTCTATAATAAAATGAACACCCTGTATATTCAAAATATATTTGAACGATGGATTGTTTAAAGACTAAAAGCTTTTGTTTGAATTCTTTTTGAAATTTTTTACCGTTGTAGAATTATTTGGGTGTTCCGGTAATTTTGGCTAACCCTGTATGTATACAGTGAGCGCGTTAAGTATGGAAACATGACAAAATCTCAAGAACGGTTTGCTATTTTAAAAAATCCTCGAACACGTCGATTTATAGTTATCAAAATACACCTTATGATATCAAATTAATTTTTTTACCTTCAATTGTTTTTAACATATGACGTCATCGACAAATTTTTTTAAATGACAACCCTATATTTTTTAAATGAATTTGATAGATCTTTTAATTGTCTTAATGGTAGCATAATATTTTTATGGCCTTACATAAGAACATTTTCGAGAAAAAGACAATTGAAGGTTATGAAATAAAAGTGACTAGTGAATAAAAGTGTTACGGACGCGACAAATTGCAAACATAAATAAAATTTTAATTTCGATTTGACGTGAGTAAATTTTTGTTCTTTCTGAAACAAATGAATAAGCTTGCTTTGTAACTGCATGTTGCATGAATTTCAAATGTTTATCGACTAATGACAACAATTACTATGGTTTTTGGTAACGGGCGGGACATTAGGATATAGGTAAGATCAAATTTTAAAATAATCCGTTATTCGTACTCGCTTCGCCCTGTTTACATTCTGAGGAAAAATGTTGTTGCTAGTAGAGAAAGTCGAAATAACAACAACAATATGATATTACTTTTAACAAGCTAAATACACAAAGATAAAAGTTAATATTATTAGCTAAAAGGTTCAATAAAAAAATATAAAAATTACAGGCCTATAATTTATTACAAAATTAGCGAAAATTGAAACTGCTTCTATATTTACAACATACACACATTTAACCTGAAGTATTTAGTAAGAAAAACAATTCGGACCAGTCTGAATTTTTCGCTTGCGGTTGACCTATTTTGGGATAGACATATGGTATCTTTTTCCAGATCACATATTCACATATAACGAAATAATTATTTTGGTTGTTTATGTTTTAGTATATGTTCTTTACGTTGGTGAAATGTTGTCAAGAAGCAAGGCTGGGTTATCTGAATTTGCAATCAATAGCATATCGCAGCGTGTTTTCAGTTCGTGCTTCAAGACGCATCTCTATCGCAAGACATTTTCAGTCGCTTACAGAATCTGTATCGCAATGTAAAATTCAATTTTCAGCAGCCGGAATTTTTGCCTTAAACTATTCACTATTGTGTATAGTCTTTTTTGTCGTTACGTCATATCTAATGGTTTTATTGCAAATCACTAGTTAGACCAGGGGTAACGAACCTGCGGCCTTTTCAATACTCCTAAAAAATGTATCATTTTTCTTCTCAATTAATTTTTAATTTTATTCCGCCAAGAGAAAAGCAAAATGAATTAAATGTTTCTTTGCAAGGTAGAACGAAACATACGACATGTGGCAGAAAATCCAGGCATTTACAAAAAAGCTATTATTTTTCAAAACTCTCTTCTCCTAATCACTAATTCCTGAAGAACATTTTCCAGAGTTGGCAAAAGTAATAAATGAACAAGAATATGTAGGCGAAACATATCAAGTGTATATTGCCCTTTTGGACTCATTAATTGAAGAATATTCTGTAAGGCTTTCCGATTTTGATACTCTTGCAATGAAATTACCATACGAACCACATCTAGTAGATATTTCAAAAGCACCAAGTGAATTACAAAGTGTTATGAGTTATGTGAAGACTGCTTTCTTGTTTTGGGACTACATACTGTTGTGAGTCACCTTCTCATATTTAACTCAAATTAAGACCCAATTAAGGACTCAAATAACTGATACACATTTAGAAGACCAACTGAAATCACGAGTTACAATGTTGAATCCCAATTTTCAATTTCTTTCTAATAGAAAACAAACACAAAAATCACATTAAATTGGGTATGAGGATGATTTAGTTGTGATAAAACCGTCATAACCCGTTCGTTGATTATATTTATTCTATTATTTTTTCTATTATTTCTAGTGTCCCATAAATAATAATAAATGATATTTGAATTTATACTATTCTATCATTTACTGACCTAATTAGCCCTGATTATATAAAATGTGTGCGTAGATGTGAAAAGGGACCAGTTGTCCGTTTCTAGTTACGCAGATAATCGCAAATAAAGTTAAACTGGTGCAAAATACACATTTTTGTTTTATTGGCTAATTACTCTCATTATTGTGTATTTTATCAGATGTGTTCGTCTGAAACCCGTCTGCGGTTGGAAAAGCATGAAAAAATGCGTTTTTATTGCGAACGAAAAAGGGACCAGTTGTCGCTATCACGCTACGCTCTAGCGCATTACGGTGTTGCCGCATACAGTAGCAGACACAAATATCTGTATGATAGCAGTTTATAAACTTGTTTGTATAAAATATAATTACAAAGTTATATAATATTCCGGGACAAATACTACGCTTATATTAACTTCACTTTTTGTTTGTTTGTTTGTCGATTTGATTGTTTGTCTGTCTGTTATGTACAAATCTTGTAATCGATATTATTTCTACTTCCCAGTGTCCAATCAAGCTAAAATTTTGCATGTGTACAGAACTCCGGTGACAATACAAGAAGCAATAAAAAAAATATGGAAACTTTTCCAAAATAGGAAAAAAATTTCAAAATTTGGAAAATTTAACCAAATGAGTTGAAATTTTGCCTGTGGACGGATTTCCGGTGACAATGACAGCAATAAAAAAATTTGGAAAATTTTCTAAAATTTCGAAGAAAATTTTGAATTTTCAGAATTTTTGAATTTTCAAAATTTTTGAATTTGTACAAATCTTGAAATCGATATTATTTCTACTTCCCAGTGTCCAATCGAGTTAAAATTTTGCATGTGGACAGATTTCCGGTGACAATACAAGAAGCAATAAAAAAAATATGGAAACTTTTCCAAAATTGAAAAAAAAATTCAAAATTTGGAAAATTTGACCATTTGAGTTGAAATTTTGCCTGTGGCCGGATTTCCGGTGACAATGACATAAAGCAAAAAAAAAATTTTCTAAAATTTTGAAAAAGATTTTGAATTTGGAAAATATGTCCAATCGAGTTAAAATTATGTATATGGACAGATTGCCGGCGACAATGCTCGAAAAAATAAAATGACTTACAAAATGGAAAATTTTAAAAAATTGTAATTTTGTTTATAAAGCGTAGTTTTTAAAAAATGCACTTTTTATATAAATTTATTATGATTGTATTTCCATATTTGTGTCCCTAGTTATGTTTATTTCTTATCATTAAACGTTTAAAATAATTTGATACTATCTGATTTATTTGACACTCCCAATTTGGATTTTTAACTGACATAAGTGTTGAAATCAGACAGCTGCATAATTATGTAACAGGAAATAGGATGACAAAAGTTGCAAATTCACGTTAATTTATTATGGTTGCCAGATTACACTCGGTGCCATTTTGAATTATAAACATCAAACTTCAGATATTTGTTTTCTTCTGAATCCGACAGTTAATTACATGTTTAGTCGCCATATTGGATCCGTCATTTTGAATTTTATACATCTGACAACAGATTATGAATCCGTAACCTTCATATATCACATAATTTAATTTTTGTATAAATCCGACACTTAATTACATAATAATTAATTACCTGGTTCGAATCCAGGTTGTGGCTGTAATTTTTGATTTATTTAAAATTTGCATGCCGCCTGGATATCACCATTTACTTTACATTCAGTAATCATTACGGTAAGTCCGGAAGGGTACGGTATGTCCGTACGAATATTTATATCTAGTTACTTAATTACATGTTTGGTCGCCATATTGGATCCGCCATTTTGAATTCTAAAAATCTAAAAATAAATTAGATTTGGAATCAGAGGACCCCATAAACCCCTTACGAGAATGCTTAAAGTCTTCTTAAGACTCGAGAGATGAAGATACCTAGCTTACACTATACATATTGTAGGCCCAGGCCAATGACGCTATAGATTAAAAAACCTATAAAATCCAAACGGAATAATGAAATAATAAATTCTACTAAAAATCTTGAAACTAATATCGAAATTGTTCCAAAAATGTTGGAGTCAGCGTAACTTCCAAATATGCGGGAAGTTATTAACTTTTAAACTTTGCAAAAGTTTGAAGCGTCATAGCGCAAAAGTTTAATTTTTGCACCAGCAACTTAAATATTTTTTTTTTCAATTTCTCTTTATGGTAATCGGCTTAAAATGTTGGAGTACCTTTGCCATAACTTATTCTATCTAAAAACACTCATAACTCAATTTCGGTCAACTGGTCCCTTTCCATATCCAGGCACACAAATATAGAGCTCATATAAAATAACTTGGGAATAGATCTAATCTGAAACTTCCCCAGAATTGAAAATAAGAAAGATACAGTATACAGACATAAATTAAAATTGGCTATTGCACATATCTGCTCTATTTTGAAGTTATTTGATATGAACTTCCTAGTGGGGATATACTTCACGACGAAAACTACTTCAAGAAGGACGGTAAGTATGCGGCCTGCTTATCATTTTTAAATTTAAATGTGGCCTTATATGATAAAAAGGTTCTCCACCCCTGAGTTAGACAATACTCTTGTGTACTCCGTATACAGGGTGTCTCAAGGAACATGATCTACTGAAGGATCTTTCTTTGAGAATAAAAATATACATTATTAACCAATACAGATTTCGGAATCATGGTATGTCCTAAAAAAGTGCTTAAAAATACTAATCACAACAGTGCAATAACAACAAAAGTTTTATCTACATGCTGATGGGTGTTGTTATTTGTGAGTTCATCGCAGTTATCAAAACGCATTAATCAACAAAAAAGCATTAATTTTATTTATCTACCACTCACATATAATAAGTTCATTGCATACGTATCTATGACTATATAATCCCCATCATGATACGCGCCAATGATTATAATGACACTAGCGTTGTATAATAATGACAGTTCGTTCAAATAATGACTTCATTATTTGAAGGAACTGTCATCATTATACGAACGTACTGTCAAAGTCAGTCTAAACCTACGTGGATGACACTTATTTGACATTTCGCCTCGCCACCATTGACAAATACATTTAAAAGATTTGATATAAAATGGAATTTATGAGTCGTAGATAAAACGTCGTATTCGACTCGCACATAACTGGTATAAATCGCTCGCATGTTTATACGCTCGCCTAAGGCTGGCGTATAAACTTCATGCTCGCGATTTATATACTCAGTTGTATGCTCGTCAAATAATATACTAATAAACCAGACGTGATAGAAACAAACGGGTAGATTTGCGATTATCAGTGGCCACAGACCAATAGAAATATACAATAGTAGCCGATATTTCTCTCATTCATTTCTCTCATTAATCTAACCATAAAATTAATGAATTCTTTTATTAGAATTCATCACTGGAACAGGGTTTCGTACATACGTCAGAATACTATCGAAAATCAGTTGTAAACAAATGTTGTTTAATAAATTCTTGTTTACAAGCGTCATTGTTATAAATCATTATGTACTTTCTCTTCAACCAAGCTCGAGACACACACACTCGGTCAAGGTATTTCAAGTTCACGATCACTCGGGTTGCGAACTGGTTTAATGCCAACACTCAGGTATGCACGTTGCAGGTTCGTTGATATTTACGATTTCCGGAAATAGTTTGGCTTGAAAAAATTGCATAGTAACTCAATGAATTACATTTTTATTTGCTTTTTGTGACTTTGTGAGTAGTTATCAATAATTGACATAATTAAACGGAATTGCTAATGACATTGTATTTATTTTACACAGTACCACTTTTTTCTCAAATACTCACACATATATTACAAGTGTTACTATTATTAGTGTGAAAATAACGATCCTAAAAAATGGCTAAAAAGTGGTTTCTAATTATTAAAAAAAAATACCTATTTTGTATGGAGACAGCAATTTTCATATACCATGAGTAACAAAATTTAAATTTAAGTTTTAAAATTTAATTTAAAAAAATCAACACGTCCAGAATTTCAAAAGACGTCAACGTTCGTCTCTTTATAATCTGATGAAGCAAACTAGTTTCAAGTGAATACGGTTATATTACAAAGTCGGAGCTTTGTCGTGCTACAAACACGATGGAGCGTGGCTTCATACAGATATCAGCTCCACCAATTATGATACGCAAATTAAAAACGATGGAGCTGCTAAGCATACCACATATAAATTGACGGACGACAAACCCCGTCTGTTACAAGCTATTCAAAAAAGAAAAGAGCACCACAAATTGGAAAAATTGTGAAAAATGTCATAAAAGAGGAAGACAAAATTAAGTTATATGTAATGGTGGATAAAATTTTAGAACCACTATTGATTGATAATTAATACTGACACCGATAGTGATTTATTGTTTAGTACAGTTGACAATGATGATTGATGAATTATTGTGAATAAATATGAATTATTTTAATAACATAAACATTGTTTGTTTTTGTTGGGTTTTATTACGCATCATGAAAACTCTTGGCTAAGCAATCTGAAACGCTAAAAAGAGTGGTTGGTATGTCATCTAGAAGCTTCATTTTGACATGATTTGGCAATTTTTAAGGCTGTACAGTCTTAAGAAGAGAAGAAATCGTGATAATTTTAACCATAAGAGATTTATAGAGGTTATTAACAGACTTTATTAAATACATTTAATCCAGTGGCGTGCGGTCCATACGTGAAGAGCGCACAGTGGGGTATTTGACCCGAAAACCTGGCCAAAATTATTTTTTCACCTATAAGGGCTCTAGATGTGTTGTTTTATTTATGTATAGCATTTTAACCTTCATAGTAAGTATTTGAATTACTTAATAAACACAATAAAACATTACAAAATGGGGAAAAAAGCAAATTTTATTAATAATTGTTCTTCACTGCAGTACACCTATTGTAAATTAATTACTGCTACAAGATTTGTCATCAATATTTTTTGTGATTTTAATTCTATTACTGTGTAACCTTTACAAAAATATATATGGCATGTCCTGATTAAATACGCATAATACACGGATTTAAAATTGAACAATACAAGTCGTTTCTGAGTTACATGAGATAATATTTTTGTGTCTGTTATGTTGTAAGAAAATCATGAAAAGAGTTTTATTTTTAAGACCAGTGGTAGAGGAAGAAAATGAAAGTTTATTTTATGAGAAAATGTAATTTAATAAATTACCGTCGAGTATGCAACTCAAATACCAGTACCTCCAAATCTCAATACAGGGTGAGGTATTTATTGTTAAGTTGATTTATTGGGAATTAATAGAGGAATTGTTTATGCAGCCGACAAGTAAGTTGAAGTAAAAATTTCAGATTGCTTTATTACAAATAATAATATATGTTATTTGTAATAAAGCAATCTAAAATTATATCTTCAATTTACTTGTCGGTTTGGCAACTAAAATCACATATCAACTTTGCATATTACTGGAGTCTGTGTCAATGGATATAAGAAAGTATTTTACTGAGTATTAATTATTATTTGGAAACCAGTGTTATATCGTTGTATGATTGGGTGATTAGGATTACTGGTCCTAAAGAGTATTTCAGTTATAGGATTACGTGACTACAGTGTTATCACTGTATCCGTAACACTGTAATCACGTAATTATTGCAGTTTAAGTGCATATAGCTAAATATTACTTTAGATTAGTCTAATTTTGTTGAGTTTCGAGTTTGGTCTCGTTTGGCAAATGTCAACCCGTTTACCTATAGTTTGTCTTTTAAGCAATAGATGGCGCTATGGATTCTTGCATTAATTCGCTGTTCGCAAATATCTTGGAAATTATGATATATTACTGTTCTTGTACACTTATATGTACATTTTGATACATTTGATAAATGTCCTCCAAGAATATTTGTGTCGGTAGCATGCTCAGCGTTCATCGCAACATTGCAAATGAAGACCAAGATCAATTCAAAGAATCTGTCCTGCAGAAGTTTTCCGAAAACAAACGTAAACTTAACATTACGTAATGTTTTATTAGCATATTTCATATTATGTACATACCTCATACATATATTTTTATAAACAAAAAGATATGCGATAAGAAATATTTATTTACTTAAATTTTGGTATTTTTCTGACTCCTTGCCCCCCCCCCCCTGTAAAAACTTCTGGCTACGCCCTTGGCTATTCATGCTTTCCGTTCCATGCATTCCTTTTAAGACATGATAGTAGAGGCAGTTAAGAACCTATTATTTTTATATATAACCTATTTAACCTATTATTTTTAGTATTATTTCAAAATTGTTAAATAATACTTATACTTATTGTTTCCATGAAAACTTTCGAAATGTGATCATCCTTCAAGCTCAAACGGTTGTTTTTTTAGTGGTATGACCCTAATACGCATGTTTTGAACCCAGATTCGCATTCCGTATAAACACATTTATCGAAAACGCCTAACCAGTTTCTATTCACAAGCTTAGTATCGTCTCTCCTCAACAATAATCCATTTTAATGCAGAGAACTGTGTATGCGAGTAGGTTCTTTCGATGTATTTTCTTGCCCTGAATATAAATATGATTTGCTTCAAGCAACAAATTTCCAAGAAATTCACATACAAGTAAGGTTTTTTTCAAATGATTTTTAAGAGCCTAGGTCATCGGGGTTGTTTGCTATACATGATCCAAAACGGAAAAATATACGTATATAACGGCATTTACAACATACAAGATGCATTGAACATAAAATTGTCAATATCTTGATAACCGTAATCATTTGTATATAGCTAAATGTGGTTATATATGTTCTAAATTACCTCTACAACCACTGTTTCAAGGAATTGCATCAAATTACATACAAGCCCGCTCATCAATTTTTGGATTTTCCTTTACTACGTGATAGAAATAAAATCTCAAAAACCGCATCCGCACCTATCCGCAGCAGATTTTGCAGTAGTTGTAATGTCAAATATGAGTACTATAATTTGAATCACTTTCAAGAGCTTAATTAAGCTAAACTCTAAACTAAAACAGTTAAATTCTGCATAAAACTGTTTTTCATAATAACGAATGTTCTCGGCCCTGCAATAAACAAAATAGTGGGTAAATTTTAATAAAAGCAATGTCGAATGAAAGTTTATACTTGGTTCTAAAGAAGGTATAACAAGAAAAGTCACATTTTTCCTTAACACACAAAATTACAACCGTTTTCAAAAGCGTCAACTTATGTGCATCTATGTTTAGCCATAGTAAAATCTAACTTTTGGCTGATAGGGACACGTGGCGCAGGACGCAGGCGAAAAAACATTGCCGCCTTTTAATACATCGGTCCTTTAGCTATCCCAGAAACTGGTTTACTTTTTGGAATTTAACAATTTAGAAATTTGATTTATGGCCAGCTTTTTGGGTCAAATACCCCAATGTGTAGCGTGCAGTGCACACACTAAGATTTAGAAAAAAAACGAAAGAAAAATATTAAAGTAGTCCAGCCAAAAAATGATTTATTATGTATGTATGTAAACCATACACACATATTACGTAATATTTGTTTATAATAATAATTTAAAGCAATTTACACGGTGCACTTGTCCGGTTCAATCTCTTGCAGCGAAAACCGGTGCACTTTGGGTTAAAATCGGTGAATTCAAGAATCATTGCTGTTTTATACGTTAGATAATACGGAACCATATTAAATTTTACCTATGCATTCTTTACAGTTCAATAAATAATCCAGAGGAAGCCAGACCATTTTTTTTTTTATTTATTTCGCTCATATTCGACAGACACATTTTAACCATTTATCTTGTCGTTTAGATGACCAACAGACATATTCACGATAGGTAAATATATCGGCCCTTAATGTTGCAAGAAAATTTACTTTGGTACTAGTTTCGATCAACAGATCATCATTAGACAAAATCCAGATATATACAAAACAATCGAAAGAAATAACGCAAAATTAGAACACTGTAAGTTTTTTTATACATTTTTAACGCATATTTAAGTGATTTCTCTGATACAATTTTGCGTGATGATGATGATCTGTTGATCGAAACTAGTACTAAAGTAAATATTCTTGCAAAATTAAAAGTTTTTATTTAACTTCCATCCTTTATTAGACATTTGTACATAATAGACCCGTACGTAAGTAACTATTGTATTCTTTGTTGTTTAAATGTACATTTAGTATAACTAAATAAAATAGTTCTTATTTTTCGAAGTTTTGATATTTATTTTCCACTGCACACCACTGATTCAACATAAAAATAATTTAAGTTTGACCTGTGAACCTGCGAATTGTTTTATTCCTGTTATTAAATGGACTATAATAAAATTTAAGTATACTCACTTAATATTTAATATTTTGAATACAGCGGCGTGAATGCTAATATGTTAAGTACCAACGACAAAAAAAATGTAAACACTGTCAAGGTCTCAAAACATCGCTTAAGACGACATTATTTTGTTCAGCCCATTTCTTTGTGTGTCGGTAAACGCAAATACTGTTACGGCTGGGATTTTCTTGTTGTTGTTAGTCCAATTTATTAGGAAGAACCATACAGACTTTACTAATTGCTTACTTATTTCCTGGTATTGTCATGAAAATGAAACATAACAACAAAAATACCCGTAAAAAATACCTCACAGAAGAATAAGTCAAGAAAACCGAAATAAAACTACGCTTCTTTTTGCCTGTTGTTTTTTTTAAACAACAGGTGATTTTTGTCAATATTTTTTTTATTTTTGTTTAATCAATAAATTATATATGGCATACTTACTAACTCACCCAGGGAAAAGCCAGTCCATCGTTTTCTCCAACCGGCGTAACATCGACCACAGACGGCTCTACTTGGACGGTGAGCCCATCCAACAAGTAGAGTCCGTCAAATACCTTGGTGTGGTCATCGACAAAAAGCTGACGTGGGCAGCACATCTTATCCATGCAGCAAAAAAGGGCTCACAAGCCGTGGGTATGCTCTACCCAATGATTCGTCGGGGTAGCAAGCTGTCCACGGCAAACAAGCTCTTGCTGTACAAACAAGTCGTGAGACCAGCCATGACATACGGGAGCCTGGTCTGGGGAACTGCAGCAAAGACCCACCTTTATAAGCTCCAGGTGCAGCAGAACCATTATCTACGGATTGCTGTCAATGCGCCCTGGCGTACAAATATGGCACGAGTGCACGAGGAAACCGGCGTCGAGACGATTTCCGAGTTCCTCATAAAATCCGCCACCAAGCGCCTTCAAAGCGCCGAAGACCACACCAATCCTCTAGTTACTCAGGCCCTCGACTATCAGGCAACCGCGAGAACGCGCCGAAACCGCCCCAAAACGGCTCTTCTACCGCCTCCGGTTCCGTAACGTCGGTGAATACCCGAATAAAGTCCATGAAAATCTAGTCAAGACTACTCGTTCCCCGTATGTTGCGTCTTATTTATACCTAATTTATCGCTAATAGTCCGAAAACTCTAGTCACCCAGCAGTCCTATTGCTGCCGTATCGTCCTATTTGTATACGTATTTACTATTTACTAAATATTTTATATCTCTGTGTTCATGTATTCGTAATGTTTTGGTCGTTTTTCTGCTACAGACGGCCGGTCGGATCTTTTATCTATCTATTTTCTTTTTAAAAATTAAACAAAAATAAACTCAAACACAAATCCTTTACGCAGCTAAGTGGGCGTAATCAAAATGTGCAGACGAGGCAGAAAGGGTATCTTCCCTTGCCTCTTATAAATTAAACACGTTAAGCGAGACTTACTAACTATAAAGTCAACGGTCATGCATTTTGACTGAAGTATATCTATTTTAGTAACCGTTGATAAGAGGAATTTATTTTTAGACACTTCACAGTGCAAGAGATTAATATACGAGATATTTGTTTCCAAATGCATTTGTTATTTATACAATTACTACCATAAATACATGATTCTTCAACGTAACAAGGCTTACATGCTATTTCTAATATACAACTGCCATGTCTTGTGGTAATTTAATTTTTCATAATTTTATTTACTTCCGAGTTGATTTCAAGTTGCTTTCCTTTTCATAGCTTAAGTTTTAGGTTAACCCATCGTAAGTTATTGACGATGTTTACCGTTCAATTTTAAATTCGTTATTGAATATATTGAAATAAAACAAAAAGAAAACAACAAGTTAAGATCTAAGAATATTATAATTAGGTCACTTTAAAAATCGACCTTGTTCTAACACCTTCTTACATGCTTATAAGCTGTTTATTTCTAAAATATTTTGTTTTATAATGTTAAGGCTGCGTTCGAAGTCAACAGAATTAGAGTGACATTGATTGATACGTATAAAATTACCAAAAATATAACTAGATAAATAAACTATTATGCATGTGTTTTCTCTAAAATTGTCATGCAATATTATGATGTCAAGGACAAATGCAATCGATGATAAGGCTAAGGATAGACACGAGCCAATAAAACCTTAAGTAGTTCCTGCAAAAATTAAAAACAAACAAAAAATGCAGCAATGGAAAATATTATTAAACTATAATTCGGCGCTATAGATAAGGAAATTTTGTATGTAAGCTTGTTATGAACACGTGTAAGATATCGATCTTTTGTTATGCAAGTCTGAAAAATTTTGAACAGAAGTATTATTTAATAACAAACTATTTGACATAATTAATTATATAAATCGCTGGCGTTAATTTATACGCTTGCATGTTTATACACTCGCCTACGGCTCGTGTATTACCTTCAATATCGTGATTAGCATCCATTATGTGCAAGTCGAATACTTGATGTAGTTTCGAGTCCAGGAGCCTCATTCTGAAGCGCTTAGCGATATCGCTATACGTCATATCGAACACTTAGCGACATCGATAGCCGTATTCTACCGCTTTGATCGATATCGACTGACGTCACGACTTTCGGACATGTCGCTAAATTGAACGACAGCTTCGGAGGTGTCGGTAAGTTGATTCGATATCGATATGCGCATGTAACCTCACTTTACGTTCATTGTGTACGGAATGTGTGAACCCAGTGACAACCAGTGTGTCAAAGGTGTAGAATATCGAAACAGCTAATAATGGTTCAGCAGCAAACTATGTTATAGGTTCCCGCCTAAACGTCAAGAAGTTTTAAAATGGTGGATTATAGCTATCCGAAGAGATAAGTGGTATCCTTCTAGACCCAGTAGGAATTGTGGACAACACTTTTTAGAAACTGATTATCAAATCAAACAAAGATGTAGCAAGAAATTTTTGAAACTTGATGCTTTGCTAAGTGTTATAGATGATACGTGGTATTGCAGCTAGGCCGTCGAATTATATTGTTAATATTGTTGATAAGAACATTGCTTTTTATATTCTTAAGTAAGTAATTAATGTAGTTTTAAATAACAACATTTCGAATAAATAAAAATTTTAAAATGTGAAAAATAATTTTTATTATCCAATAAATATAGTCAGCATCATGTGGACTACTTTTTATATGAGAATTCGTTTCCTTAATTCAGTAATACAAAGAGCATTTAGTCATTGGATTGAACTACTAATATATAATTTGAGAGTACCTATATGTAGACAGTAAATTTTATTTAGCCGGAATGTATGAATAAAATATACTTTTTATTAAATCTGCTATTATTATCTAGTTTATTGAAGTCTCCGCAAAAGTTAAACTTGATTAATTTGTTGCAATTTAATTGAAAAAGGATATTATAAATAAATATGTGTAATTCGGCCGTAGTACTGAATGAAATACAAAGAGATGGCTAGCCCACATCACTGCGAGTTGCATACCAAATGCATTTGCCTCACTTAGGAAAGGACCATTACGGGTCCTTTCCAGAAAATACGTAGTATATACATTTCACTGCCTCAAACGTACAACATAATAACCTCCTGACCACGAATCGAACTGCTGTCACATCTGACAGCAAATGTACTGTCAGTAAGGTATTTTTTTGCCGAATTTTAGCGACATCGATACACGTGACGTCATGTCGAATCGAAACGGTATAGCGATGTCGCTAATCGCTATAATTGTAGAATAAGGCTCCTGGGCTGTGGAGTCGGTAAAAACCTGTCGACTCCAACCAACTCCGACTCCGGCAAAATTTTATTTGTTTCCAGCCAATTTAATGGCAAAAAAATTAAATCTGACATAATCTAATTTTAAATAAAATCAAAAAGGCCTGTTGATCGGACCACAAAATTATGGTCATATTTGAAAAGAACCCTTTTTTATATTTTCAAAGTATCTCTGGAATTATTAGAACTTCAACTGGTTTCTCATTAGAGAGCACATAATTCTGAACTAGTTTGTCACTTGAACCGATGTTCTATCTTTAATAATAACAAAAGTAATGACAAACCACTGTATAGGACAAAGTAAAATTCATTTTCATGAATACAAAATTTAGCGCAAAATAAAATGAAAATAATCTCAACTCATACTTCTGTTAGTGGTAATTACGTCACAATTCTGGCTGCAACGAGTATGACTTGCATACATGGATATTCCTATATTCAACTTAAGGTAGAGTTTAAATCGGAAATGCAGTTATAATTTTTAATCAGCTATTATACATATATTATGCATGTTTAACTTTATGCATTAAAAATTACGTTAGAGTGAAGTTTGTACCTTTGCTAATAATAAAAAATATCTCTGGCTCAATTCTGTCAAGTGTAGGTGACGAAATCTGCGAATATCGGTGTGTTTTTTAGTTGATCGCAAGAAGACTACCACATAGCCACCAATAATCTTAAAATCCGTAACCTACACTCGACAGAATCAGTAACAATTTAAAATCTTTACATATTTTGTTAAATACAAAGGGATGTGATACCCTTGATTATACCATAATATTGTATAATCAAGGGTGATACTTTTGATAAATTTGTTCATGTGCCGTAAAAAAGAATCAATTTCGGTTAAACGTTTAAAATTATCAAACATTAAAGCTAAAATTGCAAAGTTTTACTAGTAAAGCATTATCTTTTACAAACATTGAGATATTGGGACAAATAAAAATAAAATTTTAGAGTTGATAATACGACTGTGATACCATCACATTGTTTCTTCTGGTACAAAAGCTGTAGGAAACTATTTTTTCTTTTTAAAATTGCAAGTGAATATCGAATATCGAACGAATAGGAGCAAATTCTCGTAATTTTGATGAATAAGGAAAACCACACGTTGACGCTCCACTTTGGAAAATTCTAATTCGTCTGTAAGTATGCATCGAAGTCCGACTTCTTTATTTGTAAATGATCGAGCTATCATAATTAGCATATTGAAGTTGGTTGTTGGAAATTGGAAATACATAAACTATATATGCGACGCGGCAAGCGACTCACAATAATCATTTTGCTAATCATCACTCACCACCGACCTGTGTGTTTTGTAGTTAAATTATATTTACTTTGTAAAAGTCCTAATAATATGTTTAAACATGGACCCGGAGTCGGAGTCGGTACATTTTTTCCGACTCCGACTCCTCTGAAATTTGTCTGAACTCCGACTCCGACTCCGACTCCACGACTCCGACTCCGACTCCACAGCCCTGGCTTCGACATTGAATTCTAAACTAATATCGATATCAAATTGGTATAAAGGAATTAAGGTATGCTTGAATGTGTTGAAAACGAAAGCTCCAGAAATAGTGAACGAAGACTTTTTGAAATAGTGGACAAATTTAAATATCTAGGTGTCACAACAATTGAATTTTACTAGTAATATAGATCATATAGCTAAAAATATGAGGCGAAAGATTAGCTACATAGGAAGAAGGTCTAACTAACATCAAAAGCTTGAATATATTTATACCATTCGATAATATAACCATATTTTAATTCTTGCAGCAGTATAACAAAGACATTAAAAAATACAAGTATTTACAACAAAATCGAACACTAAGAATTATATTCCAATTTTCAATGTTAATAATTTATTGAGACAATTTTGAGCAAATTACATTACTATAAACCCATAAGTACATTAATTACCTCAATTTTTCTTTTCCTTGTAGAAAATTTCCAAAGCTAAACTAATTTAATAGCAAATTGTCAGCTAATTAATGGAATGCATTTGCTATTATGAATACTTAAGCATTGAATTCAATTTATTTGTTATTAATCGATTATAATTCATCCAACCTTGCATCAAAATAGTACACCTTGGATATAAACATCACTTTCCATAAGTCTAATGTATTGACATCAGTACCTATAAGTTGATGGATGATTTAACACAGACTAAATACTGGTGGTGGTTGATATACATCTCTCTCTAAAAAATATGTCAACCATAAATTAAAATATTAATTGAAATCAATAAACATAATATCACACAATAATGTATAAAAAGTACAAAGATAGAAAATTGTGTTTATTTGTGACGTTTATTTGTGTCCGAAAGTTTATGTTTTCAATTAAAATTTACAATTTTTATATTATAACGAACAAGATTTTTAAAATAAATATACTTAGTTCGAATAATAATGATTGTATTGAATGAAAGAATTACAATTTTTTAAATGAACGAAATAGTTGGTTGAGTTAAAAATATATTTATTTGAATCAAAATATGATTTCTTTTGAGGAAGTAAATCTATTTTTAAGCCAAAGCAA
Organism: Aphodius sticticus; assembly: GCA_963966075.1. NCBI lineage: Eukaryota > Metazoa > Arthropoda > Insecta > Coleoptera > Scarabaeidae > Aphodius > Aphodius sticticus. The sequence continues at coordinate 72,055,929 of OZ014509.1, forward strand.
AAAAATTCATTTGAAGGAAATAAATCACGTCTTGTATAAAAATACATTTGTTTGGATCAAGCTTAGATCTCTTTGCTGTATAGATTTGTACGTCAGTTCAAATTAAAGAAATATATTACTTTAAAGATAAGTAATTTTTGTTTGTATCCAATTATATTTATTTTACATAAATAATTATTCCAGATAAATTAAGCAAATAAACTAGAGTATTAAATGAAGTAAATATTGTTGTCGTCAAAGAAATATATTTTGATCCACAAGAATAAATTCAAAAGAATATACTTCTTAAAAACAAGAAATCTTTTCTAATGTTCAAGATAAATGTTAAGGTTTCAATTTAAGGGGACATAAATATGTTTTGGAACCAACACTCACTCATGGAGAACAAGTTTTTATATTATTAACTTACATAATTAATGCTACACGTAATTGTTCACACCAATACATCATTGGTTTAAGAGCGTTGTCCAACAGCTGATCGACAGAGGCTTGGCTGTTTTTGATAAGTTTAGAAAAATCAGTCGAGAATTGGTCTTTGCGTGGGGATGTCGACGTTTTCGCTAAAGCTACTTTGGAACAAGATAGACTTTGCCGACGTGCGGTCAACATTATATGATCTAACGTCTTTAACGCTGTTTCAATTTATTTTTGCACACGTAAGCAGGCTGTCTAGTGATTTTACAACGCTGACCAACATAACATGGTAGATCTAAAAATTACTGTGATAAATTGTTGACATAACCGTGACATAACCTATGTGGAGTATGTGAGATATTTATCATATATTTATATGATAAATAACTTCAACATTTGTCTACGGTTTATGAAGTGATATATGCAAAAACACACGTACTATGAATACACGCACACGTACTATGAATATGTGGAATATTTGAAAGTGTATTGAGATTATGCGCCCATATACATTTATTTATACCTCCTAAAAAACAAACCCCGTAACTTTGGTCACAGATTACTCTTGGTACGATAGCTTATGCACTTATTTCTCAGCCGATGATACACTTATGCCTAGCTACTGAAAAACAAATACATATCGACCCATGCAACGAAGACTATCGTAACTAACAAACTAAATGTAGTTATTATAGTCTTTGTTGCACGGGTCGATATTACATACGTATGTACATCCACAGCACAGGGATCTGATGACGTATAAGAAAAACAAAACAGTTAATAAGTTATTCTTTATTTACCAATTTGTAATTCATATATTATTTATAAAAGACAAATAGACAACATAAGCTTTATTAATATTATATTATAATATCAAAATCACAAAAATGTTGATCCTCGCTATCATGAGACCACACGGATACGGGTCGTAATGCTTGTTCGGTTCTTCGGGGCTAATTGCAATACTATCTGCGGTTTGTTGTGTTAAACGTAATCCTCCATACACTTTGCACTTGAGAAGAAAAACATCTGGAGTCAGTGGTTGACAAGTCGACTACGTCCCATTATACATTTCTCATATAATAATGTTATAGACGTCTTCCAGTAATGTTACCAAAAAAATTGATAAAAAATCGGTAATCTTCAGCATACCTCGATAATTTTATTGTCAGTTCATGGAAATGATGAAAATTAGTAATCACATCTCTTATCTAGAAATCCTCTTCGATCAACAAAATAGTACGTAACGATTTTGATTCCTCGTAATGTGATTTGAATCCAATTACAAAACCCGTAATGATCTTCTGCATCATACCATACTTGGAGCTTGAATTCTCTGGTAGTAGAATGGATAAAACAGCACTGTTTATATGTATATTCTGCTAACTAACCTAACAATTGAAAAGGAAATTTAAAAAAAAAAAATTTTTTTAAAGGAAAACAATAGTATACTTCTTTAGGCACAAACCTGATTGATGTCTGATATAATAGTAGAATTTTTATGTAATCTCCTAATTTCGATTAGAATACTTCTTTGTGCAGTGTCCCCAAGTTTTCTACATTTCAGATTATATCGGATTTGTAGGTTAGAACTCTCGAAATCTGTCCCAGTAAATATAAATATGAATGTTAGCGAGTAACATTTTTTGTGGTATATGGTAGATAGAGATAGACCCATTACTATTATCTTCGTCTAATGACGACTAGTTCTCGAGAACATCGTAGATGGACACACTGTTCAGACTCGAACATAGATGGAAAAATTGGGAAAATACGACGCCGATTCTTCAAAGGTGTGGCTTTATTTCTTTTCAATTATTGGATTTTTTTCAAATTGTACATTGACGTAAAGTGGAACTACCGCGGCAAATCGCAAAAACACATAATTGAAATGTTATTTCTGAAATCAGGATATTACCAGTCCTCCAATTTTACGTCTATCTTTGAGCAGCAATTGTTTAAAATTGGGCATGGGTATAATAAATATGGAGATGTGGCGCACTGGAATAGTTAATTCAGATTGTTGTAAGATGCTATCATTATTCAATAATTAACCCACAGGAGCATTGAGCTGTTTGAATAATTGGACCAATAGGGGACCACCAGAGCTGAGCAGAACAAACCTGAAGTTAGGCTGAACCAGCCTCTTATCTTAAGTATTACACTAGACATTCACCAAACTTTAAAACGAAATTCGAGTGCAAGAATTGAGAAACCAAGAATTTGTTCACACTGTACTGTATTAGCAAACTGTTAGCTAGAAAAATCTTGAATTTGTTTGATATTATATTCGTTGAAAAACTATAATCAACTATAATCAACTATATTTATGATAGGAAGTAAATCACTTCAAGTCAATTTTAATCAATAAAGTAATAAAATTAATGTGTACTTCTATGATTTGTATTATATCAGAAATATATAAATATTCGCTGTTTCTCTGTGTTCATAATAGTTAGTAAAAACGTCATTAAAACTTTTTCATATGACACAATTTGGAGAAGTTTTGCATAAACTATGTTATCAAATACAATGACAAGAATGTTGAATAAATGTATTGGAATTACAGCTATCTACAAATTTTTATCACACTTCGAAAAATTGTATTAAAAAACTTAAGATGACAACTTATTAACAAAATAGAGTAACAATTTTACTACACAACATTTGACACAAAAAAACATAAATAATTCGATTATTAGCATACAAAAATGGATATATGAGCACTACTAACCTTTGCCAATAATATCCATTTTTGAAAATAACGCACTTAACTGCTATCTAATACCGTTCAAACATGAGGTTTAGATAGATAGTAAAACTGGACTGGTGAAAATTATTCTTTTTGATAGCAGATATGCCAGTTTATGATTCATGCACGAGGCACCTGTTAGTTTCGTGCAAGTATCAAGTTTTTGTTATCGTGTGTCCGCCTTTTTTGGTAATATAAATAGGTAGGTACTTATTGATATTTTAGACATTGGTCACTATTCTATTTATGTCAAAATTTCCATTTTCGTGCACTGTCAAACTAGATTAACACCTTATACAACAATATTGTTGTACCTTACAACTTCCTCCATGCTTACAACTAAACCTTAACCTTAACGAATAAAAAATACAGGGTGTTGTGAAACGACTCAACTTAGAAAATTCCGCGTTATGGAGATTTATGGAGAATTATAAAAATTTTGAATCATGAACGAAGGAGAATAAAGGAAACGGCAACATCGTTCGTCCGGCAGAAAACAGGCTTATTTGTTAATCTCGCATAGGGCGATATTTCCATTGTTTTAAGAAAAAGATAAAATTGCTTTATATACAAAAATTGTTTTTCACAATATAAATAAAATATTGCTCATTATAACATTTTTCATGTAACATATTCATATTTATGGAATGCTCCATATGTACCATTTTAATGCACAAGTTATCCATTCTAGGGCACAATATGTAATTTTTTATGTAACAGATGTACATTTATTTAATGCACAATATTTTAATGCTCAAACTATTTATTTTAATGCGCATATCTATTTAAATAATGCACGCTTAAATCGCACCCGCTTATTTTATTTCTTTAAAGTAATATTTTTGTTTTGATTTAAGAAAACGTTTCCTTACACCAAAAAATCTAATTTTGATTCAAGCAAATATATTTTTCTACTTTGCATTCACAATGCACACATTGTAACACTGTTTTCGGTGTTACAATTAACACATTGTAACACCGAAAACAGTAACATTTTTGTCTAAGATTGCCAGGATTGGTACACAATGATATCAAATGCCAAATGTCAAACGTACAATACATAACCACACACTGCCCCTTTTTAATCGCTTGCAATCGCATAAACAGCGAAATATCAATATTCTATACATATTTAAACATGCGTGTAGCCTGCTATAGTATGGCCAAAGGTTGTGGCTTTCTTAGTTTTGCTGTGTTCATCAAAATACGCCAGCATAACGTTTTCGGTGATGTTTTACGACTCTGGTAAGTGATCGTTATCATTCTTTTCGACTAAACATCAAATCCCTTTTTCAGATATAATTCAAGGACCACATTTACTTTAATAAGGTATTATGCGAAGATCAAACCTACATCGTAGATACGAACGATTTTAATTACTGCTACGAGATTGTATATGCGCAATAAATGGTTTATCAGCATACACGTACGAAGCTATAGTACATTTAAAGTGTAGAGGATTTCTTAGTTTATGTAACATATAAGTTTTCGGTAATATTTTGGACGCTTGGATGCTCGGTTCAATTCATATTCGGTTTTGTCCGTCGCTTTCGACTTCGTCTTAGTTCTGGTTGTGTGCAACGTATTTGTATTACCTCCATCACATGTAATTTTACTAAGTATAATTTATTCTAATAAACTACTTCGCCGAAATTAGAATTGGGTTTCAATTATAAGTGCTTGTAAATATATAAGCCGCAACGGCTACGTAGCGGAATTAGGTAGACACCGCTATTAAACGTTAAGCGTTATAACAATTCTTTAGTAAGTTCTTGTTCTTCGAAGTAACTAATCAGTCACCGCCAAACACTTCTATTCTGATTATTATACTTATGAAACCACTATTTTAAAATTGTTAATTTTTTAGGTTAAGTATCATGTATTTATTAGGGTTAATTATTAGGGTTAAAAGTGTTGCCCCAAGCTCCATTATGATCATCGTTATTCAAACTTGTAGGCTAAAGTAGAGTAAAATTATTCACAATTAGATTTTGTCATGATTTTATCTCATCGATATCATCCTTAACGAAGTTGACAGTTACTACAGTGCTACCACGTGGTACCCGCAAAATACCCTAGATTCTAATTTAGCGTGATATAGAACCACAATTTCTAAACTTATATAAAATTAATGACGCAAAGTAGAAAAAATAGTATATTACACTCGTTTTATAAGACGTATTGGTGCACTCGTTCCAAAACAACTCGTGCGCCAATTTGACGTCTTATAAAACTTGTATAATAATATACTATTATGTCCTATGTTCATAAAGTGACATTTTACATCTTAGATACCGGGATGAAAGCTTCTTTTTGCGCCGTAGGGCATAAAGGATTGCCATGGTTATACAGTAGAACGTCAAAACTCTGACCGTCAAAAATCCGAAACGTCAAAAGTTCGAACTGGTTTTAAAAGAGTTTAAATACATAATTATGTAATAGTTTGTTTAATATATCGATTAGAGTGCATTTTAGGCATGTTTTAGGCCTAAAGTGCCATTTTGTAGGTTATTTTCAAAAAACCGAACAATTTGATAATCCGAACCACCTTTGGTCCCAATTAGTTCGGATTATCGACGCTCTACTGTGTGTCAAACAAATATAATATGTCAAATATTTGTCATTCAAATTGTAAATTTTAAATCGTCAAAGATAATGTCAATTATTCATTTAAATCGTCAATGTCAATTATTGGCGATTAAGGTGATGTTTGACAAATAATTGTTTGTATTGTCACTCATCAATGTCAATTATTGGCGATTAAGGTTATTTTTTATAACTTGTTTATTTTACGGCGGTCTATTTCCGCAACTGAGGCCAATCACCGACGCTGAGGGCAGGCTACACACACCCAGGAATTTTGTCGAACTTAAGGAATTCCAACCTCCAGTAAGAGTTCTTTAACGTGCACGTTGCATCATGATAGCACACGGGGCCAACGGCTTTAGTTCCTCATCCGATGGAAGACGGCATCCGTAGATACGCATGTCACTTGATAACGTCAACATATTTATTAAAATTATTCAAACGGAGGAACAAAACCATTGTAGGACATAAAATGTTGTATGTACCTCGGCCATTACTTGATGGCAACTTACAGGCAACTTAAAAAGCTCTCGGGCCTATCGGCCCTTGCGCTTTTGAAACTATCACCCTCGGGGCATAAACATCCCTCTAATGCCTTTGGTACATAAATAACTAATATTATACAGGTTAGCCAAAATTACCGGAACACCTAAATAATTCTCGAACCGTAAGAAATTTCAAAAAAATCAAACTTGCTTTTTTGGCTTTAAACAAGTTCAATTCATTATGAAAATTTAGTAACATTTCCTTTTTTAAATAGAACATATTTTTACATTTTTTTATTCTAAGCTATCTAAGAATTTTTCTAGGATTTTTTTTTATAAGATTATACATAAATAACTATTGTATACAAGAAAAGATTTATTTCCTTCAAAGTAATATATTTGTTTTAGCTTTTTGGATTTTGCTCTACTGTACCCTCCGAAAAGTTCTTGTCAATAATAGCTCCACATTAATTCCTTCATCAAACTAATAATTTCTTTAATTAAAGAACCATTTATTACAATCTTAAAATTCTTTCACTTAACACAATCATAAGTAAATAAATCTCGTTAAAATTGTAAATTTTAACTGAAAACAAAAGTTGTTTGGTACAAATAAACGTACTTTCTGCCAAACAAATATTTCAAGCACATGCATTTTTATCAGCAAAGAAATATTTCTTTGCCTCTCTTCTTGTATACAAATAAACAAATATTCGAAATAAATTAATCTCTACAAGCAAATAAACTAGAGTATACAATTAAGTAAATATTGTTGGCGTCAAAGAAATATTTTGATCCAAAAGAAGAAATTCAGAAGATTATGTACTTCTTTAAAACAAGAAATCTTTTCAATCTCTGTTATAGTTTTGAGCCTACGTTTCATAAGTGTCCCTTAGAACTCTATGGAATCGTTATTATTTGTTTATCTAATGAAACTTAAATAAAACTTTATCCATAAGGTAGGTACATAATGGAAAAGTATCATCATGCCTGGACATTTTGACCGACAAAACTGCTAAAATCGCCTAGAATTCTCAAGGCCGGTGCATCACAATGCATTTAGCACCACCTCGTGTGAATGCGAGTACCGAAGATCCAGTCCGAGGACCTAAGCCCCCCACCACTACTAGCAGAAAACGCCATACCCGTAAATCAACATAAATACTGTATAGTCGTTTGACGATAATATGATAAACATTTTATATAAATGAGGAGACCCAAGCGCCTTGAACGTCATTTCGATCACAACCGTAGTTAAGGTCGCTTTCTTACGTGCATAGTTCGTGATTTAATTCAAATCCCAAAGGACTCTAACCGACCAGGAAAACGTTCGATCGGGACATTAAGTGAATTTTGTTTTTATCCGGCCAAGGAAGTTCGATTTTAATGTGTAAAACATTATGTGAAAACGTGCGTGTATTTTGACAGTTTACTTTTGAGTTTTGTGTGATTTTACGACACGTCAAAATTGAGAACCAAGTTCATGTGAGTACCCTCAACCCCATGCATATAAAAAGTAGATTCGTTGTCGATAAGTGTTTTTATTTACTAATACTAGTTTGTTTATGAGATAACTCATAATAAGATAAGCTAGAAGCAATTCTAATTTTTCATAGATATGTGTTATCGCCTAAATTACCAAAAAATCATTCATAATTGAATCGGTAAGTGGAAGAATAGAATAATTCCAAATCAGGCGTTTCTGGCAAACTAAAAAAAACTGTATAATTCGGCAGCTGTGTATGTTACAAATTTGGTAAGCACAGAAAAGTTGTACTAAATTTCATTTGCAGTTGAAGAGATGAAGTAAATAACGAACTAAGTGCCAAAAACATTATTCCGAGATAGTTAGAAAATAGTGTGCAGCAAGATAAATGTTCTATAGAAAGCCATCCCTAATTTTTTGTGCATATTTAAACAGATTGTACATCACATGCTGGTGTTGTTTTTTGCCGAGGTCTTGTATCGCAAGAACAAATCTAAAGCAAATTCAAAAATTCGTAGAAGGTGCTAAATGTCGTAATATTTATTTATACATATTTTAAGCTAAGTTAATATTTTTTTATACTAGAAAGTAAAACTTAATAAGAATAAGTTGCTTGACCAAGTATACTTCATACAGAGTGTCCGTTGTTCGAAAAAATACATGGGGACCTCGTTTACTGACAGCCATGCAAAATTTGATAGTTCTGCTCAATGTAATAGTCATTAATTTTCTTTAAAAATGCGTTTATTTGTTATTTTGCAAATGTACTGAAAAACTGTTATTTTTTGTGCAATCTTTCTAATCTAAAGATGCTTATATAAAGTTTACATTGAAAATGACTTCCTTCAGAAAAAGTAAGGACCAGAAATCAAAATCAACTAAACGTTTTCCTTTTATTTTGAATTATTATTTTAGAAAAAACAAAACCAAGCTTTAATATTTTTTTTTCACAAACTACTCAAGGTATCACACAGTATTGATACTAACAATATCGTACATATTCTTTTTATTAAAAATCAAAATAAAGTAATATTTATTAATTCTAAGAATAGGAATCATTTTTTTTTTATAAAATCCATCATTTTTGAGTTAAAAGTAAACAAAAGGTATACCGGTTGGTCTTTTTAACTTGAGACTCCTCAATATTTCGAGAAATATACATGGTACGACAAAAGTGTCTTAAATAAACTTGTAGTTGTAGGACGCAAAGGGGGAAATGAGATGGCGATATCAGTTTCATTGCAGATGGCGCTGCAATCGGTGAAAATGAATGGCAGTACCCAACTTTTTTTATAAAATTATGATTTTACGCTAAATAAGAACAATGTTTTGTCGGAACCTTCTTTTTCGTACGATGCATCTATCAAGAGTTATTGACGATGAAAGTTGGTGGCGTCTGCGGTAGTTACGACCGCTGCCACTGCATGGGATGCGCTCGCCGTCTGGCAGTCAAAGCGACGACTGAGTAGACAAAAATGCATCGTAGGAAAACAAATTTCAGACAAAAGATTCTTCTTCTTTAGCGTAAAATCATAATTTGATAAAAAATTTGGGTATTACCATTTAAAAAATTAAGTTAGCCTCATTTCCACCGATTGCAACGCTATCTCCAATGAAACTTATATCGTCATCTCATTTCCCCCTTTGAGTCCTACAAGTTTATTTAAGACACTTTTGTCGTACCATGAAGTTTGCAAACCTTTTCTTTTTCTAATAGAACATCCTGTATAGTTATTTTTTTTTTAATTCTAAGAGTTTTATGTAGGAATAACTTTTTTATAAAATGCATAATATTTTAATTATAAGCAACTACTGGCATTGACTAAAGGCACTAAAGGCACACACAGTGATATCCAGCCCACTTTAATGTAATAAAACCAATTTTTCAATTTTTGGCACTTAGTTCACTATTTACTTCAACTCTTCAGTTGTTCTGGAAGTAAATTTTGGTTCAAAAGGCAATAATAAATAAGCAATTAGGCTGCACTTGTTCTGTTCTTCCAGTCAACGACATGCCTATCGACAATAACCTATTTATTGAAAAAAGTTATGCTATTATCCACAAGGGGTAAATAAAAATGCATAAAGACGAAAAGAACAAGTTTAATATTAGAAACAAAATTAAACCTAACAAAATAAACAACATTATTAAACTTGTCATTAGTCTTCATCATGATTTAATGTTTCACAAGAAGTAATATGGTAATAAAATTCAAGATCTTCTCCTTCTAAATAGTGCATCACTTTTCTTAAGTTAGCACTTTTTAGGTAGTTAATAGATACTAGGTTTTTGTATGCTGATTTTGTTGGAAGTGTGAGACGATTTTTCATTTATTTTGATAGTTTAAAAGTATAGGTGGTGTAGCCATCTATACAGTGAGCACGTAAAGTATGGAAAAACAACAAAATCTCAAGAACGGTTTGCTATTTTAAAAAATCCTCGAACACGTCGATTTATAATTATCAGAATACACCTTATGATATCAAATTAATTTTTTACCTTCAATTGTTTTTAACAGATGACGTCATGGACATTTTTTTTTTAAATAACAACCCTATATTTTTTAATGAATTTGTCTGACCTTTTAATAGTCTTAGTGGTAGCATAATACATAATATTTTTATAGCCTTACATAAGAACATTTTCAAGAAAGAGACAATTGAAGGTTAGGAATAAAAATGACAAAATCTCCGGAACGGCTCGATCGAATTTAAAGAACTTTTGGAATTAAGTATTTATTTTTTTAATTAAGTTGAGCCGGTAGAACTGAGCATAATGGCATATATGAAATTTTCCAAATTTCCAAAATTGCTTTTGGGTACTTGCATGTGTATAAAAATGCAGCACCCGGTCATTTTCAATTCGATTTAAAAAAAAAATGCAATTGAAAGAGGGAACACAGACCATTAGGATGTACTGTTCAGTCAGATCCAATAAATAGTCGAAAAGTTATGGACATTCAAATTCAGAAGTTTCCTATTATTTTCAGATTTTCTGAACTTTAACAACATTTTGATGACCTGTTTCAATCCACAAGATTTTGTTTATTAGAATCGGTTGAAATTTGACTGAGTTATCAAAGTTTTTCACCATCTTGACATTCACACTAGGCAGAAGGAATATACCTATGGCTGGACCGTAATAAATCCGTACTCTTGATTCACATTAACTAGACATTATTTTGTTTGTTTTTTACCCTGTTTTATTGTATTTTAGTCTATCTGATATGTTATTAAGTACTATTCGACTACCCAAATATCGTAAAATCATTAATCGACAATCTTAACCTATTACAATTATGTATACTATTAGGACGATGTAGGTCTTTAGTATCACCAAATTTCATATAAAATAACAATCAAACTGATCCATACGCAGTAAGAAATCAGCTTTAGTGCATGCTTCAGTGCAAATACAAAAAAAGGTAAGATGTGTGACAATCGCAATAAGTTTTGTTATGTCTGCGGATTGTTTGTGGACAAACAGCATCGGATACAATTAGTAAAAATAAATCAGTGGTTGAGGCATACAACAAATTTTGTGACCGTGTTTACACCGCAAGTCGCTGGTATGAACCAGAATACGTGTGTATAGTTTATTCGTCAAAATTAAAGTTATGAAAATCAAAAAATGTTGATAACACGAGAACTGGAAAACCTTTTCTACTCCGATGATATGGCACCATCAACTTATCATAAGGTGGATTGCTATTTTTGTGAATCGCACGTTAAAGGCCACCATTATAAAACGCGTAAATACATGTATGCTAATATTATACAACAAGGAAAAGAAAAAACAACAGTGTCATAATTTTAGAATAACATTGTAAATTATGTTGTACAAATCTATTATGAAAGGAACATTCAAATATATAAATGCAGAATTATTTATTCAGATGTACATTTAAATAAATTTATTGCACATTTCCCTTTTTAATGCACAAGTAATATTTTGCATTGCACAAATATTTTTTGTAATGGACCAATATTTTTTGTATTGGTCAAATATTTTTATCAAATGCTTACAGTAAATGCACGTTTTATGTTATACATTGCGCATATAATTTGTACTGATTTTGAATGTCAATGTGATTTTCTTAGATACTGAACAGAAATATGCGTAAGTATGTCAGAAATTAAAAAAAACAATTTCAATAAACTCTAGTTAATATTATTAATTAAAATTAAAATTAAAATATCTATCCCTAATCAGCGTACAATGTGGCAAATTATCAAAACAACATCCGTATCGCACCCAACTTTTGTGTACAGACTGTACGAAGCAGGTCATTGAATAATCAATTTTATATGATAACAACTAAATACTGCTTGTCATCCAGTGCAAGAAGACTAAATAATAATGTATTAATAATATCCCGATATGTAATCTAGTGTGTTATCTAAATTGTTTGCTTATTCTGATATGACCTAATGATGACTATTACTACATTTTAGAAGAACTAGACAAGTACAAATTTTTATAGTCCACCCATTCTAGATTTTTTTATACAGGGTGTTTCTTAATAACATGCTAATATTTAAGGAAGTTATTCTTGGGTCCATTTTGAGGAAAAAAAGTTCATATGAACATATGTCCTAAAGGTCTTAGCTTTTGAACCACAGGATACTAAAGTTTTAAGAAACAATTCTTATTTTACTTTATTTTATGATAACTTTGGTACGACTCTAGATATTTTTGTGAAACGTAGTATGCATTTCGTGCGGGGTTTGTACTGAATCATTTCAAAGAAAGAAGTGATACGCCACTGCTTTTTCTTAAGGTAAAAATAATTTTTGAAATCCTACTTGCACGTATATAAAAATTCATAACTCCGCCATTTTCAATTCGATTTCCAAAATAATAATAATAATAATAAATAAATAATAAAATGCAAATGAAAGAGGAAGCATAGACCATTATAAAGATGTACTGTTCGGTCAGATCCAATAACAAATCGAAAAGTTATGGACATTCAAGTTCAGAAGTTTCCAATTGTTTTCAGATTTTTTCAACTTTAACAACAATGTGATGACCTGTTTGAATCTGTAATATTTTTTGCTATTTTTTTATTGAAAGCCCCTTTTAATTTGCGTCTAATACGCGTTTGTTTATTAGAATCGGTTGAAATTTAACAGAATTATCAAATTTTATTGACCGGCTAGACACATCACACTACGGAGAAGAAATAGACAGGCCGTCTGTAATAAATCCGTAGTCTTTATACACATTAATTAGACATTACTAGCACTTATATTCTGCATTTATATATTTGAATGTTCCTTTCATAATAGATTTGTACACTTAAATTAATAAATGTGCAATACATTCGCTACCTCCATAAAAATATAATGAGCAGCTGAGAAAATACTTGTTCATTGAAAAAAATATATTTCCAATTGTTTAAATAAATCAGCATTTGAAAATATTATAAACGCATTTAATTGTAATTCTAAATTGTACCATGAGAAAATTATAATTCGCCCTAGAAAAATATAATGTGCATTAAGTACTGCAACCATTATCGTACATACAGTCAGCGCGCAAAGTATGGCAACATGGGAACATTTCTGAGATGTTTTGTCATTTTAAAAATCCTTGACGACGTCGATTCTTAATTATTAAAATACATGACATCATCGACCTTTGTATATGGCAACGCCATTTTTTCTTACTTAATTTTGTAGATCATTTAATGTGGAAATGGCATCGGAAACGTTATATGGCCTTACATAAGAAATTTTTTGAGGAAAGGACAATTGAAAATGGAAATATATTGATAAGTTTAGGGAAAATAGATTTTGTAAATTTAATATGAAATGCCTTTTGTGTTTGAATTAATTGCTCTGAAAACTAATCTCTTAAAATAACCTAATTATCTATCGCGGAAGATTTTCGAAAAAAAGTGGGATAAAAATGTAAAAAACCCGATTTTGGTAATTTCTACAAATTTATACCACTAGACCAGGCAATAGAGACTTTTTCGTGACAAAAATAGTATCAGCAAGCCGCCGGTCCCAGGTCACGTGGAACAGTCCGTAGATGTCTTGTGATGTGTTTTCGACTAGCAAATATCATTACTTAATTTGTTATGAACAAAAAACCTAAAAAAATCGTGCTTTTTTTCGTTGTTCGCTTGTAAAAGCTGAACCGATGGAGCAATCTTGATACTGCCAACAGACGAATTATAGAGAATGAAAAGAAGAAAAAAAATGAACCCTACACGGACCGGATCGGATTAATATTAACGGAGGAAATTCGAAAGAACCGGAGAAATCTGCATTTTTTTCAAAAATTCATAACTCCGCCATTTTCAAAGTTGTAACGCAGGCTTTTCGCGAGAAAGTGGCGATTGATGGGTACTTTAAGTGTGCATAATCCAGGCATTGTCCGATGATTAGTTTTTGCACAATTGCGATTTGATTTCTTTTCTATGCAATATGGTTCGGCGAGCCTGGATGGGTCGGAGGTGGTTCGATTTTAATTTTTTAACGTATTTCGAAAGTAGAAGTATTATGCTACAAAACGTCTATTCTGATTTTGCGTTAAAATGTTGCGAAATAGGCGAAAAATGCTTGCAAACTTGACCGAAATCTGCCGCGCGCTCAAACGCTGTCGAGTAGTGGGGTAGGCGGCCGACTCGGGGAAGCGCGCGTGCATTGGGATTACTATAGATACGCGCTTCCCCGCGTCGGCAGCCTACCCCCACTACTCGACCGGATTGGAGCGCGCCGCAGATTTCGGTCAAGTTTGCAAGCATTTTTCGCTTATTTCGCATCATTTTAACGCAAAATCAGAATAGACGTTTTGTAGCACAATACTTCTACTTTCGAAATACGTAAAAAAAATTAAAATCCGACCACCTCCGCAGCATCCAGGCTCGCCGAACCATATTGCATAAAAAAGATTCAAATCGCAATTGTGCAAAAACTAATCATCAGACAACGCCTAGGTTGTGCACACTTAAAGTACCCATCAATCGCTACTTTCTCGCGAAAAGCCTGCGTTACAACTTTGAAAATGGCGGAGTTATAAATATTTAAAAAAAATGCAGATTTCTCCGGTTCTTCCGAATTTCCTCCGTTAATATTAATCCGATCGGGTCCGTGTAGGGCTCATTTTTTTCGTCTTTTCATTCTCTATAATTCGTCTGTTGACAGTATCAAGATTGCTCCATCGGTTCAGCTATTACAGGCTAACAACGAAAAAAAGCACGATTTTTTTAGGTTTTTTGTTTATAACAAATTAAGTAGATATTTGCTAGTCGAAAACACATCACAATACATCTACGGACTGTTCCACGTGACCTGGGACCGGCGTGTTGCTGATACTATTTTTGTCACGAAAAAGTCTCTATTGCCTGGTCTAAAATTTATACCACCTGAATCCGCAAAAAAAAATCCACGCAAATAAATCAATCGAAAACCTCTATTCCTAACCCTAACCCCTATAAACAAAAGATATGGACATATGATAAATATAGAATTACTTGAAAATATTGAAACATGTAGGTTTTGGAGAATTATTATGTAACCACATTAGTCGTCTTTAACATAATGACAAATTTGTTCTGCTAAACTTAATACTTTCGAACATAAATATCTTCGATAAGTATGCAAACCTAGGTACACAACATTTCTAGACAAATTTGATAATTACTAACTGCTTTCATTGGCGGGCAAATTATTTGTCTACCCAAATATAATGTGACTAGACTAATAACAGATATCAGGAGACTGCAAATTATGCAGGTTGTGGAAAACAATCTGTTTTTAGTAAAAGGAAAAATGTTAAAAAGAATATGAGATTCCTTTAATATTTTTTGAAAAACCGACAAAAATATCATAAATCCTCTATCGGACGGACACTCTTCATCTTTAATTTGGTGTATTTCTTTTTGGAATGAGTGAATAAATGACCTTTTCATACATGAACAAACAGCTTTAGGATATTTGTTTTATGAAATCTGTATTGATATTATTTAGAAATAATTTGAGACCCTATTTTACAAATTCTGCTTTAAACTCTGAAGTTGATAGCGTTTGCTCGTCAGATGTAAAAGAATTAAAAAAAATTTATATTTTAGCATAAAATTACATTTAAAACATTTTCAATTTAAATGTAAAAATAGTTTGTTTACTCTTGAACTAATTTAAGAATTTCTTGTTTTCGATCCCCCTGTAGGTTGAACCAAAATTTCGACTTTGCCTGTACACTTTTGAGAGCATATTTTTTTTTACGTTTAGCTATTCCAAAAAAAAAGTGTACAACTTTTTATATAGCAAATATTTAGCTTGAGCTAGAGCTATAATTTTGAAAATAATTAACTTTTATATAAGTTTTTTGTTAGATAATCCATTTTTAGCCAGACTAAATTTGGCCTAATCATAAAATTAAGCAAATCTTCCATAATGTGATAACAAATCGTTAAAGACAAAACATTATCACCAGTGCAAACAAAATTTTAGCAAATCATCATTTTTTAGTTCAGCACGTTTAAAATTATTTCAACACTCAAACTTTATTAAATTGTGATTGAGCAATTAAAAATTAAATTAAACCAGATAATTGCGCACTATAAATAATATGCATTTTTTTATATACCTAATACTTGGAAACTCTGTTTATATAGATATAATGCCAAATATAAGTACATGGTTCTATATTACTATAATTTTATAGTCATAATTCTTCAATTATGTTATTAAAAACGGGCGGACTTTTTCAAGGTGAACAAAGTTATTTCAATTCCAATTTATCTTCAACCGTCAACAATTTCTAATAAATATAAGACTTAATTAGGATTATTATTAAAATATTAAAAAGTGTGATTCTCAATTTCGGAAACAGGTTTGTATCCTAACCGGTAATTGAAATAATTGATATAATCATCATAATCCACGCAAAAAAATTTCGTCCTTATTAAATATTTCTTTCGTTGATTAGTGTACCATTACTAAGCTAAAAGTCCTAAATATATAACAATATGTACTTTATTATCTCTTAGGAAAAGTACCTAACCTTGTGGCGTTTGTTATGTCTTGTTTATCAATAAAAATTCAAGGTATCTTTTGCAAAATGTAAATCGGACAACATAGAATGCAATTTCGTATCTTCAATTCAATGGCAACAACTTTTAAATAGAAGCGAAACGATACCTAATTGTACTAATTGGATATTTTTACCGCTTGTAATGTAGGACATAAATTTCCAAAGAAGTCATGTTTGTGTAGTAAAATGACTAAAATGAAGCGGTATATCAGCAAGCTTGTGCAACTACTGTTGTTATTGCAATTTACTTTTCTAATTGAACCTTTTTTTAAGATTTGAGTTCTCAAAAACAGATAGATGTTCTCGTTAAATATTTAATGCAGAACTATAATTCTTGATGGAATTAAATGTAAATATAGGATTATTAACAAAAGGAAATGTTAAGTAGTAGGCTTCCACAGCCAGAATCATTTAAATAAACTGCTTCCGGGTTATGCCGTGTGTCAAGATTTGTAAATACTGACGTTTCGCCAACCATATTGCTCGCTTCTTCAGAGCTAACTGAATACTAAAGGCTAGAGCCAATATTAGGTCAAGTTCTTACAAACCCAAGTCATATGTCAGATATATCGATGATACCTTTGTCGTTTGGTCACACAATAGAGATAAACTTACTGAGTTCCTTAACCACCTGAACAATGTTAGTCCTTCCATCAAATTCACGATGGAAATAGAAGAGGATCATAAGGTATACAGAACGTCAACGGATAGACTTGGACATACAGTTTACCGTAAGAAGACACATACCGATCGGTACTTGAACGCCAAATCACACCACCACCTCCAACAGAAGAGAACTGTTATTAACACTTTGTTCAACAGAGCCGAGAAGGTATGCGACTCTAGCACCTTGGACGACGAACGGAAACACTTGGAGTGGGCCCTACGTCAGAATGGATACACCAAGTCCGACATACGGGGTGTCACACAAAGAAAACCGCAAGTCTCAGAGGAACCGCAAGAGTCAAAGGGGTTCGCTTGCTTACCATACGTAAGTGGGGTATCAGAGCGAATCGGTAGAGTACTGAAGAAATCGGGTATCACGGTAAGGTACAGAACACCAGCTAAGGTAAAGGATCTTTTGCCTAACCCTAAGGATATCACACCACTCCTGAAGAACGAAGGGGTATACAAGATAACATGTGAGTGTGAACATGCTATGTAGGACAGACAGGACGAAGCATCGAATGTCGGGTCAAGGAGCACAGTAGAGACACCCGGCTAGGCAAGATTCAACAGTCCGCTGTTGCTCAACACTGCCACGAGTCGGGACACACAATTGATTTCGATTACGTGAAGATGTTGGCAAGGGTTGGTAATTATCATCGAAGGCTTATTAGAGAAGCCATCGAAATTTACAAACATCCTGACAACATCAATCGTGAGGACGGCACTGACATTATTAGGTGGAAAAACACATGTGAGCGGCAGCTCCATATGTGCGCAGTGAGGTGTAAATTTAGGTATATAGGGGAGATTTCTTTGGTAGGTCTTCAGTATTCAGTTAGCTCTGAAGAAGCGAGCACCATGGGTCGCGAAACGTCAGGATTTACAAATTTTGACACACGGCATTACCCGGAAGGAGTTCATTTTCTAAAAGGAAATGTTGATTATCGAAACACCTACAATATCCGTTCACTCAACTTGATAATTTGGAGGAATTATTCCATAAACAATTATTATGTCGACATATTTCTCATTACTGTAATTAGTCGTGTTATCATAAGATCATGTAACAATACTAACTATCGGTAACTATCAGTAACAGGTACTGTTACTTTAAATGTTTTATATTCAAACTGTTATCAAATTTCCAATTCTAGTTTTATGAAAAATTCGGTTCTTAATAAGTTAACTAGTGTTATATCATCATTTTAAAGATAAACAAATACGTAGCTCTAACTATTAAGTTTATAAGTATTACTTAATTTTAAATAGAATATTATATTAAATAACAACAATAAACTAAATACGTTTAGTTTTTAAAAAAATTTATTAATAATATGCAACTTGCTGTAACTTCCCAGTTTATGTTAGAGGTCAAAAATTTATTTTATTTTATATATTACTCACCCAGTATATTATGATATACCTTCTATATTGGGACACTTGCAGTTTGGGAACCTGAAAAAAAAGAAGAATATACTTTTTTGGTCCAGAATTTTATAAGGATTAATTTTGTACAAAATTGCAATCGTACGATATTGAACTATACAGGATGTCCCACTTTTTTCCCGCAAATTTTTTTTTAGATACAAAATGTCATTCTGAATAAAAAGTTTCATATGAACTTAGGGGTTTTTTCAATTCCTTAACAAGTTAGAGCTGTTCAAAATGAAAATCAAGCATTTTTTTCAGTTGTTTTATAGGCGGCTTTGATACGCATTTATCAAGAATTCTTTAAAAATAATACTTCAGGTTGATTTTATACGTCACATTGCTGTCATTCTAGTAATTCTAACAGGATTGTTATTGCATTTTCACAAATAATTATAAATCCGAACAATATTATGCCCAAAAAATTTACTAACAGTGAATATGCCGCTATTCATTTTATTTATGGATACTGCAATGGAAATTGTCGAAGGGCACGGAGGGAATACCAAAGAAGATTTCCAGCGAGAAGACTTCCGGATGCTGCAGTGTTTAGTAATATTCATAGAATGATTAGAGAAAATGGAATAAGGGGAAGACCAGTGGGAGATCACAACCAAGCAGCTCAAAGAGTAAGAAGAGTTAATGCAAGAGTTTCGCATGCTTTTGACGAAAACCGTAATTTAAGTGTAAGGCGTGCAGCGCGCCATCTGAGATTGCCGAAAACCACTGTATGGAGAAATTTACGCAACGATAGACGAATGGCATTCCGTTCAAAAAAACTGCAAGGGATATTCGATATAAGATATTCGAAACCGGTAAGATTTTTGTCGTTGGTTTGTTGATAGTCCACAAGAAGCAAGAAATCAAATTATCTGGACAGATGAGGCAACATTTACTCGTCGTGGAATTACAAACCGCCGTAATTTTTGCGTATGGGCCCACGAAAACCCTCATACAACGACAGTAGTATCTTATCAGCATAAATTTAAAGTAAATGTTTGGGATGGTCTGGTGGGATCACATCTGATTGGGCCTCACATCCTTCCCGACAGAGTTGATGCAAATAGTTTTCTGTTATTCTTAGAGAATAGTTTGATAGATTATTTGGAAGATGTGCCAATTGATTACCGACAAAATGGATGGTTTCAGTTGGATGGCGCTCCAATTCATTACGCAAGACAGGTGAGGTACTGGTTAAATAACCATTACAACCAGTGTTGGATTGGTCGCGCCGGGCCTGTTCAATGGCCACCGCGTTCGCCTGATATTACTCCTCTGGACTTCCATATTTGGGGGTACGTTAAGTCAGAAGTGTACAAAACACCGATAAATACAAGACATGCATTACTACAAAGAATTCAAGCCGTTTTTGATATGCTTAAAACAAATGTGGAATCACTACGTAGTGTGCAAGAATCCATAATAATTCATTGCCAAAAGTGCATAGATATTGGTGGAGGTCATTTTGAACAATTTTTTGATGTATTTTATTTTCTTCTTCGTTAATGTATTGTTTATTACTTATCCAGTTTTTGTTTTTGTTTTGTTAGTGTTTGTTAAATAGGTATTATTTATGAGAAAAAAATAACAAATAAATTGCTACTAAACTTATTACCAGTTATTTGCTTTTTTTGCTGTACGAACCGCCAGCATAAAACGGGTGATTAACAGCAACCAATAACGAATTCACCAAGTACCCAAATAATATAATTGACCATTTTATTCGTCTGATTTCTATGGAATGGCGTTAATATAAGATTTAAAAGCCAACTCAGAATTATTTTGAAAACAATTTTTGTCAGTTGTCATTATTTAAAAAATGCTCGATTTTCATTTTGCGGGAAAAAAAGTGGGACACCCTGTATATTAGGACATCCGGTTTGTTGATTTGTCATTACACTTATCAACCAACAATCGTTTCATATTCTACCGGTCAGAATTCGTGTTCTAACGGTCAGAATATAACCTAGAAGTTTGACTGATCTTGATAATTGAGTGTTATGCTAAAAGTTGTTTTTTTCCTTATAAGGCACACTGAATGAGCAGGCAGCAAGGAAGCAGCAAGCAGAAAGCAAAAGCATCAAGGTGCAAAAAAAAGGTCCCATGTATTTAAATGTAGACCCGCACACTGAACGAGCATTTGCGCCAAGGTGTAAAATGCACTCTGCTTGCTGTATGCATGTTATCTGTCAACCGTTATTTTGCTGCGTCGCACACAAGCAGCATGCAAGCAATCTTGATTTCTGTGATTTTTGGGACTATTGTAATGATTTTTTAAATTAGCCCATTATCATAAATATTGAATTAGGCGCAAAAATAGTATTGTTTTAGTAAAAGAACTACAGCCTCGCCAGTAAAAAATTAGTAAAATTAAAATATTATCTCATGCGTATTTGTGCATTAAACTTTTGATCTAAAATTTTCAATAATTAATTTGCAGATGTTCAACTATATATTATAATATGGATCTATATAGCAACAGATTATGTCAAGATGATGTAACCGTCAATCATTCAAAATGAAAGAATTTAGATTTTTTTAAGTGTAATTAATTGCTGAAGTTGAGTACAATCCCGTTCTATACAATCCAAATTTGTATGACTATAGCAATAAACGAATTAAAATTACCATTAAACAGATGAACCCAGTACCTTCTCTTACGTTTTCTAATTAAACGCCACATAAGAAAATCGTCATCATCGGATGACGGCAACATGGCTACTAATTTTTGCATGACATTGTGAATAATCCACCTATTCTTTAAATTATAAATTAGTATAAAATGCAGAAACATTAAAAATACATAATATATAAGTTTATTTTCGTTGAGTAATTATTTTTTAACAAATTATCTTGCTTACCAAAATTTTATTTATAAGTTATAGGCCCGTTACCATCTTTTAATGCATATTTTTTAGAAATTAAATGTGAGTTTAAACAAACGTCATGTTTGAGTGTTGTGCTCTTGCTGTGCTCTATCAGTGTGCGGTATGCGTCGTGCAAAATATTTCTAGGAAGCAAAATGCACGCTGCTTGCTTGCAGCTTGCTCGTTCAATGTGCGGCCTTCCTAAGGTAACTGCAATTCGACTTCTTTTTACATCGCTACAGGATAACAGTAATTAAAAAAATTGTAATAGTATCCACATATTTAGGCTGACTAAAAATACTTCATATTTTCACAATAATACGGTGTACTGCCTTTTTAACCCCTATTGTTTCCAAATTTAGGGATATCGGCATTAGGTACAAGTAAGTGTTAATATGGCTCTATTGTTTTCTTTACACAAAAAAATAACATATTTTGCATGGTTAGTTATGTTGAACTCATGCCATCTCCATTAAAAAAATCATTATTCTGGCCTGAAACACCCAAAAAAGTGAAAAGAAACTGTTTCGGATCAAAATATACGCTTAGTGGCGGAATAGGGTATTTGACTATTATTGGAAAACCATCTTAGTGTCTTTATTTCTTCACTCTACATTGTAAATGCATTATTTTTCGTAATTATTTCCTCAATATTTCATAAAAATCAGCGTTAAAAATTGAATCACAAAAAGTCCCGCAAAACGATACTTTCTGTTGTGTGACGTCACCCGCTAGTAGATTTCAAATCGGCCCATATGGTCTGTCAGCATCGGCATCGTCGCCGTTTGGTAATTCTTGTATGATTTGTTGTTTTCACAATTTCTACATAAAAATGGGTTATAAATGGTGTATAAATCCACAATGCAGAAATACGTCAGAAAAACTCCGGATAAACTATTTGTAGCAGTTCCACAAGATTTGAAACTGCGAAGAAAGTGGTTGGCTCGTAAATCCAAATGAAATAAATAGCGGCCAATACAAGTGTTCTTTGTTGTGAAGATTACTTCGACATAAGTAAAACTGACTAGAATAAGTTATCTATCGTATTTTCGAACCAGGTATTATCTGGTCTGACAGCTTAATAATAATAATAATAATAATAATAATAATAGTTTATTGGTGTTTAAGATACAAATATATGTATATACACAAGTCAAAGGTAGGTACAATCAATACAATATCAAAATAAATTCTTACGTCCTATTAGATATTACAACCACAAACAATGTCAACCCTGACAAAAACATAATTTTAAACAAACATTACACTGAAACAAAACAGTCGGTATATTCCTGAATACTGTAAAAAGCATTCTACAATAAAAAGGTTTTCACAGAGTTTTTAAATCTTTCAGAGTTTAAGGTCTTTACGTGGGTTGGAAGTACATTGTAAAACTTTATACCATAAAAATTAGCAGCATGTCTGCTACTCTTCAATCTGTGGAATGGTACATGGAGATGTGACCGCGATCGTGTATTGTGTCCATGGATATCAGAATTTATGCTGTAGTCAGACAGATTATCCTTCACCCAGGTCACAGCTCTCAGAATATAAAGACAGGGAAACGTCAGTATTTTTAAGCGGATATACAGTTCTCTGCAATCCTGCCTATATCCGAATCCTCCAAGCACTCTCACAGCTCGGCGCTGAAGGCCAAAAATACGCTGCGCTGAAGACGAGTGACCCCATGCCAACACGGCATATTCGATCCTGGACTGGATTAGCGCAAAGTAGGCCGAACGGAGTGCCGGAAACGACAGACTTAAGGTTAGGACTATCCTAACCCAGAAAGTTATGCTTACATGGCACTTGGATGCTATTAAATTCAAACGGAAGAAGCATAAGAGCGCGTTCGGATAACCCGGTATTGTACGGTGAGAGTGACGCGCTGCATAATAGGCGGACTAACGTCATACGGCGTTTATCTGCATATAAGAGAGAGACAGCCGAGCCAGGTTATCTGAGCATTGATCTCCCCATACCCTACCCTGACAAACCGAACGCGCTCTAAGCGTACTAACGAATGACGTCACTGGAGACTAAGCCAATTACAGAGCGTTTCAATCACGTGGTAGGACGTGAATAAAATTCAATTTTAATTTTGGTTTTTAATAGAAATAAAGCATATAATAACAAATAGTTTTCTTAAACTGTAATCTATTAGGATGACTATAATACAAGGCATATTTTTAATACAGTCAAACACCCTATTAGGTGCACTTGTTAAAGTTTAAAAATAATATATATTAGATATAGTTATTAGCACCAAATAAATATAAATTCTACAGTTAAAAATGCAACAAAAATTCCTTCCAAACATTTTTCTCATTTCAGCTGTCAATAACAGTTGCTTACCAACACAGTTTTGAACAAAATAATAAACAGAAACAACAAATTTAACATCATAGTCATAATAATAATAATAATATAAATACATCTCATTATCTGTCTTGCTTAAAATGTTGTTCAACTAAACTAACATACTTACATTAATAATATTGACTTGTTCATTAGTAAGACTGAGTAAGTCCTGCACTTTTGCGATTATTTTTTTTAAGACATTCGTCACGATAGTACATATTTCATAACCAGCGCATAAATATTATGATCATAAATCTACATGAAAAATTATTTTTAAAACTACATTTTAAATTGTTTAATTCTAAACTAGAACTAAGGCGGCACTATTTACCACTAGTTTACCATATATGATTGCATTTAAACGACATACAATTAGCTATCTCAGCGTCAATACAATTTGTAAATTGTTATTTGCGTTCATGCGAATAGCATTCATTCATACTTTAAAGTGAAAGAGTTCGCCATTTATTAATAAATACAACCATTATCATAGCGGATCTTAATAGTAACTTAATTCTGTTGTCGCTGAATCTATTATACAGTTTGTAATCATTTACGCGTACAATAAAATCGATAATTTGATAATTAACTAATTAACTAACGCGAAAAAGTGTGGTTATGTACAAACTACTGTTTCGCGATAAAACTCTTGTTTGTTTAACAAATTTACGAAACGATGTACGTCAAGAATTTCAATAAGTTAATACTGGTAGTTTTATTTTTAATAAATAGCGTTTACATAGTTATGATAATTGCCCAAATTGGCATATTCCTCATCAATCACAATCATGGGGGTTAATTGGCTTGCCAAAAAATTTTTAATTCGTTTAGTCCGAGTAAAATTATTATTAATTATAATCAGATTACTAAAGTCAAAGGTCAAGAGAAAAACAACTTTGGATTAATTAATCCAACTAGACGCAATAATCATTGGAAGATTATTATTGATATAAGGCAGAATTTTTCAGATTTAGTTATTTGTAGTAAATTATAAAACCTTAGACTTGAACCTATCATATCGTATACTTCTTCTAATTATGATAGCCGTAGGCGAGTGTATAATTGAAAAATGAACTAATTACCTACGGCGGAATAGTATGGTTATGTAGAAGTTACTGTTTTAGATAAAAATTTTGTTAATTCATAAAATATACGATCCATTCATTTTTTAGGGGTATTTTATCCCAAACTACCCTACCTTGTCCAAAATCGCTCATAACTCCGTCAAACATGGCATTTAGGAGTTTTGAATGACGTTGTATCCAAATATGGTTTTAAATAGCAAAATTTAAAATGTGGAAATCGAAAAAAATTGAAAATGGATCCGTGGATCCAAAGTGGTGGACAGAAAATTATAACTAAAGGAAATTCTTGCAAACTTATAGATTTTTAATGGTATTTTAGAGACGCCAAATACAAATCTGACACTTAAGTTGAAAAACACGAAATAGTGGAGCCAAAATTGCAGTAAAAGTTAATTAAAGAATTAATGAATTAATTCAGAAAGTTATGAGCATAACTAATAGTAAACGCGTTTTTCTCGAAATAGATTTTTGCGACTGGTTGACATTTTCAATTTTTGCAAAGTTGAAGACAAAAATTAAATTTGATATACAAATGTGTAATTCTACAAAATAAAATGGACATGTTTGAGGTTTTTCAATGCATCAAACGATTTAGATTTTAATGTGTTTATTAGTATAAACCAATCATTTTAGTTATTCTAAACCAGATGTAATAGAAACAAACGGTTTGATGTAGGGTTATCAGTGGCCACAGACCAATAGAAATATACTATCATAAGTAAAGAAAGAAACAAAAAGTTGAAATTTGGTGTACAGTGTTATTTCTTCCTTACGGTGTCCGTATGACTGTGCCGTTTGATATGGTATTTCCGCATAGTCACTTTAGTTAAAAATTAAGAGCGTTGTCCAACAGCTGATCGACAGAGGTTTGGCTGTTTTTGATAAGTTTAGAAAAATCAGTCGAGAATTGGTCTTTGCGTGGGGATGTCGACGTTTTCGCTAAAGCTACTTTGTTTCAATTTATTTTTGCACACGTAAGCAGGCTGTCTAGTGATTTTACAACGCTTACCAACATAACATGGTAGCTCTAAAAATTACTGTGATAAATTGTTGACATAACCGTGACATAACCTATGTGGAGAATGTGAGATATTTATCATATATTTATATGATAAATAACTTCAACATTTGTCTACGGTTTATGAAGTGATATATGCAAAAACACACGTACTATGAATACACGCACACGTACTATGAATATGTGGAATATTTGAAAGTGTATTGAGATTATGCGCCCATATACATTTATACCTCCTAAAAAACAAACCCCGTACCAATAACTTTGGTCACAGATTACTTACTCTTGGTACGATAGATTATGCACTCATTTCTCAGCCGATAATACACTTATGCCTAGCTACTGAAAAACAAATACATATCGACCCATGCAACGAAGACTATCGTAACTAACAAACTAAATGTAGTTACTATAGTCTTTGTTGCATAGGTCGATATTACATACGTATGTACATCCACAGCACAGGGATCTGATGACGTATAAGAAAAACAAAACAGTTAATAAGTTATTCTTTATTTACCAATTTGTAATTTATATATTATTTATAAAAGACAATTAGACAACATAAGCTTTATAATATTATATAGCTTTATTAATATTATATTATAATATCAAAATCACAAAAATGTTAATCCTCGCTATCATCAGACCACACGCATACGGGTCGTAATGCTTGTCCTGTTGTTCGGGGCTAATTGCAATACTATCTGCGGTTTGTTGTATTAAACGTAATTCTCCATACACTTTGCACTTGAGAAGAAAAACATCTGGAGTCAGTGGTTGACAAGTCGACTATGTCCCATTATACATTTCTCATATAATAATGTTATAGA
Source organism: Aphodius sticticus (assembly GCA_963966075.1). NCBI lineage: Eukaryota > Metazoa > Arthropoda > Insecta > Coleoptera > Scarabaeidae > Aphodius > Aphodius sticticus. The sequence continues at coordinate 72,082,962 of OZ014509.1, forward strand.
CGTCTTCCAGTAATATTCGGTATTTGGTAATCTTCAGCATACCTCGATAATTTTATTGTCAGTTCATGGAAATTATGAAAATTAGTAATCACATCTCTTGTCTAGAAATCCTCTTCGATCAACAAAATAGTACGTAAGGATTTTGATTCCTCGTAATGTGATTTGAATCCAATTACAAAACCCGTAATGAGCTATCTGCATCATACCATACTTGGAGCTTGAATTCTCTGGTAGTAGAATGGATAAAACAGCACTGTTTATATGTATATTCTCCTAACTAACCTAACAATTGAAAAGGAAATTTTAAAAAACAATAGTATACTTCTTTAGGCACAAACCTGATTGATGTCTGATATAATAGTAGAATTTTTATGTAATCTAATTTCGATTAGAATACTTCTTTGTGCCGTGTCCCCAAGTTTTCTACATTTTCAGATTATATCGGATTTGTAGGTTAGAACTCTCGAAATCTGTCCCAGTAAATATAAATGTGAATTTTAGCGAGTAACACCCTTTTTTGTGGTATATGGTAGATAGAGATAGACCCATTACTATTATCTTCGTCTAATGACGACTAGTTCTCGAGAACATCGTAGATGGACACACTGTTCAGACTCGAACATAGATGGAAAAATTGGGAAAATACGACGCCGATTCTTCAAAGGTGTGGCTTTATTTCTTTTCATTTATTGGATTTTTTTCAAATTGTACATTGACGTAAAGTGGAACTACCGCGGCAAATCGCAAAAACACATAATTGAAATGTTATTTCTGAAATCAGGATATTACCAGTCCTCCAATTTTACGTCTATCTTTGAGCAGCAATTGTTTAAAATTGGGCATGGGTATAATAAATATGGAACTTTGGCGCACTAGAATAGTTAATTCAGATTGTTGTCATCTTATAAGATGCTATCATTATTCAATAATTAACCCACAGGAGCATTGAACAGTTTGAATAATTGGACCAATAGGGGACCACCAGAGCTGAGCAGAACAGACCTGAAGTTAGGCTGAACCAGCCTCTTAATATGATTTGATCGCATTTGCGTTTGTTTTGAAATTAATTTCCCAATTTGTAATACACGCGCCATTTGTTTTGTAACAATTTAGTTTTAAAAAATGTGTGAAATGATAAAACCTCACTACATTTCTCTGGCAACACAACAATAAATTGATACTTTTATTTCGTTTTTATTGGCATATTTTTATTCAATAGAATATTGATAAATACACGTGTACTGTTTCCGGATGTAAGGGCCTTGTCCTTTAACTGTTCAAATTATTTAGAAAATCAATTCCTTCTGGGTTATGCCGTGTGTCAAAATTCGTAAATGCTGATGTTTCGCTAACCTTGTTGCTCGCTTCTTCATAACTAACAGAATACTGAAGATCTAATACAGAAACCTTTCTTATATACCTAAATTTACACCTCACTGCGCACATCTGGAGCTACCACTACCACGTGTTTTTCGACCTGACCGCGTTAGGTCGATTTCCAGACCCTACTAATGTCAGTGCTGTCCTCACGATTAATGTTGTTAGGATGTTTTGTAAATTTCTATGGCTTCTCTAATAAGCCTCCGATGATGATTACCCACCCTTGCCAACATCTTCACGTAATCGAAATCAGTTGTGTGTCCCGACTCGTGGCAGTGTTGAGCAACAGCGGACTGTTGAATCTTGCCTAGCCGGGTGTCTTTACTGTGCTCCTTGACTCGACATTCGATGCTTCGTCCTGTCTGTCCTACATAGCATGTTGCACACTCACATGTTATCTTGTATACCCCTTCGTTCTTCAGGAGTGGTGTGATATCCTTTGGGTTAGGCAAAAGATCCTTTACATTAGCTGGTGCTCTGCACCTTACCGTGATACCCGATTTCTTCAGTAATCTACCGATTCTCTCTGATACCCCACTTACGTATGGTAAGCAAGCGAACCCCTTTGACTCTTGCGGTTCCTCTGAGACTTGCGGTTTTCTTTGTGTGACACCCCGTATGCCAGACTTGGTGTACCCATTCTGACGTAGGGTCCACTCCAAGTGTTTCCGTTCGTCGTCCAAGGTTCTGGAGTCGCATACCTTCTCGGCTCTGTCCAACAGAGTGTTAATAACACTTTTCTTCTGTTGGGGGTGGTGGTGTGATTTGGCGTTCAAGTACCGATCGGTATGTGTCTTCTTACGGTAGACTGTATGTCCAAGCCTACCAGTTGACGTTCTGTATACCAGCACATCCAAGAAAGGCAGCTGATAATCCTCTTCTATTTCCATCCTGAATTTGATAGAAGGACTAACATTGTCCAGGTGGTTAAGGAACTCAGTAAGTTTATCTCTACCGTGTGGCCAAACCACAAAAGTATCATCGACATATCTGGCCCAGTGCTTGGGTCTGAAAAGACTTGACCTAATCGCTTTTTCTTCAAACAATTCCATGAAGAAATTGGCGATTACTGGTGACAGAGGTGATCCCATGGCTGCACCCTCTACCTGTTCATACATCGCTCCCGCCAACTTGAAGTATGTGGTGGAGAGGCAGTACTCTACAAGATCCGGTACATCGGTTGGTAGACCTAGGGGGCCAAGTGTTGTCCTAAGACCTTCGACTGCCTCCTTAACCGGAACACACGTAAAGAGTGATGTTACGTCGAAACTTACGAGTATATCCTGCGGGTCAATGACAACTTCCTTCAAAATCTGAATAAAAAGTTCTTGACAAAAGATGTAGTTTGTCCTATAAACGGTTTACTATATTCAGTTGGCTCGAAGAAGCGAGCAACATGGTTCGCGAAACGTCAGCATTTACAAATCTTGACACACGGCATAACTCGGAAGCAGTTTATTTTCTAAATGATTCTGGCCGTGAAAGCCTACGTACTTACTTAATGATAGTTAATATATAACAATCTGCAGATTTACTTTCTTTATTTGAAGGTTTTGGTCAAATTTCGTCTAAAATTACTGTGCTATAAACTATACTATTCACTCAGTGCGACTGAAAAAATTCAAATGTTTTGACCGCATTCGCGAGTGTGTTGAAATTGATTTATAAAGTTGTAATACACGCGCCGTTTGTTTAGTAACAGACAATCTATCAGGAAATTTTGAAATGAGAAACTCTCACTCTGAATTTCTTTGAAAACACAACAATAATTGATACGTTTACTTCGTTTTTGAGATGCACATTTTTATTTTTAGTCAATAAAATGTTGATAAATACGCGTAACGTAAATTAAGTTACAGAATAAGGCCTAACATTACTAGGATTACGTTAAGTTAAGCACCAACTTTTTTAACGATAACCAGTACAAAGTCGTCAACCTCAAGAGCAAATTATCAAATCCTTCGAACTCAAAACGAAAAAAATTAACCGATAAACTAACCCATAGGTTAAGTGATCGCCTACAACTCGAAACGTCATTACGCAATCCACATAATTATCAATCCCAATTACTTAAATCAAACGACATACTCCACAATAGTCAACGCATGCCTACAATCGTCACAATTCTGATTTCAGATCGACTCCTTCGATGATACCGCAGACGAAAATAACGAAGCCATGGGCTCTAACGTTGACCGGTTTGATGATAACATTGGGCAGCGGTCTGCTGATCTTCTGGCCATGGCTGACCAGCGCAGCATGGGACATGGTCCTCTCGTTATACAGTGCACCAACAGTGCAGTTATGGAAGAAGAATCCAGTTCCACTGTACCTAGAAGTTTACATGTTCAACTGGACAAATCCAGATGATATATACAACGCAAGCAGTAAACCACATTTCACGGAAATTGGTCCATTTGTATTTGAAGAGATAAAGGAAAAAGTTAACGTAACCTGGCATTCTAACAACACGATTTCGTTCGATCAGATCCACACGTATCATTTCAAGGAGGAGATGAGCATAGCAGCATTGTCAACTAAAATAACAACTTTAAATTCTATCGCAGCCGTGAGTAAATTCTTTTTTTTTGTGGAGAATGAGCACAGTTTGTAATTATGTTTTATTAATTTTAGACAGCGGCTTATATTTTGAGGGAGTGGAATTTTGTCATGAGGAAAGGCTTTGACTGGAGCTTGAGGACAGTTTCGCCTAAAATATATACGCAAAAAACGGTCGGTGAGATGTTGTTTGATGGATATGAAGACACACTCATTAAAATTGCTAGGAGTGTACCAAACTTTCACGGAATATCCTTTCCAGATTGGGATAAATTTGCATGGTTTTATAGAGTGAGTATTGTTTGGTATTTAACTATTGAATGTGTTAACATCTTTATACAGTGCTCAAAAAAATTAGGGAGACACTTTTTTCGAAACCATGGCATTCTACCAGGAACCACAACAAGATCAGTTCTGTTGTCTATACTGATTCCAGCGACGTGGTGCGCGGACAGCTCTTCTTGGTTTCAAATTCGCTTCTTTTAATCTGTTTCTAACAGTTTGATCAGAAATTTCTATTCCATGTGCTCGTCTTAGGTCGTTTAGGAGGTCTCGTGCTGTGGCAGTACGCTGACGTAGACAGGAAAGGACAAGAAATCGGTCTTGCTTTTGAGTAGTTTTTCGATTTCGACCTTGCCAGCTCTTCTAACATATTGGCCAGTCTCCCGAAACCGATTCCATAGACGCTGACTAACAGAAGGGGAAACTCTAAGGTCCCTGCTAACATAGAATAGAGTGCACATGCTGCATAAGGGCGACAGTACGAGCAACTTGCACTTCACTAAGATGCCTCATTTTACTTCGAATGACGTTTCTAATCAACAAGTAAACCAAATTTAATTTGCCTAGAACTATTATTTAAAAAGGTTGAGGTTTCGAAAAAAGTGTTGCTCTGTTTTTTTGAGCAGTGTATAGTTAAATGATAACTATAAGAGCTAGTGTTGCACTCTGGATTATTGTAGTGGTGTTTGTAGTGAGTTGGCTAACATACCAAAGTTTATAGTAGCGCCATCTACATCTGGTGTTTTTTTATTTCGAAGCTGTGGAGAGAAGTTCGATACAGTCGCCATTTGAATTGAGACGGGAACCTTAAACGGTTAGAATTCAGATTATTGTAATTGTTTTTTTACAATCGTTTCATTGGAATCCACTGAATCATTATAATAAGTGGGAATTAATCTAATTCACTTACCTTTAAAGCACTTGATTCACTTAGTTCTCTGTACGTCATTTACTATACAGTGTAATAACATCACAATTATATGAGTCATTCACTACCAATTTGATAGTCAATAAAAAGAATTCATTTACGTACAAGTATTGACAAAATTGTGCATATTTGTGCATCAATAATTTAAAATAGGAGCTACAATTTTCATGTTTATCCACGTACTCACAATATTAAAACAAACTCTTCAAATTACAATAATATCTATTATATTATTTAACAAATAATTTCTTCATTGCAGAGAAATGGGTCAGCGGAAAACGATGGTCATTTTAATATGGTTGCCAGTGGTGAGTCGTTCGGACAAGTGCGAAGATGGAATTACGAGGACCACCAAAATATCTATAGTGGAGAGTGTGCTAAAATAGGTGGCTCTGGTGGTGAATTTTATGGCCCACATCGGAAGAGAGACAAAGTTTCTATTTTCGTTAATGATATCTGTAGGGTGATACCATTGGACTACGTTCGTGATGTCAACATCGATGGTACACTTGGATATAGATACGAACTTGGTGATAGCTTTTTTGCTACAGGTAGGTTCAGTTTTGGTAGAATATCCTTGGTACAAAAAAAAATCTACACTAAACTTTATAGGAACATTTGATGTTAGAAAACTTTTGTAATCTTTGAACGACTTTAGTTATTCTTTCAGGACATTTTAAATAAATTCATCAAGATTATCACCAGCTTTTGACATTTAGAAAAAATAACTTCCTGTAGCTGCTATACCGGGAAAAGCAACGTGATGTTTTGGTGGGCAAAGGTCAAGAATCCCTGTAAAGAAACTAAGCAGTTGCTTCTTATTGTAGTTACCCAAGTAGTCTGGCTCAAAGCCATATCAGTTCCCAACACTTTTGTTTTTGATTCGTCCAAATATCAGAATGTTTGTAAAAGATACAGCTTCACAAGTAACACTTTGCAATTTTAACTTTAATGTTTAATAACGTTTCTGAACTTTAACCGATTTCTATTATGTTTTAGCACATTTTCAACAAATTTGTCAAGTATCTCACACCATTTGTAATTTTGAAAAAAAAAAGTTAGTGCCTTTTGTTCAATCCTACCACTTAATCCAGTCATTCTAGATTTTGATTCGGAAATGAAAATGCAGTCCATGAAACTAAAACCAATCGATAGCTTATGGTTTCAGTAGAAACGTATTAAAATATCTGAAGGATAGTTAATAGGAAAATATGTAATGAATTAAAAACCATTGAAAAATTGTGCCTGTCAGACTTTAATCCTCATTCCTTGAATCTCACTCAGTTAGTCGCAAAACTAAAAATATCACATGTAGCGGACAAAATTTACTATCAAAATTATTCCGGAACCCATACGAGAAAATGAACGGTTAATTTAGTATAATAAATAATAAACACTGTGTTACAAAAAAAAACGTAATATACTTTTCACACATAGTGGTTTTTGAGCTGGTAGAGCTAACACATAATGGCATAGCTAAAATTTTCCAAACACCCCAAAATCTCGTTATTTAAAAAAAAAAAACGTTTTTGGACACGTGTATAAAAATTCATAACTCCACCATGTTCTATTCGATTTCCAAAATAAGAAATGGAAACGAAAGAGGAAGCATAGATCATTATAAAGATGTACTGTTCGGTCAGTACATCCAATAACAAATCGAAAAATTATGGACGTTCAAGTTCAGAAGATTCCAATTATTTTCAGATTTTTTCAACTTCAACTACAATTTGATGACCTGTTTGAATCCGTAATATTTTTTGCTATTTTCTTTATTGAAAGCCCATTTAAATTTGCGTCTAATACGCGTTTCCTTATTAGAATCGGTTGAAATTTAACAGAATTGTCAAATTTTATTGAGCGGCTAGACACATCACACTACGGAGAAAAAATATACAGGCCGTCTGTAATAAATCCGTAGTCTTTATACACATTAATTAGACATTCGTAGCACTTATATTTACAATGCTATTCTAAAATTATGACACTATTATTTTTTCTTTTCCTTTTTGTATAACATTAGCATACATGTATTCACGAGTTTTAAAATAATGGCCTTTAACGTCCGTATCACAAAAATAGCAATCTTCCACCTTATGATAAGTTTGATGACGCCATATCATCGGAGTAGAACACGTTCTTCCAGTTCTTAAGTTATCAACATTTTTTGATTTCCATAACTTCAATTTTGACGAACAAACTACACACACGTATTCTGGTTCATACCAGCGACTTGCGGTGTAAACACGGTCGAAAGATTTGTTGTATGCCTTAATTATTTTTACTAATTGTATCCGATGCTGTTTGTCCACAAACAATCCGCAGACGTAACAGAACTTATTGCGATTGTCACAGATATTACTTTTTTTTATATTTGCACTGAAGCATGCACTAAAGCTGATTTCTTACTGCTTATGGATCAGTTTGATTGTTATTTTATATGAAATTTGGTGATACTAAAGACCTACATCGTCCTAATAGTATACATACATACGTAATAGGTTAAGACTGTCGATCAATGATTTTACGATATTTGGGTACAAGTCGAATAGTACTTAATAACATATTAGATAGACTAAAATACAATAAAACAAGATAATAAACAAACAAAATAATGGCTAGTTAATGTGAATAAAGAGTAAGGATTTATTAGCCCGGGCGGGCCGTAGGTATATTCCTTTTGACTAGTGTGAATGTCAAGACGGTGAAAAACTTCGATGACTCAGTCAAATTTCAACCGATTCTAATAAACAAACCTATATTAAACGCAAATTTAAATGGGCTTTCAATAAAAAAAATAGAAATAAAATTTTATGGATTGAAACAGGTCATAAAACTGTTGTTAAAGTGCAGAAAATCTGAAAATAATGGGAAACTTCTGAATTTGAACGTGCATAACCTTTCGACTTTTTGATCTGACCGAACAGTACATCCTTATAATGATCTGTGTTCCCCCTGTCAATTGCACTTTTTTATTTTGGAAATCGAATGGAAAATGGCGGAGTTCTGCATTTTTATACACATGCAAATCGAGATTTTGGTGGTATTTGGAAAATTTCGTATATTCCATTATGTTTAGTTCTACCACCTCAACAATTTACACTATGTCTCGTGAACAGTATATTTTCACTGTAACACAGTGTAATTGATTCAACTAATTTTTGGCGATTGTCAACCGCGTCAACCGATTGTTTGACATAGAACGGACATTTCTAATCTCAACCGACAATCATAAATAAATAAAAATAAATAAATAAATTAAATAAATAAATAAAAAATAAATAAAAAGTGAATTTTGTCTGCTAAAGTGTGCTATTTTTGGTTTTTTAGATTAACGTCTGACAGGCACAATTTTTCAATCGACTTTTGTTAATTAAAAATGTTCCTATTAACTATGAAGTTACATAACATGGAATTTCTACCTTATTGATAACACTGGCCAACAAAATTTGACCGACTTCCAATTGCCGGACAAATGACAACTGATTCGGATAGAGTTTTTTCTCAGGAATCCGAATCTGAACACAGAAATACTGAATTGGCTCCAGTTTTTTCAAAAAACAGTGTTAAAGGTGCAAAAAAGACGCTTTTTCGCTACTTTTGCAGACATGCCAAACAATAACGTAATGTAGTAGAAGTTTGTAAGTAGGATCAAATTAAACTTTGAACCTTTTCCTTTAAGAGCATATAGCGAGAAATCGGATGACATAAAGTTTGAACTTTTCACACCACCTTTTTATAGCAGCGCGCGCCAATTACGGCACCGTATCGTATGGAGCGCACTGCTTGTTTCTTTATTTATAAATTGCTGTGGCCAAATAAAAAGTTGTCGGAAAAATGACAACTAATTTCGATAGGATTATTCCCATGGAATCCGAATCTGAAACCAGAAATAATGAATTGGCTAGTTTTTTTTTTTTTTTGAGAGGTAGTGTGAAAAATGCAAAACGCTACAACAATAAGGAAAATTAATTAATATCCCTTGGTTTACAAGTTTCAGAATAAAATACCCCTAACGATTTATAGGGTCAGTGTAATATATAGTAGGTAAATCTTTTTATAGTATATTTTGCCAACAAATACTTAATAACTGATTTATAAAGATAACAGGATAATATATTACCTGGACAAATATAGTTACTACTATTGTCTAGGTTTTATTCACCTATCCCACTAGTAATTGAAAATTAACTGATTTATAAAGATAACAGGATAATATATTACCTGGACAAATATAGTTACTACTATTGTCTAGGTTTTATTCACCTATCCCACTAGTAATTGAAAATTAATGTGAATTTTCTGTTAGTAGCTAATTAAGAACGGATTAAGCAAGTTTTAACATTTTTACCGAAAACAACCTTTTACTTAACAAAAATAAGCAGCCTTTGGTTGCCCATTTATACATACTTAATAACTACTTATTAAGTAGTTATTTAGCTACTTGTTTGTATATGCTGGCCATATATAACTTACGCTCCTGGAACTCCTAGCATATGCTTTCCAATCCGCTTGGTTTGTGGAAGAAAAACGTGATTCTTCACTTTTGTGTAGTTCAAGTTCTGTTGCCTTAAAGTTTCGCATAAATATGAATTCGTCAAGAGAAGCCTGCGTTAACAATCCAGATGTATTCTGCTTTATTTGTGGGGTATATACTAAAACTGGAGCCAACTCACTATTTCTCTTATCAGATTCGGATTCCACGGGTAAAATCCTATCGAAATCAGTTTTCATTTTTGCGGCAACTTTTTATTTGACCAGTGCAATGTATAAATAAAGGAACAATCAGTGTGCTCCGTGCGGTGCTGCAATTGGCGTGCTCCTCATAAAAAAAGTGGTGTAAAATGTTCAAAGTTTATGCCATCCCATTTCGCGCTATATATTCTTAAAGCAGAAGGTTCAAAGTATTATTTGATCCTAATTACAAACTTCTACTACATTACGTTATTGTTTGGCATGTCTGCAAAAGTAGCAAAAAAGCGTCTTTTTTGCACATTTAACACTGTTTTTCGAAAAAACTAGAGCCAATTCAGTATTTCTGCGTTCAGATTCGGATTCCTGAGAAAAAACTCTATCCGAATCAGTTGTCATTTGTCCGGCAATTTTTTTTTGTTGGCCAGTGTAATCAATGTCAAAGATGTATATGCAGCCAAACACACACATTCTGGCTAATAGAGTTGCATACGTTTGCTATGATTACGGCGTGATGATATGATAATTCAGTCTGAACAAACAGGTTAAAATTGTAATACCGAATTTATATGCTACACAGCAACTCATTTGTAAATATAGATCCAATTCAGAAGAACTACAATACATCTTATTGGATTTTCTCTAACATTAAATCATGGTTTAAATATTTTCAAAAGCAAACAAAATCGATGGATTCAAACTTAATAACCGAACATATATTTTGCTTTCCAGATGGCCCAAATGAATGCTACTGCTCGGAAAACTGCGCCCCCTATGGGGCTGTGAACGTCTCCATGTGCAAATATGGAGCTCCCGGCTTCGTATCCCGTCCACATTTTTATGGAGCCGATCCATATTATTTGGAGAGCGTCGACGGCTTGAAACCTGATGAGAAAAAGCACCAGATGTCGCTTACACTAGAACCTGTAAGTTTGCCATAAAAAAAGCATGTTGATGTGTGGTAATTTTATGATCAAATCAGCACAGTTTCTGACATAGCCTCCCTGGATTTTAATGAAATGTGGTATAATTGTTTGTTGTTTGTATGTAGGATAAGTAAAAATACCAAATTTTACCAAATATACCCAATTTATTGCGATTGTAGTTCAGCTAGAAAAGTGTTGCCAAAAAGACGAAAAAAAATGACTTAAGTGTACCTTTATTTTGGAAGATAGAGAAAGTGAGAAAGGTATTTAGAAATTTAAGAATAAATACGAGAAATGGTCATCAGAATTATTCAAAATAGATTAATAAATTAATATGTTTTAATTTCTTTTCATCACTAATAACTCAAAGCAATTGTAACAACAGAGGTATGTTAAATTAAATACGAGAAAAAAATTAATTATTATTAACAATTTAACACAATTTACAACACAATTTAACATTTTATTCACCCTGCCCACCTCCATTTTCTATTCATATTATTACTACAGCCAGAAAATATTTTCATGCTTACACAACTTACGTTTTTTAAATGGGAACACTAGGTATAGTATTGCAGTTTTGTATTTCTTGAAGATTTTTATCCTAATTGTTTTGACATCAAATTATTAAGCTATTATCAACTGTTTCTGAGATATTGTGAAATTAATGTCAAAAGGTGCATTTTGCGCAAAAACATTCTGAGGTAACATAACAATCAACGATAAAGAAACAAAAGAATTCTTCTTGGATAGTAAAAGTATTGCACTTTTCGATAGTAATTATTGATTTGAGATACTAATATAACTTATCCCGAATAACTGAATATTTGTTAAATGTCAAATAACTTAAGAATTTGTTATAGGCATAATAATAATTTATAAAATGCATTATTTTGGTGTTATAACCAATTAATCTAAATGAGTCAAAAACACCTAAATAATTCTCCAACCGCAAAAATGTAAAAAAAAGTGTTTTGGTTTTTTTAAACAAGCTATCGTCAAAATATATTTTTAATTGGTGTTCATTTTATTATGGGAACTAAGTAACATTTTCTTATTTTAATAGAACACCCTGTATATCTTTAATTTTTCTTACTTCTAGATAATTGTAAGAATTTTTTTAGGAATCATTTGTTTTTATAAAATGTACAGTTTTTGAGTTATAATAAGCAATTAATCAAAACTAAAGAACTTTTATTTTAACCGAACGGATAAAATCTAAAAAAATATCAACAAGAAAATCAAACAATTAAATAACATTAAATTAAATGTTCAAACTGCCAAATTAAAATAAATGTGTATGTATGGTAATGTATGGTTCAGACTTTTTGATTAATTGCTTAAAACTCAAAAATGATGCATTTTATAAAAAAAATATTCCTACAAACAAAACTTTAAATATTTAAAAATATGCAGGGTGGTCTACCAAATTTCCATAATAAAATGAACATCCTATATATTGAAAATATATTTAAACGAGAGCTTGTTTAATTCCAAAAAACTTGTATGTAAAACTTTTTGAATTATTTCACGGTTGGAGAATTATTTAGGTATTTACTAATTGTCATTGTCATTTTTACTCATTTTGATTAAACCAGATAGCTCAAAAATAACGTATTTCATAAAAAATAAATGTTTAGTACAAAAAAATTCTTAGAATTAATCTTAGAATTAAAACAATTAAATATTATAGAGGGTGCTTTACTTGAAGAGGGAAAGGTTACCATATATTAAAAATATATTCAAAAGATAGCTTGTTTAAAACCAAAAAAACATTTGTTAGAAAAAAATTTTGAAATTGTTTACGGTTAGAGAATTATTTAGGTGTAATTTTGACTAAATACCAGTATATGTGACCCCGCACGAGAGAATCGCCCAAACTGCCATCTCTCGTTTCGATAGTATTGACTCCTGTGTTTGAAGGCCCATAACTCTAAAACTACTGAACAGCAAAAATTGAAATAAAGTATGTCATACTCCTGAATCATTTCTACATTAGTTGTATGACTATCAAAATTGTTTGCCTCTCGGTGTAAACATGAGCGCGAGAGAAGTGAAAAAAGTACTCGATTTTTGCAGTTTTAAATTAACCCTCGTCTTTCCGATCTTTTGTCTCTTAAACCACTTACCTCAAAAATTTCAGTTTTTGTTCAGGTTGCATTTAGAGCCTTTTCTATAGATTGGGCTTCTTGTTTTCTTCAGTTTTTATGTAATAAAGGTTGCGAACAAGATTTTGGTGGAAGCCGATATCTCAGTAACGAATGTTAGCAGGACAACGCAGTTAGCATGCAAATAATCCTTATTTACTGCGATACACATCCCTTGAATAGGGTATTACGGTCATGTGGAAATTTAAGCAAAAGCGTGTATTAAGCGATTTTACAGTATATAACCCGAAATTCTGTTGAGTTAAAATTAAATTACATTCAGAATTTGTTGAGAAAATTACAATTAAAATTTGAATTTTCCGGTCACTGTCGTGATTGGCCAAGTGTAGAATTGGCACCGTAGCCAAGAAATTGATCAAAACCTAGGGAATTTTCTTGTAACAGTGTTTGCACCGCTGTTTGTTTGTATGTGTGTTGACAAACTTCGACGGTACTATTTACAGCGTATCGTAAAGTTATTACTTATTAAGTAAGTTGTTATAAGTTGTTAAGTTACCAGTGCAAGCATGTGTTCTGTGGAAGATGATTTTACCAAAGCGAATTCGCAAAATTTGCCCACGATTATGCACTGTCATGCATATTATTCAACCAGCTTGCAATTGTTCATAGTAAATCAACGACAAAGTAATGAAACATCCCCCAATCACATGGTTCACAAAGAAATTTGAATGTAGAGGGAAAGACTAGTAGTAAAAAATAACTGCTTAAATAAAAGTTTATTAATAATACATTTTGACAATACATTTCTTATAATATATTCCTGTGTGTTTATGAAACTACAAGGTAGATACACCATTTCGTCTAAATGTTGTATTGAATTCTGGTGTTTCGACTGATTTGCTGTTGCAACCCGGCACACAACAAACTCTATATGTGATGCGGAAAGCGAAAAGGGACCAGTTGTCTCAAAAATTCAAATTTGAGTTATTATTTTTTTCTTAGTAAAAGAGTAAATTATGAATATTTTTACACTAAAAAAAAGTTGATATTTCTGCCGACAACTGGTCCCTTTTCGCTTTCCGCATCACATATTATTGTTTGCTCATGTTGATTATGTATGGTGCTTGCTGGTGTTGATATATTAAAAAATCACTGACCACCTAACCTCAATACACGAACGGTAAACAGAGTGAACTACGCGACTGTTGGCACCACAGCAACATAAAATAACTATGCGCGACGTTGTCAAGTTTCCAATTATAATCCCTCCTTGTGACATCACAAGTAGGATTTTTATTTGAATTTCAAAACGCGTTTTCTCCTAAATTAAAGCGTTGTTTGGCATTTTACGTGTGAGAGGGTGATGCTAAGCTAACATACTAGCATTCCGATTATTTGTTAATTTTTAAGGCGAAATAAACATGAACAACATTTTGCGCAGTTCGGCTCCCCTCGCGTGTGGGTTTTGGTGCGAGGCAGTCGAACGAGATGCGAAGTTTTGACGCGATCAGTGAATCCGTTTGAATTCGTTTTTGTAAAATATTGTTGGAGATAATTAATAGTACATCTAAATTCATTATCCATATTTAACTCTCACTACTATTCAAAATTCCGAAATTAAATTGTTCTGATCGTATCGTACTAATAGTGAATAATCTTCCACTGTCCCAGCTACGTTCCCATTTACCGTTACGATTGACGTACTGCGCACTGCACGAAATTTATATCATAGATATTAAATCGCTTTAAAAATTACTTAAAAATTATTATGCAATTCTTTTTCTACAGTCGCATTAATTAAAATATGACGATTGTTTACGTGCATATCCTGTTATCGTGCTAATATAGATTACTGAGATAGCCGCTTCCATGAAAATCTTGTTCGCAACATTTATTACACAAAAACTGAAGAAAACAAAAACGCCAGTCTATAGAAGAGGCTCTAAATGCAACGTGATATTATCGCAAAAAATCACCAAAAACTCTGTTGATTTGACATGGAATTACCCTATAACAAAATATATAAGACAATAATAAATAGAACCTCATTATCACTAATAATTTTAAACCTTAAACATGGCTTTGTTTATTTTTCAGCGAAGTGGTCTACCTCTTGCAGTTGAAGCTCGTCTTCAGTTAAATGTATTGATAGAACCAGTAGAATATATAACGTAAGTATTTCTTTTATTTTTAGATAATAATTATTACCACAAAACAAATAAAAAATAAGCCAAGCTCCACCAAACTCAACCAAAGTACTAACAATATGCATCCTCTTATTTTCAGAATGTTCCAGGATCTGCCCAAAAAAATCTACATGCCAATAATGTGGATACAAGAAGTAGCAGATCTACCACCAAATTTCCACTTCTTCATGAAGATATTCTTAAAAATACCTTTAATTACAAAGTGCCTTGGTGGATTACTTCTACTGTGTGGACTGCCCTTGTTCACTATACTCTTGTACAAACCAATATTAACAAGACTGAAATGGAGGACGACAAGTCGGAAGAATATTCGTATAACATTCAACGACAGAACTGCGTTCGACTTACCATTAGTTAATAGTACCAAAATCCTTATAAATAAGGAGATGAATGAGATTGTTAAATGATATCCCAGTATTAGTGTGATTGTTTGTTTCTAATAGCTATTTTATTTTAACTATAAATTATAATTTTAATCTACTTTATAAATGAATTTTTTTATATACGATACGCGTTTTATTTTATTGCTAAAATTCATAAGGAACACTGGCTGTTACTACTACTAAAACACTACTACTAAGTTTAGTTTACTTTTAGCTTGTACCAAACTTGTCTTTGGGCCAATGAGTGATATTAGGTTCTAGGATTATTTAAATAATAAAGTTGTTATAAAAGAAGACGAAACGAAGATTTTACTAAATCATTGTCATTAGTGAAATCCTGAATTTCACGGAATTTATCGTGAAACAGTTTTCTAGTCAAATAAACTAATAGAAATTTGTACAAACGTTTAAAAACAAATTCGTGTTCTTGATTTAACGCTAGAAGACCAACAAAAATTCCTTAATTAGTGCCTGTACATCGTGCTGTAGGATTTAGTGAGCAATAATTTTATATTAATGCAAGATAATGCCCGACCACACACCAAAACAATAGTGCGAAACTTCTTTGAAGGTACGAGTATCACCACATTACAGTGGCCTGCCAGAATTCCCGATATGAACCCTATAGAACATTTGTGGGATGAATTAGGGAGAAGGGTGAGTTCTCGCGAGAGGCGTCAAAAAAGTCTCACACAAATGGCTTTTCATTAGTGGAAGAGTGGGATCGTATATCAATAGAATCGATAAGAAAACTGAAGTAGGTATGGCCTTACTATGGCTGACCTTGAAAACCAAACGGCCGAGGCTATACTCGGAGTGGTGTTGCTAACTTCAGACAGGTTGTCAACTCGGCTAACTTCGGAGTGCGCCCCCTTGCCGCTCTAACTGGCACTCCGCCCCGCTGTGGCCCCCTCGAATCTAGGGCTCCGTTGCTGCCTGTGGCCCCCTCCGGACTTCGCCCCCAACGCTAGACCGGTGGGTTAAATATTATGACTCTGGACTATAATTTATGTCATTCTAATCTATTGGATGTTTAACCTTGATGTTAATTAAATAGTAGCTCCATGTTCAGCGGTAAAGAAATACTGTGAGTGAGTGTGTGTATACAAACCAATTTTTCATCTATTTCTATAGCATTTTTTTGTATATGTAATTAGGCGGAGGGAATATATTAATTAAAGCGCTTAGATATCGATAATAATTTTTATATGAATTAATAATTACCTAGACAAATTTATAATGCTACAAATTGTTAAATTAATTTTTCTGGGTTATAACTGTGTAATGTAGGTATATTGGGGTGGAACGCACCACAGGGCCGTCGATTATTGGTATATTGCCCGCATCGGCATTTAGAAGAGAACAAAATTATAAATATGGCCATTTCTCTCTTACATCAATGCGCGATTTAGTTATCCCAGTCTTTCTGTTGTGTATTGGGGTCTATCTCCCGATAATAGTGTATACGGACAGATACAAAAACGTTCCACACGCGTTTGACCCCCTAATAAAACTAACAAGAGGGCAGTAAAGAACCCCATGTCTCTCTCACCCACACAGGTCTACCGTAGTTATTTAAATGAGCATAAATACATAAGGTCGATTGTCGATTAGCGGTGTTTCGGAAATCAATCTCAAAACATGTTGGAACTTGTCCGTGCGTTGGGTCCACAAACGATAATTAGTGTTGAATTCTTATTGACGCATGACTAAATTTAAAGAATCCGATAGGGTTTTTTTTTGTTTTAAATAGATACATTTATATATTAGGTATACTCGTGTCCCTAGGAAAGTATAAATTAAGGGGAGTATCAGGGATGTTTTTAGTTATTTTTTTTATTTAAAATATATACGTAATATATAGATCTTTTACAATGTAATATGGATGTTAGCACAGTCTCCTTTAGCGATTTGCTACACATTTTACATTACAAAAGCATTACTATTATTAACACTTATATTCTTCAATAAATATATATTAATTAATTGCGGTATTTATTGATTTATTAATTTTACAAAATTTAAGATTTAGATCTTTTACAGTAAATTCAGTGAATAGGCATTTTACAACGTAATTCGGGTATTAGGACGACCCCTTCAGTGATTTTGCCATACATTTTATGTGACAACGCGTTACTTTTATCAACATTGTAATATTTTCCTATAAATATATGAATTAATTAGGGTATTTATTGATTTATTAATTTTACAAAATTAAAGATTTAGATCATTTACAGTATAGGTAAATTCAGATAATAGGTATTTTACAATGTAATTCGGATATTAGCACGGCCCCTTCAGTGATTTTGTCATACAGTTTATGTTACAACGCGTTAATATTATTAAAATTGTAATATTTTCTTATAAATAATATGAATTAATTAGTTAATTAGGTCGGGAATATATTAACTAAAGCGCACAGATATCGATAATAATTTCATATGAATTAATGAATTAATGAATTAATTACCTAGTCAAATTTATAATGCTACAAATTGTTAAATTTATTTTCATGGATCCGACCATAAATACCCACTGTCAAGAGAATCAAAATATCTCTCAAATCCCGGCTAACTAGAATTATATTAAGGTAGACACGACCGTATCGATCAAATAGAATCTCATGCAGACTATTAAGACTATTTCTAGGTTATGTTGTTTTATAGTCACGAAAAGCGAGTGGGCGTTATCATTATCATATATATCGGCCATATTTTTTTTAGCATGCTTGTCAAAGGCATATAGCTAGTAAAATCTATGCGGCCAACTGATTCTCGGAATAGGTCTGATAAATTTGATAAATCAGTCACTACTTTTAAAAATATGCACTATGTCTCTAGTGGTAGCAATACGTTCTACTTTTACCTAGTAGAGATGTCAATATGACCTTTATCAATAGCTGGTAGACGACTTACTCATAACCTCGCCATTATATTTTATGGATATAGATAGATGAATCTTAATCTATGTTAACACCAATAAAAACTGTATTGAGCATCGAATATGTTTTCATTTGCAAATCCCAACCATATCTATCTAATTTTGAATGAGTCAATAATGACTTCATAATACCTACTTGGGAAACACAACATACTCGTTGAGCAAAATTGTCCCTAATTCATTTACCAATTACATTAAGGATTAAAACATAGACAACGTACATAAAAGTGTCATTTATTATCATATTATTAACATTACATAAATATAAAGTATCTTGGAGCTGTTCATGTCACTATTTGGTATACATGTGACACAACAAAATGGTTTAGCACACACTATCAACAAATTAGTTTTCTATTTAATATTATTCTCGCTGCTATCATCCATCAATATTTTCATGAAATAACTTTACAGCACTCCCTATGGCGTCTGCGCAGGACGTGCACTTATTTATGAGTTTTCATAAAACATTCACGACAAAATGGTTTACCACAATCACTACAAATTAGCTTTGTATTTAAACTCCTTCTCTGCGCCTTCTTCCATCCATATTTTTGTGAAATAACTTTATAACACTCCGTGCAGCGTCTGCGCACTGCTCCATTCTCTAATGTGTGCCCTGCTAAACTATTGGATGTCGCTCTATTGTAAGGTTCCACATCTACATCATCTAAATGAATAGATTGATTCTGACGTAGATTTTGCACTTGTAAACCCTATGTGATCGTCAATAGAACTTCTATCTTGAACAATATTTTTCTCTGATTTATCGATATTTTCTCGTAAATAATATGGGAATGAATCTTCATCTTCTAAATGAATAGATTGATTCTGAAGTAGACTTTGAGGATGTAAACCTTTGGCATTGTCAGTAGCGCTTCTAGCTTGAGTAATAGTTTTCTCTGATTTATCGACATTTCGTCGAAAACCATACGGGGATGACAAGTAACCCCGATGATTATTAAAAATTAGCCCCATGGTTAGCTCTTCAACGGTAGAGGTATACTGAGTGAGTGTGTGCAACTTTACAAACCATTTTATTCTAGATTTTTCTATAGTATTTTGGTAATTAGGTGGGTGGGGATAATGCGCATAGCAACAATGGACTACATAGATATTTGATTTGACTCAAGTGACGCAGTTCTCGATGTAACAGTTGGCTTACTCTATAGTTCATACTAACACTTTGGGACTAACACAAATATTCTTGTGTCATCAGTTTGGGGCGACACAAATATTCTTGAGTCATATTTGAGGCACTCCTGAACCGCATTTGAGTCACATTTGGGTTTCGGTTAACACAATTATATTTGAGTCACATTTGAGTCACTCTTGAGCAACATTTGAGTCACTCTTGAGTCACATTTGAGTCATTTTGAGTCAGGCTTGAGTCATGTGGTATAATACGTTGACATTATCCCGCACTAGCTCATACTATACAGTTTGGGTTAACACAAATATATTTGGGTCATTTTTGAATCACATTTGAGTCACTCTTGAGTCACATTTGAGTCACTCTTGAGTCCCATTTGAGTCAGGCTTGAGTCACGTGTTATATTATGTGGTTATTATCCTATACTACATCATATTATACGCCTACATACACCTGCACACATTCATCACACCTCCATCACACCTGCAACACACCTGCAACACACCTGCAACACACCTCCATCACACCTGCAACACACCTGTATCACACCTGCATCACACCTTCATCACACCTGCATCACACCTGCATCACAATATACATATAAATAACATACACCTGCATCACACCTGCATCACACCATCATCACACCTGCATCACACCTGCAACACACCTGTATCACACCTGCAACACACCTGCAACACACCGTCATCACACCTGCAACACACCTGCATCACACCTTCAACACACCTGCATCACAGCTGCATCACACCTGCTATCACGTATAGCTGTACACATAGTACGAGCTAGTACGGGATAATGTCAACATATTATACCACATGACTCAAGAGTGACGCAAATGTGACTCAAGAGTGACTCAAATGTGACTCAAGAGTGACTCAAATGTGACTGAAGATCATTTGTGTTAACCCAAGCTGTAGAGTATGATGTAGTATAGGATAATATCAACATAATATAGCACGTGACTCAAGCCTGACTCAAGAGTGACTCAAGGCTGACTCAAGAGTGACTCAAATGTGACTCAAGAGTGACTCAAATGTGACTCAAGAGTGACTCAAATGTGACTCAAGAGTGACTCAAATGTGACTGAAGATTATTTGTGTTAACCCAATCTGTAGAGTATGATGTAGTATAGGATAATATCAACATAATAGAGCACGTGACTCAAGCCTGACTCAAGAGTGACTCAAGAGTGACTCAAATGTGACTCAAGAGTGACTCAAATGTGACTCAAAAATGACTCAAATATATTTGTGTCAACCTAAACTGTATAGTATGGTGTAGTATAGGATAATAACCACATAATATAACACGTGACTCAAGTCTGACTCAAATGGGACTCAAGAGTGACTCAAATGTGACTCAAGAGTGACTCAAATGTGACTCAAAAATGACTCAAATATATTTGTGTTAAACTAAACTGTATAGTATGGTGTAGTATAGGATAATAACCACATAATATAACACGTGACTCAAGTCTGACTCAAATGGGACTCAAGAGTGACTCAAATGTGACTCAAGAGTGACTCAAATGTGACTCAAAAATGAATCAAATATATTTGTGTTAACCTAAACTGTATAGTATGGTGTAGTATAGGATAATAACCACATAATATAACACGTGACTCAAGCCTGACTCAAATGGGACTCAAGAGTGACTCAAATGTGACTCAAATGTGATTCAAAAATGACCCAAATATATTTGTGTTAACCCAAACTGTATAGTATGAGCTAGTACGGGATAATGTCAACATATTATACCACATGACTCAAGCCTGACTCAAAATGACTCAAATGTGACTCAAGAGTGACTCAAATGTGACTGAAGATTATTTGTGTTAACCCAAGCTGTAGAGTATGATGTAGTATAGGATAATATCAACATAATATAGCACGTGACTCAAGCCTGACTCAAGAGTGACTCAAGGCTGACTCAAGAGTGACTCAAATGTGACTCAAGAGTGACTCAAATGTGACTCAAGAGTGACTCAAATGTGACTCAAGAGTGACTCAAATGTGACTGAAGATTATTTGTGTTAACCCAATCTGTAGAGTATGATGTAGTATAGGATAATATCAACATAATAGAGCACGTGACTCAAGCCTGACTCAAGAGTGACTCAAGAGTGACTCAAGAGTGACTCAAATGTGACTCAAGAGTGACTCAAATGTGACTCAAAAATGACTCAAATATATTTGTGTCAACCTAAACTGTATAGTATGGTGTAGTATAGGATAATAACCACATAATATAACACGTGACTCAAGTCTGACTCAAATGGGACTCAAGAGTGACTCAAATGTGACTCAAGAGTGACTCAAATGTGACTCAAAAATGACTCAAATATATTTGTGTTAAACTAAACTGTATAGTATGGTGTAGTATAGGATAATAACCACATAATATAACACGTGACTCAAGTCTGACTCAAATGGGACTCAAGAGTGACTCAAATGTGACTCAAGAGTGACTCAAATGTGACTCAAAAATGACTCAAATATATTTGTGTTAACCTAAACTGTATAGTATGGTGTAGTATAGGATAATAACCACATAATATAACACGTGACTCAAGCCTGACTCAAATGGGACTCAAGAGTGACTCAAATGTGACTCAAATGTGATTCAAAAATGACCCAAATATATTTGTGTTAACCCAAACTGTATAGTATGAGCTAGTACGGGATAATGTCAACATATTATACCACATGACTCAAGCCTGACTCAAAATGACTCAAATGTGACTCAAGAGTGACTCAAATGTGACCCAAAAATGACTCAAATATATTTGTGTTAACCTAAACTGTATAGTATGGTGTAGTATAGGATAATAACCACATAATATAACACGTGACTCAAGCCTGACTCAAATGGGACTCAAGAGTGACTCAAATGTGACTCAAGAGTGACTCAAATGTGATTCAAAAATGACCCAAATATATTTGTGTTAACCCAAACTGTATAGTATGAGCTAGTACGGGATAATGTCAACGTATTATACCACATGACTCAAGCCTGACTCAAAATGACTCAAATGTGACTCAAGAGTGACTCAAATGTTGCTCAAGAGTGACTCAAATGTGACTCAAATATAATTGTGTTAACCGAAACCCAAATGTGACTCAAATGCGGTTCAGGAGTCCCTCAAATATGACTCAAGAATATTTGTGTCGCCCCAAACTGATGACACAAGAATATTTGTGTTAGTCCCAAAGTGTTAGTATGAACTATAGAGTAAGCCAACTGTTACATCGAGAACTGCGTCACTTGAGTCAAATCAAATATCTATGTAGTCCATTGTTGCTATGCGCATTATCCCCACCCACCTAATTACCAAAATACTATAGAAAAATCTAGAATAAAATGGTTTGTAAAGTTGCACACACTCACTCAGTATACCTCTATCGTTGAAGAGCTAACCATGGGGCTAATTTTTAATAATCATCGGGGTTACTTGTCATCCCCGTATGGTTTTCGACGAAATGTCGATAAATCAGAGAAAACTATTACTCAAGCTAGAAGCGCTACTGACAATGCCAAAGGTTTACATCCTCAAAGTCTACTTCAGAATCAATCTATTCATTTAGAAGATGAAGATTCATTCCCATATTATTTACGAGAAAATATCGATAAATCAGAGAAAAATATTGTTCAAGATAGAAGTTCTATTGACGATCACATAGGGTTTACAAGTGCAAAATCTACGTCAGAATCAATCTATTCATTTAGATGATGTAGATGTGGAACCTTACAATAGAGCGACATCCAATAGTTTAGCAGGGCACACATTAGAGAATGGAGCAGTGCGCAGACGCTGCACGGAGTGTTATAAAGTTATTTCACAAAAATATGGATGGAAGAAGGCGCAGAGAAGGAGTTTAAATACAAAGCTAATTTGTAGTGATTGTGGTAAACCATTTTGTCGTGAATGTTTTATGAAAACTCATAAATAAGTGCACGTCCTGCGCAGACGCCATAGGGAGTGCTGTAAAGTTATTTCATGAAAATATTGATGGATGATAGCAGCGAGAATAATATTAAATAGAAAACTAATTTGTTGATAGTGTGTGCTAAACCATTTTGTTGTGTCACATGTATACCAAATAGTGACATGAACAGCTCCAAGATACTTTATATTTATGTAATGTTAATAATATGATAATAAATGACACTTTTATGTACGTTGTCTATGTTTTAATCCTTAATGTAATTGGTAAATGAATTAGGGACAATTTTGCTCAACGAGTATGTTGTGTTTCCCAAGTAGGTATTATGAAGTCATTATTGACTCATTCAAAATTAGATAGATATGGTTGGGATTTGCAAATGAAAACATATTCGATGCTCAATACAGTTTTTATTGGTGTTAACATAGATTAAGATTCATCTATCTATATCCATAAAATATAATGGCGAGGTTATGAGTAAGTCGTCTACCAGCTATTGATAAAGGTCATATTGACATCTCTACTAGGTAAAAGTAGAACGTATTGCTACCACTAGAGACATAGTGCATATTTTTAAAAGTAGTGACTGATTTATCAAATTTATCAGACCTATTCCGAGAATCAGTTGGCCGCATAGATTTTACTAGCTATATGCCTTTGACAAGCATGCTAAAAAAAATATGGCCGATATATATGATAATGATAACGCCCACTCGCTTTTCGTGACTATAAAACAACATAACCTAGAAATAGTCTTAATAGTCTGCATGAGATTCTATTTGATCGATACGGTCGTGTCTACCTTAATATAATTCTAGTTAGCCGGGATTTGAGAGATATTTTGATTCTCTTGACAGTGGGTATTTATGGTCGGATCCATGAAAATAAATTTAACAATTTGTAGCATTATAAATTTGACTAGGTAATTAATTCATTAATTCATTAATTCATATGAAATTATTATCGATATCTGTGCGCTTTAGTTAATATATTCCCGACCTAATTAACTAATTAATTCATATTATTTATAAGAAAATATTACAATTTTAATAATATTAACGCGTTGTAACATAAACTGTATGACAAAATCACTGAAGGGGCCGTGCTAATATCCGAATTACATTGTAAAATACCTATTATCTGAATTTACCTATACTGTAAATGATCTAAATCTTTAATTTTGTAAAATTAATAAATCAATAAATACCCTAATTAATTC
The DNA here is from genome assembly GCA_963966075.1 of Aphodius sticticus. NCBI lineage: Eukaryota > Metazoa > Arthropoda > Insecta > Coleoptera > Scarabaeidae > Aphodius > Aphodius sticticus. Next base: position 72,107,705 of record OZ014509.1, read on the forward strand.
ATATATTTATAGGAAAATATTACAATGTTGATAAAAGTAACGCGTTGTCACATAAAATGTATGGCAAAATCACTGAAGGGGTCGTCCTAATACCCGAATTACGTTGTAAAATGCCTATTCACTGAATTTACTGTAAAAGATCTAAATCTTAAATTTTGTAAAATTAATAAATCAATAAATACCGCAATTAATTAATATATATTTATTGAAGAATATAAGTGTTAATAATAGTAATGCTTTTGTAATGTAAAATGTGTAGCAAATCGCTAAAGGAGACTGTGCTAACATCCATATTACATTGTAAAAGATCTATATATTACGTATATATTTTAAATAAAAAAAATAACTAAAAACATCCCTGATACTCCCCTTAATTTATACTTTCCTAGGGACACGAGTATACCTAATATATAAATGTATCTATTTAAAACAAAAAAAAACCCTATCGGATTCTTTAAATTTAGTCATGCGTCAATAAGAATTCAACACTAATTATCGTTTGTGGACCCAACGCACGGACAAGTTCCAACATGTTTTGAGATTGATTTCCGAAACACCGCTAATCGACAATCGACCTTATGTATTTATGCTCATTTAAATAACTACGGTAGACCTGTGTGGGTGAGAGAGACATGGGGTTCTTTACTGCCCTCTTGTTAGTTTTATTAGGGGGTCAAACGCGTGTGGAACGTTTTTGTATCTGTCCGTATACACTATTATCGGGAGATAGACCCCAATACACAACAGAAAGACTGGGATAACTAAATCGCGCATTGATGTAAGAGAGAAATGGCCATATTTATAATTTTGTTCTCTTCTAAATGCCGATGCGGGCAATATACCAATAATCGACGGCCCTGTGGTGCGTTCCACCCCAATATACCTACATTACACAGTTATAACCCAGAAAAATTAATTTAACAATTTGTAGCATTATAAATTTGTCTAGGTAATTATTAATTCATATAAAAATTATTATCGATATCTAAGCGCTTTAATTAATATATTCCCTCCGCCTAATTACATATACAAAAAAATGCTATAGAAATAGATGAAAAATTGGTTTGTATACACACACTCACTCACAGTATTTCTTTACCGCTGAACATGGAGCTACTATTTAATTAACATCAAGGTTAAACATCCAATAGATTAGAATGACATAAATTATAGTCCAGAGTCATAATATTTAACCCACCGGTCTAGCGTTGGGGGCGGAGTCCGGAGGGGGCCACAGGCAGCAACGGAGCCCTAGATTCGAGGGGGCCACAGCGGGGCGGAGTGCCAGTTAGAGCGGCAAGGGGGCGCACTCCGAAGTTAGCCGAGTTGACAACCTGTCTGAAGTTAGCAACACCACTCCGAGTATAGCCTCGGCCGTTTGGTTTTCAAGGTCAGCCATAGTAAGGCCATACCTAGTAACTGATTTCCACTATGCCGCGTACATTAGAAACTCTTAAAGTTACTAGGGGAGGCACTACACGGTATTAAGCAGTTTTCCCAGTTTTATAATGTTGTGTTTAATAAAAACATTTTTTAAAATGTGTATCTGTTTATTTCACTAGGAAGCTGTTTATCGATAAATTCAAAAAGTTGGTTATATCCAAGGTTTCAATAAAAGCTGTATTTAGGACAATTTTAGAGATAAATCAATGAATAAAAACAAAATGCTCGTAAAAGAAGCGTCTTTCATATAGAGTGTCACTTTCTACCCCTTTCTATAACACTGGTTGATTAACACACAGGGTGTCAAAAATGAGGAAAAAAACATGGTTCCAGTTTCTCCACTACTATTCAGAATACATTGAAAAAATTTCCTCCTCTTTAATTGTTCTTAAAGACAAAGTAATTGCCTACCAAGAACATTATAAAGGAGCAAAATGTTAGAACCACTATTGATATATATTATCAATGATAACGATAAAAAATAAAAAAATAAAAATAAAATGAGTTTTATTAGAAAAAGCATCTCAAAATAAACAATTACAACTGAAGAAACATTAATTAAGCCTATCTAAACGGCATTGTATCGGCGAAGCCGGTTTCCAACATTACAGGAAAAAAACTTAAAACTACTTAACCTATAGTCGATGTCTTGCAATTAAAAATTTCCTAACAGAAGACCAAGCTAATTACATTATTTACACTATCAAAAATGGATAAGTATTGATTCAAAACTTTAGCGGCTACATAGGCAAACGAATCAAGAGGATAGTGATTCTTTTTTAAACGATTAACGATGATGATTGATCAACTATTGTTCTTGAATAAGAATCATTTTAATAAAATATACAATTTTAGTGACTGTTTTATTATGCATTATGTAAACTCTCTGCTAAGCAATCATAGAAAAGATAAAATGAGAGAAATATTAAATTCTGCGGTAGAAAAAATGTTTGGTCAATAGTAGTATCCACTTAAAACGTATCTGCTATGTGAAATAAAGTAAAGTAAAGTAAAGTAAAGTAATTTATTACAGCATATTTACATAAAAATAAATTTAGCTAAGTCAACACAGTATATTTAATTCATTTTAGAAGCATCCCAAATCGGCTTGGAAATATTCATCCAGACTGTAGGGAGCAAGCATGATCATGGATTCTCTCAGCCATCCAAGTAGTTTTCTTGTAGGCCAGTTCCTCTGAGTAGCAGGTATATTATTATATATCCGGAGTGCCCAATAGTTTGACGTGGTTTTAGCCTTTTCTACACGATTGTAAGGGATTCGAAACTCATCCCTGTAGCGAGTTAGGTGGTGATGTATGTCAGATTGCTTTCTTGGACTTAAGTCATCTCTGATGTGTTTCGTGCATGTGTAGATGTAATTTGCGACAACAGTAGGTATACCAAACTGTGTGAAAAGCGGTTTACAGCTGACACGGTTTCCCACCCTTGCCAGAGCTCTTACTGCAGCTTTTTGAAGAATTAGTATTCGCTGGCAGTAGCTTGAATGTCCCCAGAGAAGAATCCCAAATGATATGTGGCTATGGATCAGACCAAAGTAGGCAATTCTTGTTGTGCTGGGCGGAGCCAATCGGGACAGTTTTCTCAGCGCAAACACCTGCGATGCTATCTTGTTGCACAGAAATTCAATGTGCTGCCTCCATGAAAGGTTGTGTTGAAGATGCAGACCCAAGAATCGAACATGGGTCCCCTCATCATCAGGAATTAAGTTGGTATTGAGGCTAAACGTAAAGCGTGATGTTTTTGACTGGTTCACTTTCAGTCGATTTGCACTGAACCAATCATGTGCTATTTCCTCTGACCGGGTTGCCTCCTCGTAACATGTCTTTGCATCAGGACCAGAAGTGAGGAATGATGTATCGTCGGCAAAGAGGCAGGTAAATGCTGGTATATTTGGAGGCAGGTCATCAATGAATAAGATAAAGAGAAGCGGCCCCAGAATAGAACCCTGCGGCACACCAAGTTGCAAGTGTGAGGTGGAGGAAAGTCTGTTCTGCGTAATGACTTGCTGTGTCCTGTTTTGGAGGTAGGATTCAAAAAACTTGAGTGGCATGCCCCTGACTCCCTTATGTTGCAACTTCATCAGAAGAATTCCATGGTCGACACAGTCGAATGCCTTTGTTAGATCTAAACAGGTGGCATGGGTACACATTTTCTTGTTGAGATTGACAGCTACTGAGTCAATCATCGAGTTGACTGCCCGAGCCACGGAATATTTGGGACGGAATCCAAACTGGCTCGCATCCAGCAGCTGAAAACTCTCGCAGTATCCCAGGAGTCTGATATGGCACAGCTTTTCAATGATTTTTGACAATGCTGGCAAGATTGCTACTGGTCGGTAGTTGTTTGGATCTTCCTTACTTCCCTTTTTGAATATTGGCACAATCTTTGCTGGCTTCAGAATGTTGGGAAAGCATCCCTGTTCAAAGCATAAATTGATGCTGAAAGCCATTGGTCCGCAAATTGCAGCAGCAATTTTTCTTAAGAGGCAAACGTTTAGCCCATATATGTCTGCGGTAGATTTGGGATGGAGTTTATTGAGTACACTCTGAACCTCATCGGGTGTTGTCGGCCGAAGAAAGAAGGAAAACTGTGGAGACTGTCTGCTTCTGAACAAGTAGTCTTCTGTCGTGTTATTGGGGTTATTGAGTGAACCTGTTATGCTTGTTGGGATGTTTGCATAGTACTTGTTCATATCCTCTGCATCAATAGGACAGGTTTTCCCTCTACTGTTTGTAGTTGTCTCTGATTTTATGATACTCCAGATTTTCTTGGACATTTGGGTGATGGGTGTCTTCTCCAGGATAGTTTGATAATGACCTTTACGATCATTGTTCAGTTGCAATTTGTATTGTTTCCTGAAGTTTAAAAATTGAGTTCTATCGGCTTCAGTTTTAGTATATTCGGCGATATCTTCCAGGAGATGAAGTGCATCTCTCATTTGTTTCAGTTGCTCGCTGAAGCCAAAGGTGTTGGGTGGTTTCGGTTTTGCCAGTGTTAAGGGAAAGCATGAGTAAAAGGAGAACATAATCTCTCCTTTCAATGTATTGAGCGATTTTTATTAATGATTATTTTTTGACGTTTCTTAAAACCAATGAAATGCTTCTTTATTTGTCACAAGCGTAAGTTTCAACCAATTATGTCATTATTATAGTGGGAATAAATCTCTTGTGATTATTCTCGGGAATAATCACTGTAGCTTTTATTTGCCTAGCAACTGTCAGATACTTGTTAAAACAATTACTTAATTGTGTCAACGCGAAATGGGTGAAAGTCATCGGTTTAGTACCTTTTCTAATGCAGAAATTACAAAAAAGATTTTAGAAACTACTTCGATAAATACTCTAATAAGTAATCAGTCTATATGGAGACAATTTAAGACCTTCACCAAAGAAAGAAATTATATTCTGGATCAATCTACTACAACAGCTACTCTGGCATTGATTTTAAAAGATTGGGCTTATAACATGAAAAGAAAAGACGGAAATGATTATAAAGAAGCAGTAATAAAGACAATGTGGAATAAAACGGCAAAATTAGTTCAAGAACTTTACTTTAATAAGTATAACAGGTCCTTTGATCCTTTCCATGATATAGAATTCAGAAATGCTCGGAATGCAAGAGATGCAAAAAGAAAAATTTTACAAAAACATCCTGAAAAGCACAAACAAAGTTCTGTGGCACTTTCTAATACAGAATTGTTGCAAATTTTTAACTATTGGGACGAAGATACACCTTGTGGATTGCAAAGAAAGTTTTTTCACGTTGCATCGTATGAACTAGCTTGGAAGGGAGGAGAAGCTACGAAATGTTTAGTTCATTATTTTAAAAAAGAAACCGACATAAAAAAGATTAAATACTGGCCGCATTGAATACAATCCCATCTTTACAAAAACTGCACAGGGTGGAGCACAAAGGTGCGCTAATAGTAAATGGTTGACTCCAAACATAAATAACCCAGATATTTGCCCTGTTCGTCTTTTTGAAAAACTAATGAGTAAACGTGAAGAAAATATTAAAACCGAATGCTTGTTTCTTACTCCAAATCCGGCTTGGCAAACTCATGGTTTTTGGTATAAAAACGTTCCTGTGGGAATAAATTCCATTTCAAAATGGATGAAAGAATCCGCAGAAAAAGTAGGTCTAGACACAGTTACTAAAAAAATAACTAACCATTCTGCCAGATCAAGTGCAGTAAGTAACCTTTCAAAAGCTGGTGTAGGAGAACAAGAACTAATCAAGGTCACTGGTCATAATTCTGCAAGTTCGATTAAACCATACTTACAATTGAACCAAGAACATCATTCAAATATAATAAATAATCTTAGAGAAAATACGCAGGAGGAAATACTTAATATAACAAGCAATTCCAAATCCTCAATAAATAATGAGTCTCGAAATATTTTTAATAATTGCGTTTTTCATTGTACTAATTTAAATTGTTAATTCTTTTAATATATTCACAATGTGTCAACGATATTTTCATATATTGTAAGTAATAATTAATTAAATTAAATTTTTCAATAATTTTATGATAGTTTTATTGATCTTTTTTATTGTAAAAATTTGTGAATCAAAAAATAATCTAGTCAAATATAACTCGAGAGTTCCATAAATTAGAAAATAATTTGACTGATTTTGTTCAAACTTGTTGCCATTTGGCAATAGCCACTCGAGCCTCGTGACTATTGCCTGGCAACAAGTTTTCAAACAATCTGTCAATTTATTTTTAATTTATTCTCACTCTCTTGTTATATTATTACTGATAATATATTACATATACAGGGTTATTGGTGAGTAAGCGTATTCCTTTAAACACGCTATACTATCTAGAGGTCATTTGCAAGTTATTTTACCCCAAATGCATGATCCAAATGTTAACAGTTTTCGAGATATTTTAATTCTTGGCAAATTTACATTTTGTTACTTTACAGTCATAAGAAGAGAAAATCGATTGAACTATAACCATAAGAGATTTATTGTTGTTATTAAATAAGTTTGACCTCAAAATAATTAAAATTTCTGTTCATTTTTCCCTAGTGTAAACATGGCATCTGGTTCTATTCTTCCTGACTATAACGTAGATTTAGTTTTGGTGCATTTCCGGAACAAATAACAAAGTGGGTATTACATAAGAAAATATGATGCTCTCTCATGTTTTCATTAACTTGAAGATGCCAACTCGTACTTGAACGATGTATAGAAATTTTAGATAGAAAGACCGCGTTAAAAAGAACAGACCTTGCAAACAGTTTATGATAAAAAAAATTGAGCATTTTTGTTGAGACGTTGAATCATAAATATTTTTATTATAAACTCACCTACAGACTTATTTCATTACTAGTTCCTCGAGTCAAAACAATTATCAAGTACCCACTTAAATACAAGTAAGTACTGTAGATAATAAGTAAGATTTTATATTTGACGAATTCTGATAAATAATAGTACGATCAACATATTCGTATCTCAATGATCAATAGATTAACGTCTACAATGAAAAAATTACACTACGTTTTAATCTAAGTATGTAGTGCATTTTCGAATATCATAAATAATACATAATATGTATTTAATAAATTGCCTAATACACGTATCACTTGTTTGAAACATAATGATAAGAAGCATGATAACCTCACTTGACGTTGGTTCCAGCTATATAATGATGATTTACTAACAGACAAAAAACACAACAAAAGTTGCTTTACCATGTAGATAGAAACTTGCTGATTGCTGATTTGAATTGATGTAGAATTATATTAACTAAGTATGTAAAATATTGTATTCGAATCATAGCGAGAATAATTGCGATACTATATGTAACATGATGATAAGAAACAGATAACCCCATAAACTTTGACGTTTATTCTAGCACTCTAGACCATGTACTTACTATTTCAATTTCCAGTTGTTGCGTTACAGATATATGCAATAATATAAATTCGCAGAAAAACGACATTATTAGTAGTATGTTATTAGTAGTAACCAACAAAAACTGTGATATTTAGACTGGTAAATTTCAATTAAAAGATCTAATACTAAACTGTACACAAAAAGAAAATTTTGTTTAAATCAAATATATATGGATTGACTCAAAGAAATCTGATGTTTCAATAGAGGCAAAGAAATATTTCTTTGTGGATAAAAATGCACTTTAATGTCTTATATCTTTTAAAACAGTAGGACGATTCCTTTGTCTTTAAAAATAAATTAAAGATGAGGATTTTTTGTGTATCTTGGATAGTAGTGGCAAAACAAGCAATTGTATCGAAAGTGCTGACACTCTATTTGAAAGACGCTTCTTTTACGAGCATTTTGTTTTTTATTCATTGATTTATTTCTATAATTGTCCTAATTACAGGTTTTTTTGAAGCCTTGCATATAACAAACTTTTTGAATTTATCGACAAACAACTTTCTCGTGAAATAAACTGATACACATTTTTTAAAATGTTTTTATTAAACACAAAATTATAAAACTGGGAAAACTGCTTAATACCGTGTATTGCCTTCCCTAGTAACTTTAAGAGTTTCTAATCTAAGCGGCATACTGGAAATCAGGTTTCTTATCGTTTCTATTGGTATACGATCCCATTCTTCCACTAATGCATAACCATTTCTGTGAGACTTTCTTGACGGCTCTAGCGAAAACTCACTCTTCTCCCTAATTCATCCCACAAATGTTCTATAGCAGGGGTTCTCAACCTGTGGTACGAGTACCACTGGTGGTACGCGAAGGACTTCTAGGTGGTACGCAAAAGGTACAAAACTTAAAATCATATTTATTCAGATGATATTGTTAAATTGTTTGACCCAAAATTATAGCGGTCAAATCAGATAATACCCATTACCATACGCAGACGTATTTCAAATGGCACATTGTGTAAAAGGAAGTGTAGTTAAAAAGATAAATCAAACTTAATATTTTGCGCTACATTCAGTTGAAATACTGACAAAATTCATTTTTATCAATTATTAGTCTTTATCCGATTCGAGGTGGAAGAGAAAATTGCAGAGGAATAATTATTTTGTAAACCTCTGCTCCAAAGAACAACTGGTGAAATATTCAAATTTCTTAATAATTTTATGTTTATCAATTCCATTCCATGAGCGAAATGCACTGGTGTCTGCACTGATGGAGCTCGGGCTTTAACAAAAAAAAATTGCAGTCAATATTATTAAAAGTCGAGCATTCAGTTCACGAATGTTTTCAGTATTATGACAGGAGATAGAAGTCTGTATGATACGGTATGTCCGTGTATTCATTTCTAGTTATATTTACTATTAAAGGTATGTTGTCCTCGAAGTGATTTCTCTTCGAGGTGGAAGAGAAAATTGCAGAGGAATAATTATTTTGTAAACCTCTGCTCGAAAGAACAACTGGTGAAATATTTAAATTTCTTAATAATTTTATGTTTAACAATTGCCTTCCATGAGCGAAATGCACTGGTGTCTGCACTGATGGAGCTCGGGCTTTAACAAAAAAGAATTGCAGTCAATATTATTAAAAGTCGAGCATTCAGTTCACGAATGTTTTCAGTATTATGACAGGAGATAGAAGTCTGTATGATACGGTATGTCCGTGTATTCATTTCTAGTTATATTTACTATTAAAGGTATGTTGTCCTCGAAGTGATTTCTCTTCGAGGTGGAAGAGAAAATTGCAGAGGAATAATTATTTTGTAAACCTCTGCTCGAAAGAACAACTGGTGAAATATTCCAATTTCTTAATAATTTCATGTTTAACAATTGCCTTCCATGATCGAAATGCACTGGTGTCTGCACTGATAGAGCTCGGGCTTTAACAAAAATAATTGCAGTCAATATTATTAAAAGTCGAGCATTCAGTTCACGTGTTTTTAATATTATGTCAAGAGATGGGTAGCAACAGAAGTCACTCTTGTTACATTCCGATGATAGATGGCTCTCGAAAGGTAAAGTTTTGAATCGTCTGTCTCGTCGAACTTAAATCAGAAGTTCAAGTTTTTCTTAAAAACGCTAATTTTGAATTCAAAAATTCTTTCTTTGACGAATTGTGGATGGCCCGGTTAGCATATTTAGCTGATGTTTTTGGAAAGCTGTATGAATTAAATTTAGTTTTGCAGGGATCAAAGGTTCATTTAATTATCGTTGAAGATAAAATTACCAATAAATAAATCGAGTTAATTATAAAAGGAGTTAATAAAAATAAATGTAGTTTATTGCCAGCATTCGAAGGCTCCCTTGAAGAAAGATGGGAAACATCAATGATGAATTAGTCGGATATAAAAAAAATATTGATTGCACCTCTTTAAAAAAACAATAGTTATTTTCCCAAATCTATGACAATGAAAATTGGATCAGAAATCTAAAAGGTATGTAAATACCAAACTTCACAACCTAATAGAAAAAGAACATTTAAGAACATTTGATAGACATTTCCTCACACACAGCGCTGATAGAAGAATTTAAAATTATTACAATCGCCGTTTTCTGGATCCAGAGGAAGAATTATTTTAAAGAAACTGGAGATTAAGATATTAGACTTTTAATGCCTTTTTGCGCCACGATTTATGTGAAATTTATGTAGGTATGGGTTTTTATCAATGTTATGTTTAAACAAAAAACAAGCCAAAATTAATGATTGAGCCAAATTTGAGCTTGAAACTAATTGACACAGATCACGATATTTAAAAAAAAAATGGTTTAGCAAAACAACCCCAAGGGTTTGTTTATTTTACTTTTGTATACCAAATGAAATTTTGTTAGGTATATAATTTTCATTGTTATTGGTTTCGACGAGAATAAGTTTTTACCAAGTGAACTTATATAAACGTTATTATTTTATTACAAAATAAATAAGTAGGATTATTTCTTTCCCTGTATTAATATGTATTTTTGTATAAACGTAACTTTGATAAACAACAGAATTTTAATATCATAATAATAAATTCGTATAATCAAACAATACAAGCGAGATTTTCACAATTATATCTAAAGATAGCCCAAGTTTTACATCCACTATATCAGAGCTGTATAACACGACATCATAATAAATTACTAGAACACGATTAATAAAGATTAACCAGTAATCTGACATAAATATTCCATCCATATCGAACGCACTAGTATCAGCATCTAGTCAACAGAGTTAGGCAACCAGGGTGCCATCTTATCACTACAGCGTTTTTTCTTTCCGATAATTCACTCCGTGTTTACATAGACTGGAAAGCATACTCAAACTTACGCTGCTGAACAAAAAAAAAACGGAGCGCTGGCTTTAATTCACTATCAATTGGAAAAGTGCTGCAATTTGACACACAAAAGGTCAAACACTGATAAGTGATAAAGGAGAGATGAACTGAATCGCCAATTCCTGTCTTATAGAAATGGCCACTCATACGTAAACATCTGTGTTCTGTGCTGTGCGCGTGGATTTTATTATTAATATAATTATTATAGTGAATACGTTTATCTAAAATTGTAAGTATTTTTATTATAATATTATGGTATAGATATTTATTGTAATGGAGCATGGCCTAAATCTAGCTGGAACATCCAGTTTTTTTTATTGACCAGTTGACAAAAATTCAAGAATACGATATCTTCAGTTTACCAAAGTTTAAGGAATTCTTTTTGGGGAAATTGGGTATAAATAACAACCAAATCAGCCGTTAAAAAGGTTAATACATTTAAAAAAATAATTCCTCAGTCATCATAAAGTTTATTGTCTGTGTTGTTCTGAATCACGGAATTAACAAAGCAATTTTACATCTGGTAGAAATTGTGATACTTTTTGTATACAAAGTGTATCGTCTGTCACGTGGCGTATATCTATAGACTCACGTTCAATGTTTAATTCTAAAATTAGAGATTTTATGTTGTTGATGTCACAATTGCAATCAATTTTGTCACATAGAAAATATGCATCCAGTGGTTTAGATATGTGTATTTAAAAATTCTTCTGCTACAGAGAAAAAAATGAGCCCTTAAGGGCAGCTACCACGATTAATTACCTACAATTTGACGACCTGGGAGAAGTTAGCCATAAAAGATATCCATAACTTTTTTTTATCGAATTTCTTAATGAAACATATACCAAACGATAGAGCTGTTCAAGTAGTATACGCCATAGTTTTGCACCGAAAATTTATCAGACGGTTTTGCCTAAAATTTGATTTAATTAAGAGAGCGTTATCTAATAGAGCGCCCGACGCTTATTTAAACAATTCCAAATTACTCCGTCCACCGACATCACAGAGAATCGACGTCAGCCAATTCGTAAAGCACATGAAATTCTCCATCCGACGACGGTATTAATAGGCTACTACCCTTAAGACATCCTACCCTAATGCGTCTGTAAAATGAGAAATTGCTGCGGAATTCGCCAGGTGAATCCTATAAATATTTACAACTTCTACAAATATTGTTTCATAACTTTCTTTCATACATCAAATTGTAGGTATTTAGAAGGGCTAGCAACCCTCGGCCGCTCGGTGTTTTGCACCGTTGCTAACAACCCCTAAATGGCGATAGTATATAACCACCCATATAGTAAAAATTCGCCGGCAGCCAGAGATAATTGTTTATAACTTTTCCAAATATGTCAATTAGCAACAAATCCCGCCCCATTATCACTGATTAACCGTAACAAAATAGTACCTTCAAGTATATTTCTGTTCCCAATCTTCCACGAAGACATTCGGCACTGGTCAATTGCGTATGCGAATCTCAACACTCACGTGTTTGTTTATATGGACATATGGACCCAATGTCAAAAAGTAAAAAATCAGCTGCCTCATATTTGGAGGTATATGAGAAATTTTTAAAACCACTTTCCAAACCACACCCTTTGTTAAAATACACTACAAAAACAATAGACTATCCACTGCAGAAAGATGGTTTTAATTGTAGGGTATTTATAAGTTACTATTCAGAGTTCGTAGTAAAGAACAGTAACATAGAAATATTTGATCCTAAACGATAGAGAACGACTATAATGGAGAACATTTTACAAAAATCGGATAATTTAAAAAATAAGTGTCTTTACTGCTATCGCCATTTAGGGGTTGTCAGCAACGGTGCAAAACTCCGAGCGGTCGAGTGTGGCTAGCCCTTCTAAATACCTACAATTTGATGTATGAAAGAAAGTTATGCAATAATATTTGTAGAAGTTATAAACAATTATCTCTGGCTGCCGGCAAATCATTACTAAATGGGTGGTTACATACTATCGCCATTTAGGGGTTCTTAGCAACGGTGAAAAACTCCGAGCGGTCGAGGGTGGCTAGCCCTTCTCAATACCTACAATTTGATGTATGAAAGAAAGTTATGCAATAATATTTGTAGAAGTTATAAACAATTATCTCTGACTGCCGGCAAATTTTTACTAAATGGGTGGTTACATACTATCGCCATTTAGGGATTGTTAGCAACGGTGCAAAACTCCGAGCGGTCGAGGGTGGCTAGCCCTTCTAAATACCTACAATTTGATGTATGAAAGAAAGTTATGCAATAATATTTGTAGAAGTTATAAACAATTATCGCTGACTGCCGGCAAATTTTTACTAAATGGGTGGTTACATACTATCGCCATTTAGGGATTGTTAGCAACGGTGCAAAACTCCGAGCGGTCGAGGGTGGCTAGCCCTTCTAAATACCTACAATTTGATGTATGAAAGAAAGTTATGCAATAATATTTGTAGAAGTTATAAACAATTATCTCTGGCTGCCGGCGAATTTTTACTATATGGGTGGTTATATACTATCGCCATTTAGGGGTTGTTAGCAACGGTGCAAAACTCCGAGCGGTCGAGGGTGGCTAGCCCTTCTAAATACCTACAATTTGATGTATGAAAGAAAGTTATGCAATAATATTTGTAGAAGTTATAAACAATTATCTCTGGCTGCCGGCGAATTTTTACTATATGGGTGGTTATATACTATCGCCATTTAGGGGTTGTTAGCAACGGTGCAAAACTCCGAGCGGTCGAGGGTGGCTAGCCCTTCTAAATACCTACAATTTGATGTATGAAAGAAAGTTATGCAATAATATTTGTAGAAGTTATAAACAATTATCTCTGGCTGCCGGCGAATTTTTACTATATGGGTGGTTATATACTATCGCCATTTAAGGGTTGTTAGCAACGGTGCAAAACTCCGAGCGGTCGAGGGTGGCTAGCCCTTCTAAATACCTACAATTTGATATATGAAAGAAAGTTATGCAATAATATTTGTAGAAGTTATAAATATTTATAGCATTCACCTGGCGAATGCCGCAGCAAGTTCTCATTTTACAGACGCATTAGGGTAGATGTCTTAAGGGTAGTAGCCGTCGTCGTCGGGTGCAGAATTTCATGTGCTTTACGAATTGGCTGGCGTCGATTCTCTGTGATGTCGGTGGACGGAGTAATTTGTAATTGTTTATATAAGCGCCGGGCGCTCTATTAGATAACGTTCTCTTAATTAAATCAAATTTTAGGCAAAACCTTTTGATAAATTTTCGGTGCAAAACTATGGCGTATACTATTTGAACAGCTCTATCGTTTGGTATATGTTTCATTAAAAAATTCGATAAAAAAAAGTTATGGATATCTTTTATGGCTAACTTCTCCGCGGTAATTTGACGTATAAAAGAAGGTGATTCAACAATAGTACACGTTACAAACTTTGATAGAATTAATTAGGTGTTCCATTAAACTGATTCGTCAGTTTTAAAAACGTATATGAAGGCTATTTTATTGGTAGACTATACATGGTGTCTCATGGGACATGATGTACTACAAGGTGATCTCGGAAACTATAGAAACCACAATGTCGTAAATGTGGCACCTTTCCATAACAGTTTTTACTTTGCAAAAATTTTGCCTGGATTACAAGATATTACAGAAACTGTAAAAACTGTTAATTTCTTTTTTCTTGGATAACTTTGCTATTACGATAAATAGAAAGTTGAAAATTTGTATTCTGACATAAGAGCATACTCTGAAGATATTTTTGTTATCAAAAATGTTTTTGTCAATAAAATTTGGCTGAGCGATATTCAACTTCTTTATTTCTCGTTATTCCATTTAAATCTGTAAATATCAAAGGTAACCTCACATAGTTGACCATTACTTGTTGTAAACAAAAATTAACAAGTACTGAAAAAGTATGTCCCTAATAGTCTTCTCCACTGCCACCTGCAGGCCCTAGACAGTATCGCAGTTCATGGACGATAGTTTTTATGTAGCCCCATAGAAGAAAATCCATGGGGGTTAAGTCGGGCGATCTGGCGGGCCATATAATGGGACCCTCAATGTATTTTGTGATAATTTTATACATGACTCTTTCATTATTCTATTTAAATCTGTAAAAATATGTCCATATGAAACAAAAAAAAGTTGAATATCGCCTATCTACAGCTGATGGACAAAAAATGGCTTCAGAGTATGCTCTTATGTAAGCATACAAAATTTCTACTTTCTATTTAACTTAATAGCAAAGTTATTCAAAAAAAAAGAAGTGGACAGCTTTTAGTTTTTCCATAATATCTAGTGAAACATCCTAAATATTTGAAAAGTAAAAACTGCACTGAAAAGGGTCCACATTTATGCAACTTTTGTGCCATTTAACCGACATCGTAGCTCCTACAGTTTCCAAGATCCCCATGTACATCATGTTCCGTGTGACACCCTGTATAATGTTATGGACAAAGTGATTAATAGGGCAGTATAAAAATGCCCAAATTGATCAGGCAAGATGATTAAAGTAATTGAAAACATTGCATTGCCCGGGCATTATTCGTAATGCCCTGTATCTATTGGGCAGGATGATTAAAAACAAGTTAATATTATTAATTTCTTTTATTTCCGTATTTTTACCAAAAATACATCAAACTGTACTTCAGTAACATAGTCAACATATTTGGAACTTGAAGTAATTACCATTTTCTCGGTTGGGTTTGCTTTCTAGCTTATACATATACCCTATTTCTGTCTCTTTTTACATTAACGTCTGGTACATTCGAATCTAGGAAAATGTTGTCATTTACTGCCTGTCGTGTGATTGTCTTTTTATACATAGTTGACTCTTTAGTGAGCAGAATTGGTTTTAAATAATGTTAATATAATTTACTAGAAACAAACGATTTTCTCTCAACGCTTTTATGTCAAGCTACTGCATAGAAAACAGCAAATAAAACAAGCTTTTCCCAGTACTATTTTGAAAATATTACCTTACCAACAAAATACATGTTTAATAACTGAAGTAATTTTTGACCAATTTGCGTTATTTTTTCTGGACTATATGAAGAAATTCATCAAAATGAAATGTACCTTTAAAATGTTCCAAAAGGTATTGTACAGTTAATTATACTGGGGGAACCAAAATGAAAGTTTTGTCAAAGTTTGAGACAACCTATAGGGTAACTAAGAAACTTCTGGAGGCTTTTAAGTAGTTAGCTATATCTATTCTTAACATTTTGTTTTTAATTCATCCCAATATCTGAACTGTTGTAAAAGATACACAGTTTCAAGTAAAATTTTAAATTTGTTGTAAAATTATGATAAATAAACATAATTCTAGTCAGTTGAAAACGGTGAGTAAATATTTCTCTCTTCTAAAACATTTTCGTCGGTGACTCATTGTTGTGTGTTCTTAAAACATTGAACAGATCAATAAAAATATGAGGTACGATAATAAAGTTGTTTACACCAAACTGTTCAAACAAATTTACTAAACAGGACACTGATATCGATAGTCAAGTGATGCTCTAATAGTATATTATAATACAAGTTTTATAACACAAAAATTGGCCCACGAGTTGTTTTGGGCACGACGAGCGTAGCGAGAAGTGCCCAAATGGAACCAGTGCGCCAATACGTCTTATAAAACAAGTGTTATATACTATTTTTTCTACTTTGCGACATTAATTTTACATAAATTTCGAAAATTGCTTACACAATCTAGAGTAGTTTTTTATTCAACAGTTGGTAGTTGTGGTGAAATTCACAAATACGATTGACGCGAGCCAATAGCTATTGAGATGTCAGCCTTATTTGACACTTGACGTCAATATCATCAATCTTGGAAAACTAAAAGTTACTAAACGTTTGTGATCTAGTGTTTTCATAACGACACCGAAAGCGGTTTCGTTATGAGTTTATAACGAACGAAAAGTAGAAAAACTATTTATAATATCATTCCTGTTTGCACATTTTCCTGTGTTGCTATTTAAAAAAAAATATGTCTAAAAGAAAATGTCCAGTAAAAGAAACATATTTTTTATGGTTAGTATTATACATCACAATATTATTCGACATTTTAGGACGACCAATGTTCATATTATTATAAATACAACATTTCAACCACGCATAGAATCACAAGATAACATTATGATAAACCTTGTCGGCTTGGAAGTACATAATAATAACAATACTATGTACCAGCATTGGTATAACACTATTATATTCTAAACAGGGCTGCAGTTTTATTAGTATTAAATTTATTAAAAAGAGCTAATTACACCAAAGAATTATTAAATATTATGTAAAGTTACCATCATGAACATTTTTTGAACAAATTCACATCTTAACACAGTTATAATATTAGAAATTGTGCGCGATAGTACACTGTATTTTAAACAAATCATTAGGAAAAACGTGGACTTCTTGGTAAACAAAAACAATAACAAGATAAAACATAATTGTGATAAATATTTTATATTTATTTTATTATATTGTGAACAAATAAAATACTAAATAAAATCCTAATAAATGTACAATCAAATTTTGTCCTGCATAATGTATTTCATGGCAACTTATCAAACTCAACTCATTTCTACTCAATCCCAAAACCATTAAAGCTGGAGTGGCACAAGGTAGTGTAAGTGTACTTTGTCCAATTTTGTACCTTCTTTATACATACTGTACCTTACGCGGCGAAATAACAAATAAATAAAATAAATACAAGTAAATACTCAAATTTGTATGGACCAATGGTATCCAACTGTGGGGCTACACTAAGCCTAGCAATATCGGTATAATTCAACGCTTCGCTCGCAAGAAAACTTTAATGTTAGATACTAGTTATATAATAAATTTATAGAAAGACAGAAATAATTACGATGATGACAAATTACCCTATCTGGCACCATCTGTTTCGTGACTAGTGGATGACAAACTTTAATATCTATGTAAACATTGAAACGGTGTATTCTATTATATCTGATTGGTGTTTATTATTATTAGTGACAGTTCCCTATCTCAAAAGTTATTTACTTTCCGCTATTTTGTACAATCTCACAGATTTAAAGAAAAATAACTTACAATTACCCTGTTATTGATTTCAACACAGTCGATTGTTTGATAACACTAATCGACAAAAGACAGACAATTATTAGATGTACCGAAATCGGTAAATAATCAAGGGGGTTCCATTAAAAAACTGATATATCTGACACGACATCAGATCTGGACAACTTTTACATTAAGGAAATATATTTTTACCAAAAGTGTTGTACCAAAAAGTTGACCTATGATAAACCCTGATAAACTAAATCAAAATAAAACGTTTTTATCAGAAGTCTGTTCGTACAAACGACAAATGTGCGTCACAAAACTTAGAGAAGAAAAAGTCAATTGCAACAAGGTTGAAAATTAGCCAATTACTGCGAATGTATGAGGCATTCAATTTTGTGTTTTTTTGTTTGTTTTTTTTGTTGACTAATCACTTAATTCCAATAACTTTGATAAGACTAACCGTACATTACTGGGCAGCATCATTGGCCAATAAATGACGCGAATTTTGTGTTGATAACATTCGTTCGAATTGCAATTCTAATCATTTAAGTGTAATGTTTTATAATGATTATCTCCAAATACATAGTTAAATAATACATATTTTCTTTCATAATACATTTTATATTGTGGATTTATTTCACTTACTAGTACAGTCAAATCTTTTCTATATGTTTTTTGGGGTGTTGAATTCGAATTTCAACTTTGCTACTTCGCACGGATGTGGCTTCACAACGAAAATCGTAATTATCGTACATTACATAAAGTAGAAAACTTTGGCCTTCTTTCAGCGAGCTCTAGCGGCCAAACCATTCAACCAAAAAATACACTTAAGGGTGCTTTTGATATGAAATTTAGTGTACTTTATTTTTGTATATAGTGGCCTACGCCGAAAGGTGCATAGTTTTACGACTTCAAAAAAAGAAGAAAAGTCGAAATTTTTAAGGTTTCTTGCTATTTTCGTTGTAAACCCATATCCGTGGGAAGTAGCAAAGTTGAAAATCGGATTCAGCACCCCAGGAAACATATAGAACGAAAAAAAAATCTATATTTTTTCCTGGCCAAAACACCATACGTAAATCTGCTATTAATACCATTCTTTTTTTTTTCAGAGAAACATGGAAATCAAAACGAAAGGATTGTTGAGTCGATACGTCAAAATAACATGTATAATCCTAGGCACTATATTTATTTCGTTCGGTTTTATATTCCTTTTCAAATTCGATAATATATACAATTATATAGTCAATAATGCTATGGAGTTTAATCCTCAGTCTGAACCGTTCAAACATTGGCGAATAAATGATCCACCACTAGTGTTAGATTTCTACATGTTCAATTGGACTAATACTGATCAAATCCACAATACGTCAGTGAAGCCACATTTCGAAGAAATTGGGCCGTATAGGTTCCTTGAGGTCAAAGAAAAGGTTAATATTACTTGGCATGAGAACAACACAATCAGCTATAGGTGGGTCAAGAGGTACCACTACTATGATGATGGAGTGTCCAAAAGTTTGAAGGATATGGTGACAACCATCAATCCAGTCTTAGTTGTAAGTACCTACTTTTTTTAATAATGTTTTAAAAACTATGTCTAATTTGTTTGTGTAAATTACACAACTACAAGTATATCTAGCATCTACAACTTTCATAAGGGTCACTTTTTACTATGACCTCAAAATGTCCATAAAAGTAATCCCCACAAAAATGATTTTTTTGCTCTTTTTTTTCATTTTCGCAAAAACAATCCAATTTTGATGAAATTTTGTGAAAGCACGCCACATTTCCATAAAAGTAATCCCCACAAAAACGATTTTTTTGCTCTTTTTTTTCATTTTCGCAAAAACAATCCAATTTTGATGAAATTTTGTGAAAGCACGCCACTTTATGTCTCAAATAAAGACAAATTTTTGTATATAAAAAAATCAAGACGTTCTTCAAAAATTTGTTCTTCAAAAATAAATTCTATGGTGAAAGATCATTGTATAGAGTTGTTTCGGTGCTCAGTTTCTTTTGTTTTTACATGCACACTGCAGAGAAATGGTTCTCTAATGTTAAGAAAATAACATTCTTAACATACTTTGTTTGTTTTAAGACAACACATACTTACAATAAGAATATTTCTTTAATATGCAACATCGTAAATATCTGCTTTAAGAAAACGATTGTTTTGATTTATGCAAGTCGTTGTTTTGAAAATAATGTGAAGGATGCCGATAGATGGCTCTTTTGTTTCTCGTCGTAAGACAGGTCTGCTAGAGGGTATATAACCGCATACAATGTCTATGCAGCATCAGTGATTGTGCTATTATACCGTCAATGTACCTGACGTAGAAATGCCCAACAGCTCTATTATTGATGGAGAGAGACGAAGAAGGGACACCGGAAAATAACAATATTCTTCTTTGGATGCGCTAATTGCATTATTATTGCTTTCATAATAACATGTTCATATTTAAAAGAAGTAGGTGAACCTTTAATCCAAGAATGTGAGCTGATTATACTAAATACCCAACCTTTTGATTTAAAAGAACAAATTCTTAAGTCAAATAAGTATAGTATCCATTTAAAATTGTGCAATCTTAAAGTAAGAGAACCGGTCAAAACAACGGTTTTCTTGAATAAACGATATATACAGGGTGTTGATGGTCTTGTGATTTTATTTTCAAAGGGTGATTAAACATCATAAAAGAAGGCCTTTACCATAAACTTTCTTTACAAAAGTTGCATAATAAGAGAGATATTAAGTTACTGACATCAGCCTACTTAGTAAAAAATTCACTGATAACTTATAGTTAGAGTTTAGATTTACTTTGCACAAGTTGTTGATCAATCGTTTTAGCGTTAATAACCTTCTTTTAAGGTGTTTAGGCACCCTTTAACATAAAAAGCAAAGAAAAAAGTAACAGTAATATCACACGTATTATGGAACTTTTGTTAAGACATTTTTACGTTAATGGCTTTCTTTTAAGATGTTTAATCACCCCTTGAAAATAAAATCACAAGACCGTAAACACCCTGTATATATATATTCTTGCGCATATATAGAACAACCGTCGTTTTGGATTAACAAAGGTTTGAACTTGAGATAACATTTCGTTGTGACTGTACTTTTTGATACAATAATAAAAATAAGTCCCTATTTAACAACACGCTCAAAAATTGAAAAAACTTAAAAATGAACATTGCAACAATGAATTTTTCAGTAATTGTTCATAATTTGTTTAAATTTTCAAGTAAATTGAAAAACTGATCCCACCATTCAATTGTACGGGAAAAAATGCAAGTGAAACTTATATTGTTTAGCCCAACACTTCTTTACAGTAATGCTAATTTCTTTACTGTAATGCTCTAAACATTTAATAAGAATAATACAGCTTCACATAAGGAAGCAAAATAATAATTTTTTGTCTTAGAATAAAGAGTACCTATCCAATACAAAAGTAGTAGCTTATGAAAAAATATTCAACTTTTGTAGACGTTACTATTTGGCCTCAAAACTTCGGAGAAAAATGCGAAAAACCTTTTTTTTAGTATGTTTTACTTTTAATTTAATTTTACGATAATTTTCAATATAAATAGTAAAGGTGACATGACGAAATATATTAAATTTGAGCTTGCGTCGTTCCGTTTTACAAAAAACGGATTCTGGAACAATGTTTCTGCAATGTTTCTGCACAATGCGTTTGCATATTTCACAGTTTGTTTAAAAACAAATTTAAAGTCTCATCCGTTATTATGAATAACCCTGTATATTGTTTAAACTATCACATAGAACTTAGTATCCCTCAAAACGGTTAGTTGCACAAAGAAAGACAATATTTATGTAAGAATAATAATAATAATAAATTTTTTTGACATATTGTGATACTGAATACAATATAACTTATACATGCTCTTTCTTTTCAGGGTGGTGCTTACAAAACTCGATTCTTAGGATTATTTCGAAAATTTCCACTAGGCGTTGTCTTCGGATCTCAATCACTGTTCCTTACAAAAACAGTTGGAGAGTTCTTGTTTGACGGATACAGCGATACCCTATTATCGCTCTTAGGTGCTGTCAATCCAGGCTTACCAGACAAATTCGGATTCTTCTATAAGGTTAGTCTATGTATTTTAATTTTTCAAATGGCATTTCTTGAGTTTCTAAATACAACAGCCGGTATATTATTTATTGGCTACAATGACCCCTAACTTCTCTTCAATTTATTTTAAGTATGTCATACACTGATTGTTGCTAATTTTTGTAATAATTGCTTTTTAACGAACATGTAATGTAAGTAGTAACCTTAATATTGCTCTGTATACAGTGTGCGGCAAGTTTTGTTATTTTTTCACGAGCAGGTAATATGCGTTACAGGCAGCTTGAGTATTGTACACAATTTTACCCACGACCGACAATTACAGATCCAATCACTTGCTTTAAATAAAGGAGAAATATTGCGATAGAAGTAGATGTATTAGGTTAGGTTAGTACATTTGACAGTTCAACAAAAATGTATTTTATCTATTGCTAATTATTCGCACGATATCTATTTCAACTGTGGGGAGCTGCATTTGAACTTACTTTAGTCACAAGAGGGGAAATTATAATCAAATAGGAAAATATGGATCTACATTAGTAGTAGATTGTATATCATATATTGTAGTTTAATAACTGTATTATATTTTTTCAGAGAAACGATACCGTGAGCGCCAGTATTGTCGAAATGTTTACTGGGCAAAATCAGTCTTTTGGAAAACTGCTGTCTTCGGACTACACACAGCACTCTGGATTTTACGATGGTGTGTGTGGAGAAATCCGTGGATCGGCTGGAGAATTCTTTCCCATGGATTTGAATCCAACATTCATCGAAATATATTCCCCCGAACTTTGTAAATACGCACATTTGGAATACGAAGGCAACGTTACCGTGAAAGGTATCAACGCCTTCAAATTTGGCTCAAGATCTTTATTCGATAATGGTATGTATTCAGTAATAAAACTAAGAAATTATGAAGATAAATACGTACTTGGTTTTGAAGAATCCTTAAGGGTCCCGTCTCAATTCGAATAGCTGTAGTGAACTCCTCTCCAAAGCTACAAAGTAAAAAAATCACCAGATGTAGATGGCGCTACTATAAACATGTCTTTTTTATTTCGTATTTATTACGTTTGACGTATGGTATAACCGATAACCTAAAGAAATAAATGTATTGCTTTCTATTTGTACAAATATTCAAACTGGACTGTGTTTGAGTTTTCTAGTCTATCATATAGTACTTTCACAATCGTCTCTATTGTAAACATTCACACAGAAAAGTAAATACTTCACTCAAACCAATATGCTTTCATCCAAGTAAATGATTAGTTTGCTATAGCCGCAAGTAGATATTTTCTCAAGTTAAGAATAAAGAGATATTGTTGAATTGAAATGATCATATGCTTGTATATCTGAGAAAATATTTTCTTGCAATGAGTATAGATATTATTCATTCAAGAAAACTATTCTCACGTTGAGAATAATGGAATTTTCTTAAAGTGAATATATATGCTTGACAATGAGAAAATAGTTTCTTGAAATGAGCATAGATATTATTAGTTCAAGAACATGATCATAATGTATTGAATAGAAATTACTGTTTCAGTTTATTTTTTAAAGGTAGGGAATTGTTGAAATAAATAGGCAATAACTTAGCGAATGATATTTGTTTTATTGTATGAAATTTCTTTGCTTAATTACATATATACTTACCTATTTATAAATTATCACTACCTACAATATCTAAGGCATGGAAAAAAAACACCATATTCTATTAGACATCAAATTGTTTCCATTATATTACACAAGTAAGTTTTCTGTGGCATGTATGTTGATTTGGTGACCACTATACGGCTAGGCAAAATTTACGTACCGTGTGTGTCACAAGTCACAACTACGAACTGCGTCGCAAATACGTTGAACATAAGTACTGTAGGCTATTCACGCAAAATTAAAACTATATACTTTCATAATATTATAGATCGCGTAGTTATTGCGTACAGTACCTACAAAATTAGTACTAACATATTGAACCCTTCCCGGACAATACTCGGTAGTCAGCGAACACGACGCCATAGCAGACCCCAACTAACTGAAGGCAAAGACCGATGCGAAAAATCTTAAATCTCGGCAACGTTCGTGCACGTTTGAGTGTAAATGGGCAAGCGCGTTGCAAGCCATGGCTTACTTGATTCAAGATATTGATCAACTCCTTAAATTGAGAATTTAAACTACTTGGTTTGAAAATTATATACTTAACCGAAACTAATAACTCTGAGATTGGGATATTCTTGAATTGTGAGAACAAGGAATTCTTGAATGAAAGAAATTGTTTCAAACCAAGTAAATATTAACTTTCATCTAAAGCAATAACCGCAAGTAAATAATTTTCTCACGTTTTGAGAATATACTTCGCTGTGTGTTCTTGCCAATTCACTAAAAACACGCACTACAATACTCTAGAGTGCAAGTCTAGAGAAGTTCAGAAGAAAATAACCTGTGCTCTTATAGTTAAAATTTAATTATATTTTATAATGTATTACAGGAGACAATAATCAGACGCAACTGCCATCGGAAAGCAATTCTATATTTGTAGTCCACACAAAAATTCGCATAAATAATTTTCGTAAATTTTGAAATTCCTTTCCGATGGCAGTTGCATAAGGACCTTAAGACGGGAGCCTTAACAGAAAAGTCACATAGTTTTTTAAAACACCTACGAAAAAAACTGTTAGAAAGACATGTGTTAGTGTCAAGTTTAAACCTTTGCTTATAACTAAAAATACAATCTTTTCAGGAACGATATATCCGCACAACGCTTGCTTCTGCAATGGTGAATGCATACCTACAGGCGTCCAAAACGTATCATCATGCAGAGGTGACTCACCAACATTTTTATCACTACCACATTTTTACAATGCAGATCCGTACTATCTGTCCCTTCTGGATGGGCTACACCCAGAAAAGGAAAAGCACGAGCTTCAGATATCTTTAGAACCAGTAAGTTAAAGTTTATAATTCATAAACATCATATACACTGCTCAAAAAAATTAACAAAAACACTTTTTTCGAAACATGTAACTTTTTAAATAATTGTTCTAGGCAAATCAAATTTGATATACTTCAACGGCATATATTTAACTAAAGAAAATTACAAAAACAATGTTACAACTCTTAGTTACTTCTAAGTTACACTTAAAAATGTAAATTAATAAGGCAAAACAAAATGAAGAAATTGTCAACTATGATTTGAATTCACGTATGAAAGCCTACTAAAGATGACCAATGAATTCAGATGTCAATTTTCGTTGATTAGATCCAATATGGCGTACATCAATACTTAAATTATTTTCAATTTAGCCGAAACTCGGTATTAGGGGGATTTGGGGTCGCTGATTATAAATCTAAATTCTAAGTTTAAAAAACAAAATGTTCGAACCAATATGGCGGACATTTGTTCGAAAACTATTTTCAATTTAGTTGAAATGAAGTATTTGAGGGGATTTGGAGTAGCTGATTATAAATCCAAAATAAATAAACAAAAAATCAAAATGGCGGATTCACTATGGCGGACATCAGTTCTTAAATTACTTTCAATTTAGCTGAAATTTGTTATTGGACGGTGATTTCGGATCGCTGATTATAAATTTGAATTCAAAGTACGGACATTTGTACGAAAACTACATTCAATTTAGTGGAAATTCAATATTTGTGGGCATTTGAGGTAGATGATTATAAATTCGAACAAGAAATAAAAAAGCAAAATAGCGGATCATATATTGACT
The DNA here is from genome assembly GCA_963966075.1 of Aphodius sticticus. Classification (NCBI taxonomy): domain Eukaryota; kingdom Metazoa; phylum Arthropoda; class Insecta; order Coleoptera; family Scarabaeidae; genus Aphodius; species Aphodius sticticus. Next base: position 72,133,228 of record OZ014509.1, read on the forward strand.
GACATTTGTTTTTATATTTTAAATTTAGTTGAAATTGAGTATTCGGGGTTGGTGATTACTGATTACTGATTACAAATCCAAAATTACAAGAGTAGAAAAATAGCGGACATTTGTTCCAAAATTACTTTTAATCGGATAACCTAATAACAACGACTAATCCTGAAAAGTATGTCCCAACCAGGTTTAAATCCGGTTGTTCCCGTATTATGAAATGAAAACGCACTTAATTAAGTTTCTATCATAGTGAACATACATAATGTAATAGAGCTTTTATTCTAGGCACTAAAGGTTAAAATGTAAATATGGTTTTGCTTAGTATTCTTCTTTAATAATTGAAATATGAAATATGAAATATGAATGTACTATAAAATTATAGAAAAGAATAGTATTTGTTCATTCGTCTTGGTCTTCTTTATCTTCATCATCAGCTTCACTATATTCATCTATACTTCATTTTCTGCAACTTCATATTCGGAACTGTCTTCTTTATTTTCAAGTTCCGTTGATACAATTTTTGGTAGTAAATGTGATCATATCAGAAAATAAATTGATTCCTGGTTATGCCATGCGTCAAAATAATTAATTGCTGACGTTTTGCAAACCATGTTGTTCGCTTCTTCATAACTAACTGAATAGTTGTCATTATGGCTAATTTCAGAGTTTTAAAACTCCCTTTTGCGTCTAAAATCATTCTGCTTTGAAATCGGTCCTTTCAATATCCAGGCACACGTGCCTGCATCCAAAAACGACATTTTAGCAATTTTTATCACCAAGATTAGCAAAACTGATTTTTTGTTGTTTATTGCTACAATTAATTATAATATTAAAAAAATATTTAATTATTGTGCTCAGTTGTCGGCAGTTATTTAAGTAGTCCTATTAAAACAATAAAAAAATTAAAAGATGACGCAATTTTTGGCAAGAAAAAATCAATCCAACCTCAAGAATATCTCATAGAACTAGAAATGCTTTAGCAAAGTTGATTCGTCTAGCTTCATAAGAAAAGAAATTAAACAGCCTTCCCTTGGACGTAAATTGTATGTATTACGTTCTAAAAATAAACAGAAATTCATTTTGAGTAAGTATGAGGAGAAAATGTCTACATATTCAAAAAGTACAAAGTCTGATCTTTACAATGAGCTATAATTCTAACCGGGGATATGCGGGGAATTTATTAAACTTCCAGGCGAACTTTAAGTTTATAAAATTTTTTCTACTTTGTAATAAAAGTTGCAAAAAACATGTTAAATTATTTAACTGCATAGAATAAATTATAAAACGTATTTACATACCTTGAGGAACACTATTCATTTTAGAAACATAATTAAGTTATTGTCAACAAGCCCACAGAAAATTACAATTGCAATGGTGTCAAACACCCAAACATACGCTTTGCACAAATCGACAACTTTGAACTGATACCATTCTTAACCGGTTCAGCAAACATTTTTACAATTTACGATTCTGATACGCGGGTGATCAAAGAGTTGTAATATGACCCTATATTCTGTTTATTTTGAAAACTATAAAATATGAATTTTGGCCAGCTTTTTGGGAATTTTTCACACTGTGGTCGGTGCGGTTTCGACTGTTTAATCTCATACACTTCGACCCGTGGACGGCGAAAACCGTAGCGACGCGACGCCGTGCCTCGTCTGAAAAGGCTCTAACGGAGTTACCGATTTTATCTGTTATTTAATTACCATCCAGTATATTGAATTACCATTAAATAGCTTATTACTTTACAGAAATCCGCTGTTATCCTTGATATATCCCTAAGGATGCAAGCCAACATGCTCCTGCAACCAATCCAAGGATATTCGTAAGTCCTACCACCAATTTTTGTTTTTTTTTTGTATTAATTTAATATCGTATTTTCCACATTTCAGGATATTCAAAGATGTTCCTAAAGTGTTTGTTCCTTTATTCTACTTCGATCAAAGTATAACACTGTCTAATGAAGTACTGGAAAAGATAAAACTGTTGCAGGATCTACCAGAACATTCTAAGTTGATATCTTGCGGTTTTATCATTTTGGGAAGCGTATTTTTGGGAGTCTCCTTGCTACTTTTTGTGTTCGTCCGGAAACAGAAAAAGGAAGTACCAACTCTTACAGTGAAGAGAATAGCGGCGTACGAAGTTGTACCACTTAAGTCGAAATGATACTCTAAATTTTAACTTATACTTACGTGTATTAGTTTTAATCATGTATATTTGTTTGTACATACTTGTTGTAATGAAATTTTCTAATTGTCTAGTTTTACATATTTTGTACCGAAATAAATTATTAATTACTTTTTTAGTATTTGTGTATTTCTCTACAGAAAAATGTTTATAACTTGGTTGCATAAATTTCTATCATACCACAAATTGTAGGTAATTAGTAGGTCTGTGTTTGAAGGTTAGTAACACTGAATAGGCTATACAAAAAAAAAATGAAATAAAGTGTGTTATACTCCTGAATCATTTCTACATAACGGGAGTGACTATCAAAATTTTCTGCCCGTCGGTTTAGACACCAGAGCGAGAGAAGTAAAAAAAGGTACCCGATTTTTGCGGTTTTAAAATAATTCTCGACTTTCCGATTTATTTTCTCCTAAACCACTTACCAAAAAAATTTAAATTTTTGTTCAGGTTACAGTTAGAATCTCTTCTATGGATTCGTATTTTTATTTTCTTGATTTCTTATGTAATAAAGTCTATAAACTAGCTTTTTATGGACGCGGATATCTCAAAAACAAACGATAGCAGGGCAACGCACTTAGCATGTAAACAATCCTTATTTATTGTGATACTCATCCATTGATGTATAATAACATAAAAGTTATTGGGGAATTTTAAATAGGGAAAATAATGTGATCGATCCGGTGCGCAGGATGGTTCCCCTCGGGGAAAGGGGATAAAGCGCGCGAAACGATGCGACGCTTCGCGCGACGATTTCAAACGATCAACTCTCAGGACCGTATTCAATATTATTGTCATTTTCTTGTTCGGTTTTATTTTTAAAATTAGTATAAGTGATTTTTTTCTTATTTCTGGAATTGTATACATATTCTATTTTGTGATTTATGATTATTTCACAACATTATTTCTGCCAAAAATCAGTAGTTGATGTTTCAATTGCGACAAGTATTTGTCCTAAACTTTGAACGAATTGTGCAGTTTCAGAAGAACCACCAACAATGGAACAATATTGCGGCAACTTCTTTATCATTATCTGTACTGTTGTCGTTGTAGTATAATAAGTCGTCGTCATCATCATCATCATCATCATCATCATGCAAGTTGATTATAATTGTTTCTACAATTGAGTCAAAAATATGATCAATATCAATGTATTGGTTTAGATTTTCAAAATCAAAAACTGTGTTGCAAAATTACAACACAATTTTGCCATATCTCTTTTGAAACAGTGGTTTATTACATAAATTTAACATATCTTTAATTTCAAGTGTATTGTAGCTTTTTGCAACTTTATTTTGTACTTATGCCCAGATTAATTCAATTGCAATGGGCTACAGCCCGTACAGGTAACCACACACAGCGAAGTATATTCTCAAAACGTGAGAAAATTATTTACTTGCGGTTATTGGTTTAGATGAAAGTTAATATTTACTTGGTTTGAAACAATTTCTTTCATTTAAGAATTCCTTGTTCTCACAATTCAAGAATATCCCAATCTCAGAGTTATTAGTTTCGGTTAAGTATATAATTTTCAAACCAAGTAGTTTAAATTCTCAATTCAAGAAGTTGATCAATATCTTGAATCAAGTAAGCCATTGCTTGCAACGCGCTTGCGCATTTACACTCAAACGTGCACGAACGTTGCCGAGATTTAAGATTTTTCGCATCGGCCTTTGCCTTCAGTTAGTTGGGGTCTGCTATGGCGTCGTGTTCGCTGACTACCGAGTATTGTCCGGGAAGAGTTCAATATGTTAGTACTAATTTTGTAGGTACTGTACGCAATCACTACGCGATCTATAATATTATGAAAGTATATAGTTTTAATTTTGCGTGAATAGCCTACAGTACTTATGTTCAACGTATTTGCGACGCAGTCGTAGTTGTGACTTGTGACGCACACGCTACGTAAATTTTGCCTAGCCATATAGTGGTCACCAAAACAACATACATGCCACAGAAAACTTACTTGTGTAATATAATGGAAAGTTTGATGTCTAATAGAATATGGTGTTTTTTTCCATGCCTTAGATATTGTAGGTAGTGATAATTTATAAATAGGTAAGTATATATGTAATTAAGCAAAGAAATTTCATACAATAAAACAAATATCATTCGCTAAGTTATTGTCTACTTATTTCACACAATTCCCGACCTTTAAAAAAAAGCTAAAACAGTAATTTCTATTCAATACATTATGATCATGTTCTTGAACTAATAATATCTATACTCATTTCAAGAAAATATTTTCTCATTGTCAACCATATATATTCACTTTAAGAAAATTCCATTATTCTCAACGTGAGAATAGTTTTCTTGAATGAATAATATCTATACTCATTGCAAGAAAATATTTTCTCAGATATACAAGCATATGATCATTTCAATTCAACAATATTCTTAACTTGAGAAAATATCTACTTGCGGCTATAGCAAACTAGTCATTTACTTGGATAAAAGCATATTGCTTTGAGTGAAGTATTTACTTTTCTGTGTGCACAATAATTTTACTTCATTGCTTCCGATTTATATAATTCCGATAATATCTAATAGAAGTACCTTCTCTTGATAGTGATTTTTTGACAGATACAACAGCTGTGCTTTAGTTATTTGAGAAAGGAATTTCTGACTTTGATAATAATTAATTGTTTAATTCCTTGGAATAATACTTCAGCATTCTTGCTCAATACTTGCAAAACACATATGCACGCAACGCAGTGACTCAAGAAACTTTATTCAATGAATATTTATGTATTTATGTTATCTTGATTTTACCCAAAATCATATTATTGGGGCCTGAGAAAAAATATTTGGTTTTGTATATCTTATTTGTTTATGCTAACTGATAATATTTGATTGCTGCTGTTGTTCAAATGGCGTTAAAAACAAAAAAAAATCATGCTTACAGCTCTTTGTTGTACACTTGCAACCTATTCAATCATTAAACAAAGAGTCCACCATTTCTAACCTTCAACTTCAATGCTGGTTACATCAATAACTATGTACGATGTTTGTTTTAATTCTAAGTACGGGCCTGTGACTGCGTTGAACGACGTGACGTACTTGCATTAAACAACATTTTGCGATTGTTTTCGTACCTGTCTCGTTATCGTGCTAACACTCGTTGTCGAGATATCCGCTTCCATGAAAACCTTGTTTATAGCCTTTATTGCAAATAAAATTAGTAAAATACAAAAGGCAATCTGTACACAAGATCTTAAGTTATACTCTGTGTAAGTTTGAATTTTTTTGGGCAAGCAGCTTAGCAGAAAAAAATTTGGAAAGACGAGCGTTTATTAAAAAGAGCTCAAATCAGGTACATTTTTACTCATTTCTCGCGCTTCTATGCAAACCTATGGGAAGAAAATTTTGATAGTCAATCATGTTATGTAGAACTGTTTCAGGAGTATAACACACTTAATTTCATTCTTTTTTGTTCAATCGTTTCAGAGTTACGCCAATGAAATGCAATCCGGAAGATCACATTGTCTTAAACTTTGTATATATCCTTATTTTGGAAGTATTTAATCTCAAAAATTTTTATCCAAAAACCCCTACTGTCCCTAATTAATCTGTTATAAATTTAACAAATCGCCTAGAGTATATTCTTGCAAAAACGTACTCACCTGTGAACAGTGAAACAAAATCAGAATTAACAGACAAATTAGTTACCGTTGATATGTCATATCAATTGTCATACCATTAGAAATTCGTGTAAAATTTTTTGTTAATTTGAAAATTTCCATTTCACCCAAATTATAATGAGATCAAAGCTTCACCGTTCCGTTTTCGGGTAAGTTCCAACCCCCATGTATGTTAGAAGACGCGCTAACCTCACTTTTTTCCAGCTACCTGTCCAGAACATACAGTACGTCAGTGGACAAAATTCGTGCTCGACAGATATTTGATTCGCGTGGTAATCCAACTGTGGAAGTCGACCTAGTAACCAAAGATGGATTATTTCGAGCAGCTGTACCATCTGGTGCAAGCACAGGTACTTGTCAAATGAAAAACAGCATACTTCTCGCTAATAGATAATGTTCAATTCTTGCAACCAATCTCTGCATGGAAAGTTAAATAAATGTTAATATTTCGAATGATTCTCCTTCACCAAAATTAACCCATTATTCTATAGTTGTCAAAATACCAGAAGACTAGGAACGTTAGATATTTGAAATGAGAACTGCTTTGAATATGTTACTTCTTTAAGGCGGTCTATTTTACATTAAATACCAAGGGTCCAACAAAAAAACGAATAAAAAAAAATAAATTAACCTTGAAATCAGGAGGATTTACATGATTGTTTATATTCTTAGATTAAATAAGTACTCCCAAACTAAGAATATATACAAAGTTTAAAACAATGTGATCTTTGGGCATATTTCAAATATATATTTGAAATAAATTACCTTAGAATCTAGGAAAGCAAGGAAACAAAGTTCTACACTCATATGAAGAAATGTATGTATCTTCTCTAACAATAACATAAATTGCCTAACTCCATTTGGCAAAAAATGATACAAACCCTTACATAACGTCTGAATCATATTTTTGTTAATAACAGAAGAATATAATTTTAATATGCGGAAGTGGTTTGAATATCTTACCTCTTTAAGGCGATCTGTTAAGCACTTCCGGCCAAATGGAAGGAGGCAGAGTTCTTGGGAAAGGTCATATTTGCTTCTACAAATATACGCTTTTTTCATCGCTAATTAGTGTAAGATTTTATAGCAGAAAAAAAAAGTAGTGATGTTTTATGAGGGTATAATTGTGTCGCGGAATCTCGGGTTACGATAATCCACATTGGATCAATTCCTAGTAATATCAAAATAACCTTGGAAAAGCTCGGATTACACTATAAATAATATATTTTATTCACCAATCAGCAAGTAATAACTGGAAAATAGCTTAAAATAGCTTTATTGTCTGTAATCCGTGATTTGCAAGTAATATATTTTATTAACAAATATGTGTGGATGGCTTTATATTATATTTGCAGTTTTTTCTTTATGTACTGAAAGAGGAATCAGTTTTGTTACAAAAACAAGTTATTTGTCTGGACTATTATTTTGACACAATTATTTTCCTTTCCGTGTCATAGTTTTCTGCATTCTGCCATACGTCTGCCATACATTTGAATTTTCAAGGGTATTAGGTTCAGCTGGAACAGCTTTTACAAATAAATTCCAAAATAACGTCTTTTGACATTTTGACCTCACTTTTTGCAAAAACTTTGAGCGAGTAGACATTTCAGATTGGTCCTGAAGCATTTGCTGCTCGGTTGGTGACAAATGAAGTCAATTTGACCATCACCTTTCTATCATCGTCTTCAAATTTATTTCAGTACAAAGTTGAACGTTTCCTATGAGAGATACTTTTGAATTTTCTAGGATATTAGGTTCAGCTAGAGTGGTTTATACAAATAAATTCCAAAATCACGTCTTGACATTTTGACCTCACTTTTTGCAAAAACTTTGAGCGAGTAGACATTTGTCAGCCCGGATTTGTATTCAGGGCATAATTCTATTCAAGATTGAAAATTGAATTTAACACAGAAATCTGTATTTTGTTATACAAAAAGCAACGTTCGAAGACTTTTTCCAAAAATAACCCGTTTCAAGATTTTTTCATGTTTTCATACTTCACGCTCTCACTGTATGTACCTATTTTTGACGTATTTACCAATTATTTACTAGGCAAGTAAAAGGATTGACAAAATAGGTAATACCATTGGCTAAATTTTGGAAAAGCAGCTGAAATCTCTTTTCAAATTGTTCTTGAAGCATTTGTAGCTCGGTTGGTGACAAATGAAGTCAATTTGACCATCACCTTTCTATCATCGTCTTCAAATTTATTTCAGTACAAAGTTGAACGTTTCCTATGAGAGATACTTTTGAATTTTCTAGGATATTAGGTTCAGCTGGAGTAGTTTATACAAATAAATTCCAAAATAACGTCTTTTGACATTTTGACCTCACTTTTTGCAAAAACTTTGAGCGAGTAGACATTTGTCAGCCCGTATTTGTATTCAGGGCATAATTCTATTCAAGATTGAAAATTGAATTTAACACAGAAATCTGTATTTTGTTATACAAAAAGCAACGTTCGAGGACTTTTTCCAAAAATAACCCGTTTCAAGATTTTTTCATGTTTTCATACTTCACGCTCTCACTGTATGTACCTATTTTTGACGTATTTACCAATTATTTACTAGGCAAGTAAAAGGATTGACAAAATAGGTAATACCATTGGCTAAATTTTGGAAAAGCAGCTGAAATCTCTTTTCAAATTGTTCTTGAAGCATTTGTAGCTCGGTTAGTGACAAATGAAGTCAATTTGACCATCACCTTTCTATCATCGTCTTCAAATTTATTTCAGTACAAAGTTGAACGTTTCCTATGAGAGATACTTTTGAATTTTCTAGGATATTAGGTTCAGCTGGAGTAGTTTATACAAATAAATTCCAAAATAACGTCTTTTGACATTTTGACCTCACTTTTTGCAAAAACTTTGAGCGAGTAGACATTTGTCAGCCCGTATTTGTATTCAGGGCATAATTCTATTCAAGATTGAAAATTGAATTTAACACAGAAATCTGTATTTTGTTATACAAAAAGCAACGTTCGAGGACTTTTTCCAAAAATAACCCGTTTCAAGATTTTTTCATGGTTTCATACTTCACGCTCTCACTGTATGTACCTATTTTTGGCGTATTTACCAATTATTTACTAGGCAAGTAAAAGGATTGATAAAATAGGTAATACCATTGGCTAAATTTTGGAAAAGCAGATGAAATCTCTTTTCAAATTGTTCTTGAAGCATTTGTAGCTCGGTTGGTGACAAATGAAGTCAATTTGACCATCACCTTTCTATCATCGTCTTCAAATTTATTTCAGTACAAAGTTGAACGTTTCCTATGAGAGATACTTTTGAATTTTCTAGGATATTAGGTTCAGCTGGAGTAGTTTATACAAATAAATTCCAAAATAACGTCTTTTGACATTTTGACCTCACTTTTTGCAAAAACTTTGAGCAAGTAGACATTTGTCAGCCCGGATTTGTATTCAGGGCATAATTCTATTCAAGATTGAAAATTGAATTTAACACAGAAATCTGAATTTTGTTATACAAAAAGCAACGTTCGAGGACTTTTTCCAAAAATAACCAGTTTCAAGATTTTTTCATGTTTTCATACTTCACGCTCTCACTGTATGTACCTATTTTTGACGTATTTACCAATTATTTACTAGGCAAGTAAAAGGATTGATAAAATAGGTAATAGCATTGGCTAAATTTTGGAAAAGCAGCTGAAATCTCTTTTCAAATTGTTCCTAAAGCATTTGTAGCTCGGTTGGTGACAAATGAAGTCAAATTGACCATCACCTTTCTACCATTGTCTTCAAATTTATTTCAGTACAAAGTTGAACGTTTCCTATGAGAGATACTTTTGAATTTTCTAGGATATGAGGTCCAGCTGGAATAGTTTTTACAAATAAATTCCAAAATCACGTCTTTTGACATTTTGACCTCACTTTTTGCAAAAACTTTGAGCGAGTAGACATTTGTCAGCCCGGATTTGTATTCAGGGCATAATTCTATTCAAGATTGAAAATTGAATTTAACACAGAAATCTGAATTTTGTTATACAAAAAGCAACGTTCGAGGACTTTTTCCAAAAATAACCCGTTTCAAGATTTTTTCATGTTTTCATACTTCACGCTCTCACTGTATGCACCTATTTTTGACGTATTTACCAATTATTTACTAGGCAAGTAAAAGGATTGATAAAATAAGTAATACCATTGGCTAAATTTTGTAAAAACTGCTGAAATCTCTTTTCAAATTGTTACTGAAGCAGTTGTAGCTCGGTTGGTGACAAATGAAGTCAACTTGACCATCACCTTTCTACCATTGTCTTCAAATTTATTTCAGTACAAAGTTCAACGTTTCCTATGAGAGATACTTTTGAATTTTCTAGGATATTAGGTTCAGCTGGAGTAGTTTATACAAATAAATTCCAAAATCACGTCTTTTGACATTTTGACCTCACTTTTTGCAAAAACTTTGAGCGAGTAGACATTTCAAATTGGTCCTGAAGCATTTGCTGCTCGGTTGGTGAAAAATGAAGTCAAATTGACCATCACCTTTCCTATCATTGTCTTTAAATTTAAAAAAATGCAAAAAACGGTTTGCTTTTCAAAAATTATAAATTGCTCATTGCAAGAAGCAAACTAAACAGTGGCAACGTAACAGCCCCTAGAAATGTATATCTATTTCATGAAATAGGGTATTTGACTGTATTACAAATATGGCTTGTATTGTAGTCATCCTAATAGATTACAGTTTCAGAAAACTATTTATTACTTTTCAAAAAAAATATACTTTATTTCTATTAAAAGCCAAAATTAAAATTGAATTTTATTCACGTCCTATCACGTGATTGACAACGCTCTGTAATTGGCTCAGTCTCCAGTGCCGTCATTCGTTAGTACGCTTAGAGCGCGTTCGGTTTGTCAGGGTGGGGTATGGGAAGAGCAATGCTCAGATAACCTGGGTCGGCTGTCTCTCTCTTATATGCAGATAAACGCCGTATGACGTTTGTTTGCCTATTATGCCGCGCGTCACTCTCACCGTACCCTACCCGATTATCCGAACGCTCTCTTATGCTTCTCCGGTTTGAATTTAATAGCACTAAAGTGCCATGTAAACATAACTTTGTAGGTTAGGTTAGCTCTAACCTTAAGCTGTCAGATCAGATAATACCTGGTTCGAAAATACGATAGATAACTAAACTTATTCTACTCAGTTTTACTTATGTCGAAGTAATCTTCACAACAAAAAGCACTTGTATTGGCCGCTATTTATTTCATTTGGATTTCTACGAGCCAACCACTTTCTTCACAGTTTCAAATCTTGCGGAACAGCTACAAATAGTTTATCCGGAGTTTTTATTGACGTGTTTCTGCATTGTGGATTTATACACCATTTATAATCCATTTTTATGTAGAAATTGTGAAAACAACACATCATACAACACAATTACCAAACGGCGACGATGCCGATGCTGACACCATATGGGCCGATTTGACATCTACTATCGTGTGACGTCACACAACAGAAAGTATCGTTTTGGCGGGACTTTTTGTGATTCAATTTTTAACGCTGATTTTTATGAAATATTGAGGAAATAATTACGAAAAATAATGCATTTACAATGTAGAGTGAAGGAATAAACACACTAAGATGGTTTTCCTGTAATAGTCAAATACCCTATTCCGCCATAACCTCTTCTGAGTCTTCACTCATCAGTCACTATTGATCTGTCATCAATTCCCAACTACAGGTATACACGAGGCACTAGAGCTTCGCGATGGCAGCGAGAAGGACTACATGGGCAAGAGCGTCTTCAAGGCGGTCTGCCACGTGAACAAGGCGCTCGGTCCGAAGGTGATCGAGTCGAAGATCGACGTGTCCCACCAGCAGTGCATCGACGAGCTCATGACGAAGATGGACGGGACGCAGAACAAGGCGAAGTACGGCGCGAACGCCATCCTCGGGATATCGATGGCCGTCTGCAAGGCAGGCGCCGCGTCCAGAAAGGTGCCCCTGTATCGGCACATTGCCGACCTGGCCGGCAACAGCGACTTCATTCTCCCTGTGCCGTCGATGAATGTCATCAACGGTGGATCGCACGCTGGAAACAAGTTGGCCATGCAGGTTTGTGCCTTCGAATTTCAACATTCGATATTGGTCGTGAAGACAGGCACCTCAAAACAATCTTAGAAACGCATGAGAAACTAATGGTCGGTTGCAGGAAGGCTCATCAACTCTTAAGGCTCAGTTCTGAAAACATCGCAACTCCGAAACGAAATATTTAGTTGCGATGTTTTTCTTTGTTGGGAGTGGTCAGCCTGTCCCCCACCAACGGCAATCCGTAATCACCAGTTATAGGCGGTGTTTAAAGCTCCTGACGTCTGCTGTCTACACCGGGTAGCAGTAATATGGGCAAATAAATACATTTCTGGCGATTACGCTTTATTATAGCAATTATAATGTTTGGGTTAAAATTGTACTTAAATAATGTATCATGAGTTGGGCAAGATGTTATATTTGAAAAAGCCAAAGATGCGGAAGTTAAATTAATTTTTATTTTTCCAAAAAATTATTTTTCGTCCAGCCCAACTCGTTATTTATCTGATAAGTTACACTGAAAATTTCGTAAACTTTGAACAATAAAGAACGTTTTTATTTGAACCCCGCGTTTTAGGAGAGGTAGAACTGGGTCTTAATCACTGATTACACTGGCCAACAAAAAAATATGCCGGACAGATGACAACTGAGTCCGAACCTGAAAAATAAATAGTGAATTGGCTCTAATTTTAGCGAAAACTTACACTTTGTAATGGGAGCGTACGTCAATTTAACCGCTTACATGTACACTTTTCCTAACAGCAGAGGCTTTCTTCGTTTAGTATTGGTATTAAATTAAATGTAGGGTGATTTTGTGTTGTTGATTTCGAATTTCATCAATTTTTTAACATTTGTTTTAGTTTTTAAGATAACGTACAAAAAGCTTGAAAGAATGGAAGATATATTTTTCACAAATTTATTACAGTTTACAAAGTCTCATCTTCGCTTTCACTGCCAGGATATATCGTGATCTGTGCTTAGGGAGTAGTTTGTCATCTGACCATGGATACTCATCTTGTGAGATGACAGTTGGAACTCGTGATATTGGCATGTCTTCTGGAAAAATGATTTACACTGGCCCATTAATATATTATATCAAGGATGCCCAACAAGTCGATCGCGATCTACCGGTCGATCGCGAATCCAATTTTGGTCGATCGCTCGCGATGTCTTAATGTGTGATGGTGGGTTTAGTCACCTTTACATAGTAGCAAATAAGCCTGACTATAACCCTATTAAAAAACGGTTATTATTATATATACTACTTGAGCATTGAAGAACTTTTGATTTTTTCCCTAAGTATATAACCCTATTGTTACCGAATGTGGAAGATGAAAGATAGTTTCGAATCAAGAATCAAGTTTCGATCTCACAGAACTGCCCGTTTACCGATAGCAGTTTTTTGCTTATCGCATTGTAACAAAAATCCGTTAACAGTAAAAAGTGAGTCTAGTTACTCATCTATTTAGCAATAAGCGTGTTTCTAATCTTCTATCACTGACCCAATATCTGAATTAATCCAGCAAATAAAATAATTCCTAACACGGCCAATCCTGAACACAGCTTAGCTCTCAAAGCCAGTCTCCAGAGCTATTGTCCTCAATGATAAACTTGGTCTCAGTAACTCATTCAAACTTCCATTCGACAATTCATAATTCGCCGAAATTGAAAGGTGTTACTCATTCAACAATAATTAAGTTACCAACATGTAGGTATTTCTTTTCCTTTTGCGTTCAAAACGCTAAAATTTTTAACTCAAAACATAGTCAAATAATTGCAAAATGCAAACCACCTTTCAGCTCAGCTACATATATTCGCATGTTAAGCTATAACCTTTCAGCCCAACAAAATAAACAAATATTTGCAAGGGGTCATCCTGTCAGCTCATGAACATAAAGAAATAAGCAAAGGACAATCATTCAGTTTAACAAGATAAACAAATATTAGGAAAGGGCCGACCTTTCATCTCCAACAATATAAACAAATATTATCAAATTGGTAACTTTTCATCTCAACACGATAAACAAATATTAGCAAAGGGCTCAGCTTTCATCTCAAAAATTAAACAAATATTATCAAAGGGACAACTATTCATCTCAAGAAGATAAACAAATATTAGCAAAGGGCTAACCTTTCAGCTCAAAACCATTCAGACATTAGCAAAGGGCTAACCTTTCAGCTCAACAAAATAAATTACCTACCACGCCAGTAAAGGGCTGACACAAATATGTATTCGCAAACAGCTAACATTTCAGCTCAACAAAATATATATACCTATATACAAAATCGTCCATGGTAATTTTCCTGGCAAAAAGTGTAGCAAAAGCTTAAAATCAAATTTTCAGCCATACTGTGCATTTTTATAATAAACTCTGCAAACATGAAAAGTTAAGTCAAGAAATTTATTTTCTATATGCCTTTATATCGAAAACTGAAAAGGTGATATAAAAAAAAAAGTTTTTAACATATAATATGCGTATCTACTACCCATAAAAGGTAGATTTTAAGTAGACAAAAGTTGGCCACCTCAGTAGTATATTAATTAATTTACCTACACAAAAGACTATAAAAAGAGTTTTTCATTTTTACCTTGCCTTTCTAAAAAAAAACTATTGCCAATTCACTGTTCCTGCCTTCATACTCGAATTCTACAGAAAAAAACCTACATCTTTTTATTTGGCCTGTGTAATTTATAAATAAAGAACGAAGCAGAGCGCTGCGTCCGGTGCCGGTGCTACAATGGGCCGCGCGCCTAAAAAGTGGTGTAAAATGTTCAAAGTTTATAATTAAAAAATTTCCGTACGCCATAGATTATTGAAAGCATTTTCCGCGTTGGATCACAAAAGGGAACCGTATTGAACTTATTTCCCTCCATAGCTCATTTTTCGTCTAATTTGAATGTACTACGAAGTAAAATTTGGAACAAAATCTTCCATTATATTATTTAGTTTTGATCTTAAATGATGGAAAAACTACATTAGTACCGCGATATGTAATTCTAAGAATTTGATGTGTATGTTGTACTACATCGGGAAAATGATTAACGTCAAAGAATGGTATTTTTTAACATAATAAGGCTAATTCATAGCAGAAATTTGTGAGAATCTTATAAAGTATTCCAGTATACCAGAAAAGTCAGTTTTTCAAATTGGTATCGTGAAATTTATCGAAATTTGAGGCAAATTACCCACCATAATATATCATCGATTATTTTCAGGAATTTATGATACTGCCGACTGGGGCACGTTGTTATTCGGAATCATTGAAAATTGGGTCGGAGGTATATCATAACTTAAAAAAGGTTATAAAGGCAAAATTTGGATTGGACGCCACTGCCGTTGGGGATGAAGGTGGTTTCGCGCCGAACATCCAGAACAACAAAGACGCCGTGATTTTGCTGAACGACGCCATCGCCAAGGCCGGCTATACCGGACGAGTAGAGATCGGAATGGACTGCGCCGCGTCAGAAATGTTCAAGAAAGGTAGATAAGAGTCGCAATAACCTCGCACGTAGTTTAAAAAAACATCACCTGATTTGTATATCGTAGTTATGCCGCATAAATTAACAATTAATCGAACTATGGCGATTTGCATGTGAATACTGTAGACTCTCCTATAACGCGGTTCCTACAACGCGAAATACTACAAACGAGCTAAAAATTTTTGGACTACATCTTCATATAACACGATTCTCGTACAACGCGCATGCGTCAAAATTTGCGATCCTCAAATTCCAATAACGCGTTTTCATAAAACACGTAATATTAAACCGCGTTGTAGGAGAGTCTACTGTACTCAAACCTGTAGTCAGTTATACTGGAGCAGGGGCCCGTAACACAAACACAAGTCCTACAACTGTAGGTAAAAATGCTACACTGGTAGTGATTCCGTAACACAAAATAAGTTTAAAAGTTTACAGTTCTAATTACAGAGAGATTTCGATACATGTGTTCTTAGTCCAGTAATTAAATACTTTTTCAAGTTCAAATTGGCACTAGTCAAAATAAAATTGTCACTAATCAAAATCAAATTGGCACTAATCAATATCACGTTGACAAATAACAAATTCAAGTTGTCAGGTGTTAAGGAAATAATGTTATTTATACTATATTTTAAAACAATATCATGGACATATTAAATAAACAAAATTTCCTAAATTAATAGGGTATTCCGGTCATGTCAAAATTTAAGCAGATATTCGGTTTAACATATTGTACAATTTATGAGGATTCATAAAGTTAAACTATGAGCTTTTTTATTTAGTTTTTCTATGAGATAATTGCAATTAAAAGTGCATTTCGTTTGAATTCACCGACCACCCTCGGAAATACACGATGATTACCGATCCCTAGTAGCGCTGGCAACAGCGGACAGCTCTCGAACAGCTGATCGGCCAAGTTGACGGTTGGCGACCCTGTTGTATGACAACGAATAAAGGTAACTTTTTTGAGAGATGATTTGATCATTGAAACTTGAAGCCAAACATCTCTCATCTCGCTAGTCGGCAATGTAAAGAAAATCTTATCAGGAGTTACTGTGTTCTACTGCTGTTACAGCCCGGCACAGAACAATGTCGGCGTTGGAGTTTATACATTTTGAACAAGTGTTTGATATAACCTCAATAACCAAAGCAGGTGTCAACAAACGAGCGATTCTAAACGTTGACACAACAGAAGACAAAAATTTACTACGTGCACCCTAGATATAGCAACGTTGTCAAGTCGCTCACTTTGAGCGGTATTTGTGACGTCACAAAGACCAATCCTAATTCAAACTTCAAACAACGATTTCTCTTAATTTAAAACAATGTTTGATATTTTACTTGTGAAGTAGCAAACAGTAGCACCCATACTTTGTAAAAAATGACAATATCAAAAGCACCGGAATACCCTATTAATTAGAAAATAATATTCTCCATATTTAATGCTGCTGGAATATATCTTTGAATACGGGCTATGAATCTCGGACAGTTGGCCACATTGATTGTGTTAATATTATTCTGAACAATATTTTCAAACCGGCGCATTCTGTATTCAGTTTGAGAGATATTATGGCGATCTTCTCCTGCTAAAACATCTCTTAGGTTATCTGCCAAATCTGATTTTACACTAGCCTTTAATACAGACCATGCTTGCTCAATCGGATTTAACATGGGACTGTATGGACTGAGTCTTATCAATCTATGGTGGAAAAATTCCTCTTCTGCAAAAACTCCTTCAATAGAAGCATGACAAGGTGCATTATCTATAACCATAACTACTGATTATTGGTATATATTTTGGGCGTTTCCCAAACATTGATTCACAAATTCGTTTGCTTCTGGTTTTTTAAATGATCCAGTCTTAGCTCATAATGTATTAAAGCAGAAATACCTATGCATCTAATACGGTGTATATTTGCGCCTCGGCTACCGGCTGCTACAAATGTACATCGACTTCCTTTCTTAGAACGTCCTTGCGTCCGCGAAATAAACATATTGAAATTAGTTTAGTCAAGATAAATTATTGGAAAATTCTCTGCTTGAGGATTAAGTAATGTTCTTACATACTCTAACCTTTTTGTTTGATTGTCTATACTGTTGGCTATTTCTGGCTCTCGACGTAATTGTTTTATTGTATACATAAGACCGTCGAGGTGTTGACGAATACATTCTTTAGTGACATTAATTTCATATGATTGTAAAATCTTCTCTTTTATTTGCTGGAGAGTTATCTTTCGATTTCTTTCAATTTCTTCAATGTTCTTCTGTGCTTCTCTGGAACGTCTTGATTTTTCACCCTTCTATAAGTCGGTCCAAAGGGGAGGTTTAGTCTTAGCATTTTTGAACGATTTTGCAAATAATCTGGAATTGCGTCGAAATAGTTAAATAATTAAATTAAAGTACAGGAAATTCTGAATAATTTATGACTATGAAATTTTTTGGTTCAATCAATAGTTTAGCTGCATGAGCAAATTCTATTTCATCGAGATCGCTCGTACTGCATGAAAACTAGTAGCCAGGATATGTCAGAAATTTTGATTCTAATGACAGTAGGTAGTGTCAAACGTTAATATTTTGACAATACCTACTGTCAACATAAGCTGCGTTCGGATATTGTACACCGATACACTTTTTACACCAAATAACACGTAAGTGTCATTAGGACGGTGTACTCGGTGTCAACGGAGTACAATATCCGAACGCAGATTTAGTCGACATATCTGTCTAGTTCTACTAGTTTTATTTTAATGCAGACATGGCCGATCTCGATCAAATAGAATCTCATGTAACTAAACTATTAATTTTATTTATAGTATGATAACGTCATGTGCCTGGCCACATCAGATTTTTTTTATATAAGGCATTATGAGAACGTGAAGATGTTAATTTGAATTGACAATTAAATTTTTCAATGTCAACTTGGATTTGTTATTTGTCAACTTGATTTTGATTAGCGCCAATTTTATTTTGATAAGTGCCAATTTGATTAGTGCCAATTTAAACTTGAAAAGGTATAGAATGACTGGACTACAAACTCAGATTTGAATTCAGCACCATTCTTGCTAAAAACATTCAGCAACTTTCTTGCTAAAAACACAATTGGATTATTAGGAAATTTGTTTAAGTACGCCGTAGGAGCACTACTAACTCATATCCTTTCTAAAAATGTAATAATAAATAGGTAATATATTGATAATTTCGTAGGAAAATACGATTTGGATTTTAAGAATCCGAAATCCGACCCGGCCAAGTTTATGCCGCCGGACGAACTCCAGAAGATATACGATGGGCTCGTGAAGGAGTTTCCAATAGTCACCATCGAGGATCCTTTTGAGCAGGATGACTGGGACGCATGGTCGAAGATGACTGCCTCATCAAAAATACAGATAGTCGGCGATGATCTATTGGTTACGAATCCGATGAGAATAGCCATGGCGGCTGAGAAGAAGGCGTGTAATGCATTACTGTTGAAGGTGAGAGCAATAGACTGATTTTGTGATTTAGATTTTACGGTTTTACAATAGCGGTTTGATGCCCGGTTTTTCCATATTTGTTGACGTAACCTAAAAACTGAAAAAAAAAATTCTTCGTTTTTCATTTCAAGTGAACGTAAAGACTATTTTGCACTACACTACCGCCGTGTTCCTCTTTGTCTAAACTTGCTTTTAATAACAGCAGCGCGCTTGTATTATAGGCCAAGCAATAAAGAGAATGTCCTTGACATAAAGACTAGCAGGAATCCAGCCGCCCTGTGCCATCCTGTTTGCGACTCGAAAATGCCATTTTCTAATGTTTTATAAACAATTATCAACAAAAAATCGCGTTGTTTTACGTTTTTTATTGTAAAATGAAAACTCTTTGATTGATTTTCTTTTTTATTTTGGGGTATCTGAACCTGAGGAATTTGATTCCTGACTCAGATTTTGTGAGTGATGGAAGAATAAGCAGATATTCAAAAATGGCGGAGCTAAGAATTTTTTGAAAAAAGCCCAATTTTCCGTTCTTTTTCCAGCTTTTCTCCGGTTCTAATTATCCGATCGGTTCGTTTGACCTGTCATTCTCTTCGTAATTTAATTCTCTACAGTTCATACCGTTGCACCATTAAGATTGGTCCAATAGTTTTCCATTTACAATTAAAAAAAGTAAAAAAAACGCCATCTTTTTGTTGATAATTGTTTATAAAAAATTAAAAAATGGCATTTTCGAGTAGGAAACATAGTGGGAATATACTACGGACTGTCCTGCACAGGATAGCACAGGCGGCTTCCTGCTAGTCTTTATGTCAAAAAATCATTTGTAGCTCTATTGTTTGGCCTACTAGGAAAACCAGCCTTTAACCAGATTTCGACCGGGGTAACATTCCATCGGTAAGTAACAATATCTGTCAACAATGTACAGGCTTGTACTGGCCGCACGCACGACCATTTTTTGAATAGTATATTACTTGACGAGCACATAACTAGGGATAAACTCGCGAGCATGAAGTTTACACGTGAGCCGTAGGCGGGCGTGTAAACATGCGAGCGATTTATATCTGTTGTGTGCGAGTCGAATATGACGTTTTATCTACGAAGCATAAATTCCATTTTATATCAAATATTTTAAATGTATTTGTCACTGATGGCGAGGCGAACTCTCAAATTACTGTCATCCACGTGGGTTTAGACAGACTTTGACACTATCCTTGTATAATGATGACAGTTCGTTCAAATAATTCATTATTTGAACGAACTGTCATTATTATACAACGCTAGTGTCATTATAATCATTGGCGTGTATCATGTTAGAGATTATATAGACATAGATACGTATGCAATGAACTTATTATGTGAATCGTAGATAAATATGTTTATTACATATTTGTTAAAAAAATTAAATACATTATCAAATAAATTCTTAAGTGTTCATATAGCGCTTTTATAATGTACCAACTCGACACATTACAATATATTACAGGAAACATTTCTTTAAATTTCTGGCCAATTTCAGAGTTAATCCCTACCTGGGATTTCTCGCTGCAAAATACATCCGTATAGCATCTCCTCCATGTATACAACGCTACACAGTTTTATTATGGATTAATCTCAAACAACGCTACAGACATACACTGACAGCTATTGGCTGGCGCCTAGCGATGCCTAGCCCGTGTTTATAACAGATCACGTGAGCTGTGACGCCATTGTACGCCTTTTGACCATCCCCCCCCGCGCATCACTTCACCGTAAAGGTGCTGCATGAGACAACAGCTCTAGTCTAGCAACCGTGTCTTAGACAGCCGTGTTCACGATACTTCCGCTTACTTCTCGCACTGACTTCACTTGTAGGCGTGGCCGATGCGCGTAAGCAGACCGGTGTATGTGCATCGTGGTCGACATCAACCGTTTATTGGTGAACGGCAAGCAAGCAATGAACTGTCATTTAAAAACTGTAGTAAGAGTTCTACCAAACAGAGTTCTATTCTATTGCCTTTTACGATAATAATCGTTATTATAGCAGATTGGGTTATGTTGTCAATAGATATCCCATGATACGTTTATTTATTGCAAACATATAGAAATGGTAGACATTGACAGTTCCGGGATAAACTGCGATCAACCCTGAACTGCGTTTGCAAAACACGCAGAAACCGTAAACGGAGATTGAACGTCGTTCAATAGTCAAGTGTAGTTTAAACATCCGTAAGGTTTGACAATATTGCTTTTTCTTTTTAGATAAACCAAATCGGCACTATAACGGAAGCGATCTGCGCGCATTTGTCCGCAAAATGCCACGGATGGGGCACCATGGTGTCTCATCGATCCGGGGAAACCGAGGATACGTTCATCGCCGACTTGGTGGTCGGTTTGGCGACCGGCCAGATCAAAACCGGAGCTCCGTGCCGATCGGAGAGATGCTGCAAGTATAATCAGATATTGAGGATAGAGGAGGAGCTCGGAAAGGAAGCCGTATATGCGGGAAAGAAATTTAGGATGCCACTTTAGACCACTAGCGCATACAAATATTTATTATTATATCTTATATATCATCGCCCACCTGTAATAAAACGAGTTTTATATTGTACTGTCAGAACAGAATACACGATATTTCTAATGTGACCAACAGTTTTCTTTGTTTTTTTTCGTTTGTCTTTTACCGACGCCATGTCATGTCGAGTGTGCCACAAGCCAGAAATTCTTATAATGGTCTTGGCAATAGTCTTAGGGTTGCCAGGTCTCCTGGATTTCGCAGGACATCCTGGATTCAGCCCTACATTTTTGGCGTCCTGCGTAGGACATCCGCAGGACGCTTAATGTCCTGCAATTTTAGGGAAGAGCGCATTAGCAATAAAAATGTCGGTCCGACCGCGACTTGACTCTATGTAGGTATGTACTATCATGTATCGCCCTGACTGGTCGGTTTGCCGCTGATAAGACCGTCCCACCTCCTTCTAATGCTTGAGGCACGCCCTCAGTGCAGATTATAATTCGGTCGCGGCGCGGAGGCGTGTCGCGGTACGCCGCGCCGGTACCCCACAGTCACTTCTAAAATTAAATATATTTACGTTACAAAATGTCGGACGTTAGGTGAAGAATGTTGCTTGTTACTCAGCAGACAATGCGAGTGGTTAATTTTGGACTCGCCACACAACGTATGCATTGTTGAGAAAACAAAATACCAATATTATCGCCCGGCGTAAAGCATGCATTAGAAAAATTTATTTTTGATGTAGAAACTCTAATTTTACAATGTTATAGTCACTTCAGATATACTTCTCCAGAGATGCAGATAAAATTGAAGATACAAATGAAAATAAAACTGAAGATAAACCTGAATGTTATTTACATGTTTTAAAAACATTCTGAAAATTGTTTCCAAAACTAAGCAGAAAGTTCAAAAATCAGATCTTCTTAGTCTTAGATCTTTGCAGTTTGTCAAATCTTAAACTCTCTGAGAGAGAAAATTAACCAAAGGATTTAAAGACATTTTTTTTTGTTTTACGTAACAAACATTTTGAACAAATTTTTCCCAATGAATCCAGCAGAATCAAACAATTAATTTTGATATTTTATTAAAATCTTGCCAAATATTTGGATTTCAGATTTGACTTGAAACACAAGATCTTGATGTGTAAACTTCATATAGGTACATATTATCTAAACCATGTAAGGTAAACGTCCCAAATTCAGACACTGTCACAGACACAGACACAGTCAGAATATAACCTAGAAGTTTGACTGATCTTGATAATTGAGTGATACTAAAAGTTGATTTTTTCCTTATAATGCCCGGTGTCCACCGGATCGGGCCGATAAATATCGGGCCGATCTGAGTCGTATGATAAATATCGTGCACATGTGTTTTTATTGGAACCTGTCCACTGACACGATGTGTTTCATACCCGATAAATATCGTAGCAGTTCCAAGGTATCGCGTCCACTAGATCTGGCCGATCGTGATCGGCCCGATCTGTGTCCCACGATAAATATTGTGCACATGTATTTCTATAGGAACTGATCCATTGACAGATGTGCCATGGGGGTTTATTTTTTATGGGAGGATTGTCGCCATCTAGTCGCCAGGCATATGTAGTTCGCAGAACTACTACGTAAGGCTCCACTAGTTCCATTTTAGCCATTTTTACCGATTTCTATTATATCGGTTCGATCGGTGATCGACAGACGACGCGGTAGTCAAACATTAATTCGATATTTCAATTTTATGACATAAATCAATTTTACTGTATCTATTGACAGCAATTGATAGTACATAAGATTACAATTAATTTCTATTACCGCATAATAGAATATTTCGAAAATGTCGCCGAAAGTGAAAAAGTGTTCCGTGCGCTCATGTAGAAGGCCTCATGCAATTCTGCATCGCTTTCCGGACCCGAAGAAGAAAATGTCGCTATTTAATACGTGGATTGAAGCCGTGGGAAACCAAGAACTTTTGGCACTGAAACCGGATAGTGTTTCGAAATCAAGCTTTGTCTGCAGATGCCACTTTGCACCTCAACATCTGTATCCCAAACGTCTCACGGCTGATGCAGTACCATCATTACTTCTTTCGGGTAAGTAATCTTTACGGTATGTACTTATAAACGCCAATATTGTGTTAATACATAATAATAGTTGTATAATATTTTTCTTAGATTCGGAAGCAGGCACAGAAGCACGGCTCAAGTAGAATTGACAGACCTGCAGAGCCAAAGGAAATGGACCTGGATGGTGAAGCATAGATAGGTAGCACGCAGAGAGGTTAAATTACCGCAGTAATATACAGAGCCTATGTAACTCTTATGAGGTAATATAACGGTAAATTACGCTGTTAATATTATATTACTAATAAGAGTAACATTGGCTCTGTAAATTAACGTGATTATTTAATATCTCTGGTAGAAGGTGTCTGTGGCTCACCTAGACCCCTGCGGTCGCAGTGGATGGCTGGTTGAGCGACCAACTCACATATTCTAATCTAAATAAAATCTAAGAAATGAAAAGTATTCAGACCATTTAATAGTTCATTTTGTAGTGATAATTCTCCGACGCAACTCATACTGCTGGTGGAGTACACTATTATTGTACTCAAACTGTTGTGCATACTGATCACAACTGAATTCAACACTTTTTTAAGTTTGTTTTGATCGGACATTTGTTAGAAACGAACCATTTTGTGTTTCTTTTTCACTTAAAATATATAAATATCTTAGTGGAGATAATGTAATATCAATTGTATAAATGGTCACTGACTTTATAGAATTAAATACTTTAGTATTAGACCGCATTCACTAAAGCAGATAATTCATTTGGCTTTTTTGGTGAGCAATTTGTGGTGACATACAACCAGTGATGTGGGCCGGGTAAATACCCGGCGGGTGGGAACTTATAAAATGGGTATTTACCCCTACTTAGGGTAAACACCTAAATCTGAGTATAAAGTTTCATATTGACCTAATTGTTTTCTCAACTCCAAGTTACAGCCACTTGAAATATTAACTAAAAGAAAAATAAACAATTAACTACATATCAAACAATGCTAAAAGTAAGAAAGAGCACAATCAATTCCCAAATCAAAATTAAAAGTAAATAAATTTAAGTAAAAAATTCAAAATGTTAAAAATAAACTAAATAAACAAATAAAAACATTTCTTTTTCTACAAGTAATTGGCATTCTGAGTATAAAGTTTCTTTAATGCCTACTTATTGGGTTTATCAATTCCTAAAGAAGTTAAGTCATTTAATATACAGTTTTGCAATTATGTTACAATTATTTCAAACGGTTGTAATTTTTTAAGAAATAAAGAAAACCAATAGGTCTATATGAAACTTTTTACTCAGTGTGGCATTTACTATCTGGAAAAAAGTTTTGCGGGGAAAAAGATGAAATATTCTGTAGATGTGTACCTACTCTTGATTAAAAATAATGTAAGATATTTGAGTTACATATATAAAAACATTCAGCATTTAATTTAATTCATAGCAAAATAATAATTTTATTAACAACGACAAAAGCCGCTAAGTTGACATACTTAACATATAATCATAAGTTTCTGCTAAATCTTCTTCGATAACAGAATCAGAAAATATGGACGATTCGTACGAATGAATGGACGATGATGAAAAGGAAATGTCTGCTGTTGATATATCATCAGATGAGACTGATATTTTTACTCTTTGTTTTAAAAATGTTTTTATTTTTATAAGAATAACCTTAATATTGTGATACCTTTTGATTTTCTGATAAAAGAAAAACCTTTATTTAGTAATTAAATATTTCCTTTTAATGCTATTTTTAATAACAATATAATGTTTATAAATACCCATATGAATACCCACTTTGGGTATTAATAAATAGTAATAAATACCCGGGTATTTAACATCACTGCATACAACCCAGTTACGGGTTGGGTAACTATTGTTGTTCTATTCTAAGATCTGTTAAATGTTTAATATTGTAAATTTGTTTTATTATATTATTTTAATATACTGTTAATAATAAACGTTTTTAATTAAATGCATATTTTTATTATTGTGTTTGGTGCATATATTTATAGTCACTATTAGTACAGCTCTGAGAATATAGTACTTATATCTCTCTGAGAGCTCTACTAATAGTTATTCTACTTATAGTTTTATTTTTAGTAATGAATGGGGGACAATATGAAATATTCAATTCAAATTTCCCGCTAAATTAATTTTAGTTAGGCAGAAAGACCAACAGTGGCGCTATTGTACGTGGCTAAACATTTAATATGGATCATAGCGTTCTACTTCATAGGTATTCTATCAGATGTGCATCGTGCCCGATAAATATCGTAGCCGATCTGTATCGGCAAGACACTTCCTGCACGATCATTATCGTGGGTCACACACGATACGGCCGCGTATATTCAATAATATCAGTTCGCAGGCTGTGAGTATCAAAAATGTGCGTATTTTTTTACGGCTACTCGAGTTAACCCAAAAGAATATCGATTTTTTAGTGAGGTGGTTTGTTTTTCAAAACCGAGCCAAGCTCGTGATCTTTTGTGATCACGAGTTTCTTGCAGCCAAAGTTGAATTTCGATATTTCGGTGTGGTGACCTACACATTATTGGTAGTACCGCTAAATAGTAAATACTATCACCACTTCCCTTTGCTTCCTTTTATTACTTTTATTACTAATTATTACTATTCATTATTTTTATTAAACAAAAAAATGCCAAATCATTCGTTGTATCCATGCATAGGAATGACACAAACAAAAAAAAATATTATTAAAAAAAATCCAGGTTTCGCAAAAAGGGTTCCCCTATTTTTTTTTGAGCATTGTAGCTACTTAAAAGAATTCCTCTTAGCATTAAATTAAACATAAAAAGAAATATTTTTGGTTCAAAAACAGACAAAATAGTAATATCTAGGATAATAGTTCAACCGTCAACCACATTTCCAAGTGATTAGTTAGCACCTTTTTTTTATAGAACCGGCCTGAATGAGGCTTTTATGAATTTTGTAAAAATCGTCACTTTAGATCAGTTTTTGAGTGCCACAGATACAAAATTCCATATTCTAAGAATCCATTTTTTTTTCGTTAATTTTTCCAATACTTCCAACACTTTCGTCTATAAACTTTATTATTACTTTGTTTTATTAAACGATTATACCAGATATATCTTTTGAGCAGGTAACTAGTAGATAGCTTCTAGAATCTGTTATATCATTATGTATATATCGGCTCTCGTTTGCATAGCAACCGGTCACACGACAAGTTTTTAAGTTATTAATTTATTCATACGACGAGATTTAAGAATCCGGAAAATATATTTGTTTACTGTCAATACATATTCCATTTCGTATTATCAGTTCATATGCGTTTTAAAAGAACGAGTTAACATTAGGAATTGAGCAATATTATGAAATTGTTGAGAAAATACTATCACAACTACAGACTAATTTATATTTATATTTTATTCTCAATAATTTATTTGTTTTTGCCTTATTTTATTACATACATATTTAAAATATCAAAAAAAAAACAAACAAATTATTGAGAATAAATATAAATTAATCTGTAGTTGTGTCAGGTACTTGGAATGTAGTATTGCAAAATATAATATATTTTGAAGCCGAAAACAATTTCTTGTAAGAAGAAAAAAGTATTTTACTGCGGACCATTGATGGCATCAATATGCCAACCGATATCAAATGTTTATATTTTACGCATTTTCAAGTTTATTAGACCTATTTTCAAGATTAAAATCTCACATTCCAATTAGCTACGATATAATAATATACTTACTCGAGGTAATTAATCTGTTCCAAACATTTTTTACATGATTTCTTAAATGATCATTTTCAATAAAATTCGTACCGTATCTTTTTAGATAATCACAATGCAATATACTATATATACTACGACAGTTAATACGTTAATAATTGTTGGGTATAGTTTCAAGAAAAAATATATAGGTACTATTTTTATATTTAAAATCATATTGGTAACAAGTAAAAAGAATACAAAGTTACTAATAGGAAATTACTATATAATTTTCCACCAGGAAGGTTTCAACGTGTCGAACCAAAATAAACAAATATCTATAATTAATAACAATATACCTATTTTTAAAATATACCTATTTTTGTATATTACATAGATCAAAATGATACAAAATATAAATATAAATAATCAATACAATAATCACACATACCACATCTTAGATTGATTAGTTCAAGGACCAAAAACAGATAAATCCCTGAGGCCATTTATACATATATCTGGTGACCAAGCCTCCGTTTTCCATTGGCTAAGAAATCGGTGTGGCAACATGACGTAATCCAAAACAGTAAATTAATATACAGATCAACAAATAAATACATAAGAGTTTCTTTTTAGGAAAGAGGAAGCCATTTCGTCTTACTAACCTCTACCAGTGAAAAGAAATAGGTAAAAATTATACATCTTAATCAATTGACAATTTACATTCATTGCATAATGTTTTTATGCAGATTTATAGAATCACTAAACAATTATTGACAATTGATTCAAAGAGTGTTCCTTCGTTCGCACACAAATGTTAACTGCGTAATGAATTTCTATGGAAATGATTAGAATAAAATGAAAAAAAACCTGGAGAAACTTGCTTATGCCAAGTGATCGGTTGTCCAATAGTCGCGGTGTTTTCAATTTTTTTCCGAAGTGAATGGCTTTATTTGTCTAATTCCACTAGGCTAAAGATGGGCATAAGCATTTCCTGTCCTCCATAGATGTCTACATCAGATATTTAGAATTATTAGAATAGTGAATGATTTGTTTTATCTTTCTATCAATCATCTTCCATTTTTGATGTGGCAAAATGCAACTATTTCAGTGCATATTCATAAAGAACTAAAAATGTTACCCATAAATAGGGTTGTCAGATATGACGTATCAAAATAAATGAAACTACTAATAACTGCACACTGCTGCACACAACGAAACGTTGTCTTAATTCAAAGCAACCTTTGTTAATCTAAAACAAGGGTTGTTATTTTATGATTGTATAATTTTAAATTAATACTATACCTATTTGACCTGAGAATTTGATTTTTGAAATCAAAAGGTTGGGTAGTTGGATTAATCATCTCAAATGGTTGGATTAAACATTCACTTACTTCTTTTAAATATGATCATTTTATCATGAAAGCAATATAATATAATTTACAGGGAATGCTATAAACGCATCCATAACAATATTGTTACCTTCCACCTAAAGAAGAGACCCCGGTTCCTTCTAGTATATACCCTCTAGGAGACCCCTCTTACGACGAGACAACTAAAACTCCATCTATCGGCATCCTTCACATTATTTTCAAAACCACAACTTTCTTAAATCAAAACAATCGTTTTCTTAAAGCAAATGTTTAGGTTGGTTTATATTAAAGAAATATTCATATTACCAGCATGTGTTGTCATAAAACAAACAAACAGGGATGTACAAGCGTAATTTACCGCGTAAATTACCAAATTAATTACCGTAATTAATGGTAATTTACCGATTTTGAATTACCGTAATGTACGGCTTAAATTACCGATGGTAATTTATCGTCAATTTAAATTACAGTTGGTAATTTATCAGTAATTTACCGAAAATTTTAATTACAATTGTTAATTTACCGGAATTTATAAATTAATTTCAAAAACCTTCCATCAGTACTTTCGTGAATGTACCCCACCACTCCTAAGCAGTAGACAAGTGCGCTGTTGTTTGTGCTTTGCCTGGGAGGTACTTAGGGATGTAAGAGCGTAATTTATCGGGTAAATTACTAAACAAATTACCGTAATTAATGGTAATTTCCGGATTTTTAATTACTTAATTCACCGGAACAAATAATGCACATTTTAAATCAGAAGCCATCTACCTACTATCAAATTCATAATTTTAAGAAATGTCCTGTTAATCCGGATAAAATGTGATCATTGTTTGTGAAACCGGGCGTTGTCGTTTTGTGAGTCGGTAATAAATTACAGTATTTTATATTATAATTATGCTGTTAGACTGTCCATTTTATAAATTGCTGGTATGAAAAGTATTTTTATTGTAGTCCCTGCTTTCATTTTAGCAATGAATTACTACTATAAATCAGGAAAAGCATCAGCGATTGGTGGTTATCTACAATATAATGAGCCTGTACCCATTTTTTTCCATAACTTACTGTCATCGGTAAATTATCATTTTGAATAATTATAATTTAAGAAAATATAATTTACCAATTGCAATTTTTAATTACGTGGTAATTTAAATTTGAAAGTAATAATTTTAATTTCAGCGGTAATTTACTGAAAAAATAAATTACGGAAATTTAACTTCCTTAGTCAGATTGCTAGTTATCTACAAAATAATAAATTATTTACCAAACATTTTTATTAACAGAAGTAACATTCATAACCTACAGTGATCGGTATTAACGCCGGTTTTAAGTAACATTTTGAATTTTTAATTACCCGGCAATTTAAGCCAGCGTAATTTACCATTTTGAATTTTTAATTACTCGGTAATTTACGAAAAAAATTAATTACCGTAATTTAACATCCCTGCAAACAAATCATGACTTTTTAAATGACACATTTTTCTTGTTGATTATGATAGATCTGCTAATTTTCTGGTTCAGCTTTTTGACATTTCTAACACACTTTTTTCGAAAATCTTACGCAATTATTATAATTTTGCGTGCTTTAATCGATGAGACATTTGCTTATCGAATTATGTAATACGAATTATGAATTATATAACATAGAAGCCATTTTGGCAAAAATTGGAGTTTGACTATTTTTGTCTTAGGTTAACAATTCATTATATGAACCCATAAACATGTCGACTATTTAAGGCAATTCTACTTGCAGAAGCCGGTATTAATCTATCAAATAGCACACCTCAAGATCACTGCTAAACATCTAATCTAAATTTTAAATATGCAAAACCTGTTCATCACGTTTAAAACGCAGATCAAGCAGTTACTATAATAGGCCAAAATTATTGCACCAATGCATCTAAAACCCAGTTTAAAATCCCTGGTCATAAAACTTTCTACCAATAACTCAATCGATTGGTATTTATAGAAAGACATGGAATATTTTCTACTGGCCAATAAGTAAGCAACTAAGAAAAATAATTCCATAAGCATGGCAACCTGCGTCCAAGCAGATAAGATATTCACGTTTGCCTTGACCATGAAGCAACACAGGAGAGAATTCAACACCATTTGATATTAATTTATGCATTCTGTCGAGATTATATAAACGATCCAGCCACTAACTTCATTTGTTTATCAGTTTTCCTCGATACAGAAGGTGGTAATGGTATCGTATATTTTCGCAAATTTATCTCAAACAAAATCTAATAAATTAAAACACCTTTTCAGACGACATACACTGACAAGGGACCAAAGGTAAGTTACCAACAAAATTTTATTAATTTCTCCAGACATTTTCAAGCTAAATCTTTCAGCCTGATGTTGGCCGTTTTCTCGCATTTGATCATTTGACCTTCTACGTTGGCAACGCTAAACAAGCTGCTAGTTATTATGTGACACGTATGGGATTCGAACCCTTGGCTTACAAGGGTTTGGAAACCGGAAATAGGAAATATGTCCATCATGCAGTCAAGCAGAATAGGGTAATTTTAATTTCCCACGAATGGAATCGTTTGATTTTTAAAATTTTATCTTTTAGATCGTTTTTGTGTTTGTTTCGTCGTACGAACCAGGCGAGGAAGAGATCGGTTATCATATGATGAAGCATGGTGATGGTGTCAAGGATGTTGCTTTTGCTGTAGAAGATTTAGAAGGAATTGTTGCAGTAAGATGATTTTTTACATTTTATAACTATCCAACATTTAAATAATTTATCATCATTTAACCTTTTTCGTATTTCTTTATTATGTAGGAAAGTGTATCAAAATTGTATGTGCTATAAATCGAAAACGAAGCAATTTTGCATATAAATAAATTAGTTTCAATCGTCTTAAAATCTATTAATTGATAAGATATAATCATAAAATCATCAAAAAACATGACTTTTTTTCGGAGATTTCAATGATGCATCGAACCACAAACCCGCAATTTTTGGCAAGATTAATGTTTAAAGAAAGTTATCAAAAAATCGAACGGTTTATCATCTAAGCAGCCACTTAATGCGAATCTAGCCATTCAAAATTATTCTAGCGCTCTGGTATAATTTAATCCAGTGACATATACATGTTCCAGCACCTAGGTCGTGTGTGGGTTCATTAGATAGATATTTTAATAAGAAACAACATTTATCATACGGTTTACGAAAGAAACCATAATCAGTTATGGCATCTGCATTAGCCGTAATATTTGAATAATATGATAATAATGAATAATAATAATGAATATTTGAAATATTTTCCGTTTTCTCTTAAATATGACATCAATAGTTAAAACAAATTAGCCTGTTTTACGTACAAATAGTTAGGTAACATGCTAGACTAAGGCAAATTCTTCAAAATGTAAAAAATATGCCCGTTTAACGACTATACATAAGCAATGGGGGCTTTTATTATTATTTTGATGCAATAATATAACAAAAAGACGACTCTTCTTTTGGAATTGTTGTGGATAGATGTTCAAACTGATAAGTTTTATGAAAAACCTTTTTAAATGACAATCGTGCGGTCGTTACCAGCACTTGGTTTTTGTAACCTAAAACTAAAAATTCGCGGAATGTAAAGTGTAAAGTTTCGAGTGTAAAGTTTCTATTCTAATGAAGTTAATAAACAATAAATAAATAAATAATAATAATATAAATAAGCCAATAATCTTGTCAAACACATTAATAACAATAACGGTACGTAAAATCAAAGTACTACCTGACAATGTCACACAAACATTTTCCTAATTATATGTAGATATTGTGACATCACAAGATCTCAACTTGGTATTTTTAATTTTAGAGCAATATCAAAATCTATGAAAAAGAAGTTCTAAATAACTTTTTTGCCAAAATTTGGATGGTAGCTTTTCTAGCACAACCTTGCCTTTTTAAACAGGAAAACTGAAGTTAAGACTACGCCATGGAACTCATGGAACAAATTTACTGACGTTTTTAAGGGAGTTTTACGTTATTTTGTGACATCTCATGTTGATAAAACAAAAGCTATTTTTATGATATTGCCTTGTAGTATTTCAATTCTACATGCAATTATAGAATTTCATATTATATTTTAAAGCGAATTGATACCAATGTAAGTATTTTAATCGTGCCACAAAACCGGTTGATTGGCAACTAAATTTTTTCCGAAATGCGCCAGAATTTTTTACGCACACACAAGAAAAATATCACATAAGATAAGTCCATTAGTTTCCATATTACCTATGTTGTGGTTAAGCTATCAGACACTCAACGGTAGGTAAAGAAACCGACCCTAAGTTTGTTTATTATATTTATTACAATTAGAAGTACGACCTGCAAAATTACGACTGATTTCATTGAATAAAAAGGGGCAAATGGTAAATTAGATCGCTTGTAAAGTTTAATAATCATCATTTCCCGCACCTTACCTATAAATCATTGTCCTGTTGAAAATGAAATTATTGCATTTTTGTTCCCTGCCAATAGTAAATGATTTACCGCATCTGATGACGGCGATTGAAAGCCCTTTAAGTAAGGCTTGGAGAGTCAACTGTCCAAAAATAAGTGTTTTCTATAATCCGATATCATATGTTTTATTGAGTAAGATTTCTTTCCAACGAAAGATTTTTTATTTTTAAATATCTATCCAATGATACCACACATGAGCGAGGTTTTATTTTGAAATTCTGAAAGTATTTTTCCTAATTTGCAGGTATAATCTTACATACTCACAAAATTTCAGAAACTACACGTATGTTTCAACCCCATTAAAATATCCCCTATAAAGCTGAGATTTCTTTTCACTATTTTCCGCCTATCTATCGACTACTTTAAGTTAATTTACAAAAAAAAATAATTTTAATCAGTTAAAAATGCAAAATCAACCACTGCGCGCCGCGGCCGATCAAAATTATTTCGCATACTAGCCATACGTTGCATACTATTGCCATCCATCTGTCTCTGGTGCTAAACAAATCTCCACACAAACACACCCACATTAAGATTCCACAATCCAAAAGATTCTTATTGTAGAAAAACCAACGAACAGCAAACTACAAAGATATGAACCGACTAATGTAGGTTAATGCCACTGTAAGCGAAAAACGTCAGAGAGGAATGGAGACCGATATGTTGCCGGCAGCGTTTTTTTTTGTCACCAGTTATTGCGGTAGAGTGTGGACGATTTTCTTGCGCTGCAAAGGGTCGGACCCCGTTTTTCTTCATTAATTTTCTCAAGAAAGCTTTAATTTAGACTATTTGTTATTTGGCAAAACATGTTTAATACGTCCTTGAGCTTATATTTTGCCACATTTTTTAACACTATTTTTTTTAATTATTTTTTTTTTTAAGAAAGCCAAACAGAGGGGTGCCAAGATCGTCAAGGACATTTGGGAGGAATCAGACTTCAACGGAAAAGTTAGATTTGCCACCATCCAGACGGTATGTCACCACTCTTAAGCCACTAAGCTAACTAATCTCAGCACATTTCAATTATTGTTTTGACAGTTGTTTTCTTTTATTTTTAGTACGGTGACACAACTCACACCCTCATTGACAGGAGTCTATACACCGGAGCTTTCCTTCCAGGATACATCAACACTCCAACGGATAAATTATGCAGCAAACTGTAATTGTTTTTATTGTTTTTAATATAATTTAATTACTAATTAGATAATTTGAACGCCTTAGGCCTGCAATCAAACTCGATTTCATTGACCATGTCGTTGGAAATCAACCAGATTTGGAAATGGAAGCTGCCGCAAAATGGTAAGTCCAAGTTTACTGTTGTTGGCTGGTTTGTTGTTTATTGCATCGTTGAAATCTCCGCGAAAAAAATCATTTTCTTAATGATTTTATGATTAAATCTGTTCAATCGATAAATTTTAAGACGATTAAAGCTAATTTATCTATATGCGAAATCGCTTAGTTTTCGGGTTTTTTCACTATTTTTCATTCATAGGTACGAAACGGTGTTTCAATTCCATAGATTTTGGTCGGTGGATGACAGTCAAATTCACACTGAGTACTCAGCTTTACGCTCAATTGTCATGAGCAACTACGAAGAAACAGTGAAGGTGCGTCTTCTTAAGATTTATCCATATAAAATATAATTTTATTTTATTTTTTTTAATTTTAGATGCCTATTAATGAACCTGCTAACGGTAAGAAGAAGAGTCAAATTCAAGAGTATGTTGACTATTACGGCGGTGCAGGAGTGCAACATATAGCTTTAAATACCCAAGATATTATTTCTGCTGTAAATACCATTTTTAACTAATGTTGTGTACCGCTTATGACAAAAAAATATTTTTCTAGGTTAGGAATTTGCAAGAACGTGGAACTGAGTTTCTTCAAGTACCAGATACTTATTATGACCTCATTAGAGAAAAATTGAAGAGCAGCAAAGTGAAAGTTGCTGAAGAACTTGATATTCTTCAGGTAAATTTGAAAAAAAAAACACCATGAGTTTATTTCTTCATATTTATTAACATTATATCTTTGTGTACTTTTTAGAAATTGAAAATACTTATTGACTATGATGATGACGGCTATTTGCTGCAAATATTTACCAAGAATATGCAAGACAGGCCAACTTTGTTCTTAGAAGTGATACAACGTCGTAATTTCAGTGTATGTAGCTTATAAATTGTAATTTATGCTCAATCATGGAAACTGTTGTTTTTTTAGGGTTTTGGAGCTGGAAACTTTAAGTCTCTCTTTGAAGCTATTGAATTGGAGCAAGACAAACGTGGAAACTTGTAAAGAAAAGTACCATTTTAGTTATTGTTGCCAATGTTGTTAAGGTGCTTAAAACCACGTTTGTAAAAAACGTATTGTAGATATTATATAGATGTTGTAAACAAACATATCAGTGAAATAAAATGTTTAAGATAAATATAACCTAAATATACTTTCTTTTAATTAATTTTGAGTAAATTATCCCAATATCTAAATTGTTGTAAGTAGAAGAAACACAGTTTCAAGTAAACCGTATTCACTTGTAATTCAGTACTATTCAAATTAAAACATATCGTTTGAAACCTTTTTAAATCCTTTTTAAAAGATGTTTATAGATTCTCCAGTTGGTCAAGAATCATACAAACTCATTTTTGCACTGTCATAGTATCGATGACAGTCGGGTTTTCTGTGGATTGGCGAGGTTTAATACAGTGTATACAGGCACCACATGGTCCTCCAAGATGTTTTCCATATAATTCATTGCATTTAGTCTACCAGGAACCACAACAAGATCAGTTCTGTTGTTTATACTGATTTCAGCCATCACAGATCCACGAACAAATCTATCCACTTCCTGTATAGTAGCGGCTGCGTAGCGTTCACCAGGACGTCTATATACACGTACTCGACCGTCGCAACGAGTTAAACGAAATCTGGACTCGTCTGTAAACAGTACAGGCGTCCAGCGACGAAGTTGCCAATCTCTGTGATCCAGAGGAAACCTCATTCGCGCTGCTTTGTGATGCTGCGTTAAGGCGTGGTGCGCGGACAGCTCTTCTTGGTTTAAAAATTGCTTCTTTTAATCTGTTTCTAACAGTTTGATCAGAAATTTCTATTCCATGTGCTCGTCTTAGGTCGTTTAGGAGGTCTCGTGTTGTGGCAGTACGCTGACGTAGAGAGGAAAGGACAAGAAATCGGTCTTGATTGTGAGTAGTTTTTCGATTTCGACCTTGTCCAGCTCTTCTAACATATTGGCCAGTCTCCCGAAGTATTAGTACGTGAAAGTCCGACCAAACGTCATTAGCTTTTTAGATATATCGCCGAGAATTAAATTCTTACATAAATTTATTTGTGCAAGTCATGAGGTGTCGAGTACGTCAATACGAAGTACAAAAAAGTACAAAACTGGTTTCAGCAGTTCTGTAACTGTTTTCTTTTTCTTGGCGTTCATGGAATAGTACCTATTTACCTAAGGAATATTGTTTGACGAATTTACACAATGATTTTCATTCGTTTATACTTAGATTGGACATTTAAAACAAATAAACTACTTTTAAATTTCCCCCAAGCATCCATAACATAACTGATTGAAAATGTCAGGAAGTAGATCATATTCACTGTTTGCTTTAATACACAAAAAGCTGTACCAGTTTTGAAATAATTGTTTTCTATGTGACTGATCAGGAATCAGTAAATTAGTGATTTGATTACTGATTACGCTTATCAGTTCTACTTTAGCGCCATCTCGTAGGAGATAGGGGATATTATTCGAACATGAACTACAACGGTGGCGCCCTCCAACCACGCGTGTTTACGTTTGTGTGGCGCTTGTGTCTTTTTTGGAGGTTAGAATAACAAATCAACCAAAAAATAACCAAAACATTGTTGAAATTTAATTAATTGTCGTTGTTAGTCATCTTAAAATGGATAACAGTCCTGGATTTATGTACTACAGCTTAGATACATCTAACAATGATAACCAGAACAAGAAAGAACCACAACAAAGGTCCAACGAATCATCAGATTATTTATCATTCGATACTTCCAATCAATCCCAGGCATCGGACTTGAACCAGAGTTTTTATAATTCACCGAATGCATCAAATAGTACCGGAATATCTCACAACTATCGCAGTCCTTACGGAAATAACCGTAAAAACCAACGTTGGTCAAATAACCGCGGAGGACGTAGTAGAGGCAACTATAATAACTCTCCGAGGGGAAATTTCCATAACCGATCTGGATGTAATAGTAGCTACGACCAACAAAAGGTATAATAATATTGTTTCCGAAGTGTTTACGACACTTTTTTCCGAGTTACAAAGGAGTCAGTCATGTTTATTTTGCGTTTTTTTGTTGCAGGATAAGTCCGATTGTTCAATTTACTTGCATGCGTCGTTTACGGAAGATCCCTGGAAGAATTTGGAGCAGTTTAATCAAAATCAGAATACGGACGACGTTGAAAAGAACTAAAATAATATTATTATTGATGATAAAGAGATTTCAAATTGGGTGTTTTGCTTGAATATTTGAAGATACACAGTGAGAATTGTGTAGAAATGTGTTAACGTGTTCAGGCATGAAGGTTTCGTGAAGTGAAGAACTGGAAATGTACAAAACATTATTTTCCGAGACAGTGACGAAAGTGTTGTGTATTGTAAGATTAAAGATGTGAAGTGTAATATAAAAAAACTGACAGATTTATATTACAATAAAACAACCTAAATAAAACACCACTCGCTATATTTTTTAACGATGTTTCTTACTAAATATATAAAACTGTGCTACCTTTTAAAATGATTTTTGTCAATGATGAAGAAATTCGGTCCTAATCAGTGGTGCGTTATCCTATGGGCAAAATGGGCATTTGGCCAGGGCCCCCAAAGCAATATTTTCTAAACTATAAATTAATTAGGTAATTAATAAATTACCGTAGTAAGAATATCAAATTGAACTTTAGAGTAGTCTTGCCTATGGGGCCCCAAAGAGAGTGGAGGGAGTTTTAGCAGTAAAACTTATGCTTTTTTTGCAATAAAAGAAACTATATCTAATACTGTACGAGACTAATGAGAAACCCTTGACTAAGTTAAAAGAGAAAAACAGTCTAAATTCTTCGAAGATTTTCAGACAACGTTTTTCCTTTTGTGCATTCTATTTTTGGATTCTATTCTGTAAAGATGAATGCTCCAAAAGAGGCCGTAAAATAAAAATTCCGATCTGCAAAATGCTGTAAATCTTTCAAAGTCCTTCTTATTACACAGTGTGTATAAAAAGAAACGTAACCACTCATATTTCTAAAAAGTTGACAAGAAAAAGATTCCAATAAAAGTTTTAGGAAATTGCTTAAGCTACTTTGCTTACTTTAATTTGAAATGCCAAGAATGAAACACACTTTATATTTAAATGTATTTCGTATTTATAACTTAAGTCATTTTCAAAAACGACGAGCTATTGACATGGTTAACATTTTGCTTAATTGCTTTCTTTTAACATTTAACCGTCTTATTATAATTACACCACTAACCTCAGGGACATGCGGGCCTCACTGTTCAATTTGTAATTCATAAGAGTAAAAATAACAGGAAAAATATACAGGATGCTATATTAAAAAGTGGAAGGTTACTTGCTTTTAGAAGTAAGTTTCGACTTTGATGACCCCCCCGAAGAAACGTAACGTATCAAACGTTTCTTCGTGTTAAAACTGATACTTATAGCAGAAGGAGTTCGGAATAATTTAATTTTTTTGATGATATGGAATCGGAATCTTAGGTAATGTTAGAAAAAGAAATAGGAAATTACATTTTATTAAAAGTTACATCTCAAAAAAACTATAAAACTGCACCACAAATTTAATAAGTACATATGTATATATTGATGATGACATATTTAAGAATGAACTAACGTAGTTTTTGAAATATTTAAAATATTAAAAATATATTTATTTGTTAAGAATATCCTTTATTTATTAAGATAATATATTTTACTTGCTACGAATTTTGATTTTTAAATTGTTAAGCTATTTATTAGTTATTTTGTACCTATTATTTATGATTTTTGTTAATTGTTCCGAGATGTTATATCAGTATTATTAGTATATATTATTTTTGTTTATAACAGTAATTCTTCTTAATTCAACATTGTATATGGGGGCCTCCAAATTCAAACTTGCCCAGGGCCCGACGATGGCATAACACGCCGCAGGTCCTAATACTTACAAATCTTATGTAACAGGAATTATGAGATATATACATTTGCTAAAAGCAGGGTGTATACGAAATGAGTGCAATAATTTGGTGGGATAATGTAACTCAATATGAAGACCAATAAATCTTAATAACATTTTTTCAAAAATTTTCAGTTGTAAATTTAATTGTCGGTACCCACATGTTTGAAAACAAACATGTGTAGTACTACGGCGCAAACGTTCCTGCACCTACCTATATCTAGAACGCGGAGTTTACGAAATTCATAATAAATAACGATATGTTCAATTACTGCGAACAGTCAACTTACCGAAAAATTGCAACAAATTGCTCAAAGTGACGTCCAAGCTTGTGTACAGCCAATTTACACTTAAACAGCGGCATCTTGCCATCATAGGCTTCGAGCGACCGCAGCTGTCCATATTTGTTTTTAACTACTTATTAAATTATCTATTTTGAACACACAAAATAACAAAACCAGAAAACAACGCAAACACGGGGATTTACACGTGCCGAGCCGAACAGCTGACTGTGACTGATCATGCCACAGGTGATAAGAGTAGTGTTCGATTGCTGCCGCGCTTAGTTGTGGTTAGTTCTTTTATGGTTCTGTTCAACTGATTCCACCAATAGGAAGCAAGTATTTCAAATTTGCGCTCAGATTGAACTGAGCGCGGCCGGCAATCGAACACTACTAAGATGGCGCATAGGGATGGCGCGGAGTCGGTCAAGATACTTACTACTCTTCCCAAAAACGTGAGGGCACAAATTCTGCATTTTCAAAACTGATACACGCCAATGATTATAATGATAGTAGCTTTAAATAATAATGCCAGTTTTTTTGAATAATGACTTATTTATTCAAAGGAACTGTTATTATTATTCAAAGCTACTGTCAAAGCCTACGTGGTTGGCAGTTGATTGGGAGTACATTATCAGTATTCTCCATGGATTGAAGGTAATCGCCACCATCGGCACATACATTTAAATTATTTGGTATAAGATGGAATTGATAACAATATGATGAGTCGTAGATAATACGTCACATTTGGCTCGCACATAACGGATATAAATTAATTATGCACTCGTCATCGTCAAATGTATACCTTTATTATTACCAAAAATAGTGCCAGCTGATGGAAGTTATAAAGTTTATTTGGTTGCCTGTACTTTTTAGTTTAAATCACTATACAACTTATCAGCCCACCTATGACAATAATACCAATAGATTTATTAAAAATAAACATAAAAATTAGAGTAGAGTAGAGGTGAAAATCAAAACTTTGAAACTGAAAATACATTATTTCTTAGTTGTCCGTTAATTTCTGGTAGCCGTGTAGTTTCGTGACTGTGCGGTTGCCTACCACTATGTCAATATTAACCATACGCGTAGAGCGCGAAATTTTGAAAATATGACTTTCACTTTCAGATTAATTCAAACAGATCGTAACTCGCTATTCAATAACGTATGTGTAGTTCATTCTTCATTATCTATTATGTTCTTATTGTTTTTTCTAGTAACATTAATATACAGGTGTCCCAACAAAATGTAAGTAACTGCACCCAGTCAGATTTTCTTCGATTCTGTTTGTAAATTGTAACGTGGTATCCAATCACAGCACAAATTAATCAAACAACTTAATCTATTTAAACGAGAACATATCCGTTTCATGATGTCAAGAAATAGTTAAACCAACTGAACCCCTAATTTATAAATACCCAACACATCTATCACAATGACGGAGATCCGACCTTGAAACAAGATTTCTAAAACTCTTACCAAGAGAAGTTAATGGCGTAAATAAGCATCGTAATAAAATTAAAAGCATCAAAGCAGCACCAAATTACCTGTTTTTTTTTACAGAAGAAGTAGAAGTCGATGAGATAAAATGTAAATATCGTGGTAAACATAACCCACAAATACATAACCTAATTAATTACAGTACAATTTCCTGCACAGTTTGCTAATCAGTTCATCGTTAAAGGTATTATACGAATCAGCAAATAGTTCATTAACTAATGGTGTATATGAGGATTACATACATGGTGTTATACAGGGTGTGTATAAATTGGCGGAAAAGCTATACGTGGCGATGTTCTTCGTAAAATTCTGAGTAAACAATCTTTATACTAAAATGTTGTAGCGTCATTATTGTGCCCTCAGGAGCCATTTGAAAGAAACATAGATTTGGCAACGCTGAATCTATGCACTGTCTACTATGCACTGTAAACAATGGGCCCGTATACCATATACATATCGGCATACTCATTAAACGTATATTCCATGTTGAACGAACAAAAGATAACGTAAAATACAATAACTAATAAACTAATTAACTAATGAACTGTAGGAATAATCACGGTAGAACGGTAGAACTGACGAAATTAGCACAAACAAGTCAAATTACTTAATTTGATTATACAACTGTCAAAAGTGACAAATGCCAAAATTAAGTTACCCATGTTCTACAGTGTTGCCGAATGTATTTTTATGACAAAATTAACGAAATACCGAAATTAAAAACAAACTTTTTAGGCAGAAAGATAACATTTAGGAAAAGAAAAATTTTCAATATTGTTCTTTATTCTAAACTGCAGCTTCTCCATCAATAGATTTAAAATAATAACACCATTCGAGAGATCGGATATCATGACTTTGGAGACCTCGTGAAGACTCAAGAAGCACGGTACAACATTTTAGATTATAGATTGTCTACTCAGAATATTGCGAAGAACACCGCCACGTGTGGCTTTTCCGCCAATTTATACACACCCTGTATATTAATCATTTTCTTTATCTTATAGCTTATACGCCTTATCAAGTCGGCATACTGGTCTAATGTAACTCCATTAACACACTGGACGTGCAATTATTTGTTACCTTGCCTCTGCTCAACATAAACGTACAAACAATCCAATCGGTAAATGTTTCCAAGAAGAGTGACGTATAGGGGTGAATTTGAGCAATCTCGATGTCCTCGACCTTGTTTATACAAGATGGCGTAAAAATCATCACCATATTTTATTAGCTAATAATTTTGGTTATAATCAGAGAGCAGAAACAAACAAAAACTAGTTATTTGAACAAAGGAAAAAAATATAGGTTATGTTTACATTTACATTTCAATTCCGACTTCTTCTTCTTTAAAAACAGTGAATTTAGTGGCGAGTTTCACGCCTTTATTTTAGGTTACCAAGTTTCGCCGCTGATTTCTCTTGGTAACAGCTTTGGAAATCCCATTTCAAGGTCGGAACTCCGCTATTATTCACCCACCATTCTCACTATTTAAAACTAACCAATCGCGCGTGCGCGTCGCGAAGCGCTTCTGTTTTGTACGCTGTTCGGTAAAATGTAAAGTTAGGATGGGTTAGTTGAGTTTGTCGCCGCGTAGCGTTTGTTTTTGTTTAGTTTTCCCTTTAGAAAAACCTGTTGCCCTAACATCACGCACAAAATGTTATTGTGTGAAACGTACACGTTGACTGTATACAGTGATCAGTTGTTGCGATAAACCGTGCATTGGTGTTATTTAGTGAATAAAATGGGTTCTGCAATATCAAAGGGGGAACAACCTTCTCCAATGCAAGGACCGTCCGACAAACAAGAAAGTGTTATTTCATCCAAACATCATGCCAGACAGGCTAGCATTAGGGTTAAAGCTAAACAGCCTATGCCAGATCCAAATGAATTGGAAAGACGATTTACAAAAGTCTTGGTATGTTATTTACTACTGTATTCAACAATAAATTAAGTATTGACAATCGTAACATGTGTACAGGCGGTCACAAAGCTAATCAATAGCAAATTATGTATTATTTTAGAGGTTATGTTATGTTATTTGCGATATAACGCGACAATTGTTTTTGTTTGCTCACGCGCCCAATTTTATGGTTAGTTTCTGTTCCAACCGCAAAACAAATTACTAAATTTCAAGGAAAATATACGCCGGAAATATTGCAATATTATTTCAGTAGTTATCTCTAGAATTAATTGAGTAAAGTTATTTGTTATTGAGTTAGAACATTGTGCAATTATAACGTGTGTTCAAAAACATCCGATCCGTAGCATGTCGGAAATAAATACGTTGGTAACCGTGTTGTTTGAGTTTGACGTTTGTCAAATGTCAGTTGTTGTTTTTCAGGTTAGAGTTGCTCGAATATTGCTGTTATTTTTAAGTAGTTTCCGCTAAACTAGCGTAGTTTACGAACATATCTAGTATTGCAAATCTATAGACAACAAAAACAAGTTTGTTGTCATAGCAATCAATCAACAAAACAAACATGAAACAAGTAAATTGTGATAAGTTTTGATACCTTTATATATAGAGCTATTTTCATATTACAACATGTTATATGTTGTTTAATACTATTAAATTCATGTAAGGTTTGTAGAGAAAAGGTTTTTAGGAATACTATTAGGTGGGGTTAAGAGTTTTTTTTTTTTTCATCGTAAGATGTTTAATGACTACAATTAGCTAATGGCATCGCATGAGGAAAAGCTGTTAAGTTTCGGTGAAATAGAAATGTCAGTTTATTTTAGGTTAGGTTAACCTCTCCTTATTACAGGGGTGCGGTGAACTATTCATTAATTTAACATTTCCAAGCGGAAATGTTATATTTGTTTCTGTATATTATTGAGTCATTTATAACATAAATAGTTACATTTATAACATAAATAGTTACATATCACGTTCCAATAATCAGAATATAAATGATTAATATAACATGGTGGAATTATCAATTGTTATATTGTTATAAAAATAAATATTAGATGCTGTTATTCTGAATCCGTAATGACGTCAACGTGTTTTATAAACTTTCCTATTTATCGTATTTTTAGCATTTAGTTCTCTGTATTTGTAATTGAATCATTAATTAAGACAAAAACAAAAGTGACTTTTTGCATTACTTAACAATCTTGGATGAGTTTGGCAGTTCTGGAAAAAAAAATAACTTAACAAACATAACAGGAAAATCTGTGGTTATTTCGCAAAAGTTATATCAGCAGCATTGAAAATTTGAATTTGAAATGTGACAGTTCGAGGTTTTTCGCGTTTAAGGTTTTGGAATCTTGTGTTATGTTAATCTAATACAAAGACACAAACCTATTGATTTAAGAATTAGAAGCGAAAATAAAGAAGCTCAGTTTTTGATTGATTTCTAACAAAATTTTGGTATTTTAGAAATTCTATTCTAGCAAATTGATTAGCATAAAAATGCTCAACGTTTCCCCCATTTAACTGTTTTCATGTTTTTTCAAATAAACAAAATCACCATCATTCTCACAAAAAAAAAACGGACACTGTATAGTAAAACTAACGATACCTATAATGGACGTAATTTTTAATTTCGAGAAAAAGTCATTCTTTATAAAGAGGTTTGGATGTCCTAAAAAGTCGAAACCCATTCTTAATATTTTAATTTAACATACAAGATGGTTAGAAAACACGAATATTTTAAATTGGCCGAAGAGTAAACTATCGGTTTTTCGGAATTAGAACAAATATGTTATAGGTAAAAGTTGTTTTATATTTAAATTTATGCCCAGATATCAAATTTCAATGTTGTATTCTAAGTTT
The DNA here is from genome assembly GCA_963966075.1 of Aphodius sticticus. Taxonomy (NCBI): domain Eukaryota; kingdom Metazoa; phylum Arthropoda; class Insecta; order Coleoptera; family Scarabaeidae; genus Aphodius; species Aphodius sticticus. The sequence goes on from OZ014509.1 coordinate 72,177,906, forward strand.
TCTATTTTATTTATTTTTAACAAAGAAATTTAACAAAACATTACTCCACATGTTCCCCTCCTACTTTCTTCTAAACTCCCGATATGCCAAATAAATTGTTTCGTCATTTATTTCATCTACTGCTTCCCTAATTTTTAATTTTAGATTTTCTACATTACCATAAAAATTATTCGCATACACCTTCTGTTTTAAAAAACTCCCTCAGAAAAAAATCAACCGGCGTTAAATCAGGTGAACGTGGTGGCCATCCTATAGGGCCGAATTGTCCAATCCCCTTATTTGGAAAATGTCTGTACAACCAATCCCTGACTTGATATGCGCTATGAGCAGGACAACCGTCGTGTTGATAGTGTAGTGAACACCTGACCACCTGAGCTGTAAGTTGATTTCGTCCAAAGTAGGTAGCATAAAATTTTCCAATATATCAAAATAAGGGTTTTGGTTTACAGTACCGTCAAAAAAGTATGGTCCAATTATTTGTTTGTAATAAATCCCTCACCAAACATTCACTTTTTTTATATTTTTGAAAATTGGATGTACTACGGAAATTTGGATTTTCTTGGCACCAATATCTGCAATTCTGTGAACTAACAATTCCATTTGTGGTAAACGTCGCTTCGTCAGAGACAATAATTTTTCTGTAGAAAAATCTATCGACCGTAATTCGTTCTCCCATTAATAGGCAAAATTCTAATCGACGAGCATCATCTCCGTCTACTAAAGTGTGTATCAGTACTAGTTTATAAGGATGAAATTTTGGATTTGAAAAGATCCCTTGCAGTTGGCTTTTACTGTTGTTCATATCTATGATATCTTTGCCTCAACGATTTTTGGGCAAGTGTTCACGGAATCAATAGCTAACATAGCTCTTGCATCATCTTCGTCATTTCGCTTTTTTTCTTGATGTTTTTCACGTCTCCTGTTGCATGAAATTTTTTAACCAATTCACGAACACAATTGACAGAAACGTATACCTCAGGTTATTTTCTGTTAAAAACTTCAACAGCACGGCGGTACGATACCTCACCTATGCCGTGACAAAGAACTACATAAACCCTTTGCTCTAAAGTCAACATACTTTCAATCAGCTTCTATCAACAAATTGCTTGGATACGCTGTTACTACTGTCAACTGATCAATCATAATAGGGTATTCCGGTCATGTCAAAATTTCAGCAGATATTCGGTTTAACCTATTGTACAATTTATGACGATTCATAAAGTTAAGCTATGAGCTTTTTTATTTAGTTTTTCTATGAGATAATTGCAATTAAAAGTGCATTTCGTTTGAATTCACCGACCACCCTCGGAAATACACGATGATTACCGATCCCTAGTAGCGGTGGCAACAGCGGACAGCTCTCGAACAGCTGATCGGCCAAGTTGACGGTTGGCGACCCTGTTGTTTGACAACGAATAAAGGTAACTTTTTTGAGAGATGATTTGATCATTGAAACTTGAAGCCAAACTGTTCTACTGCTGTTACAGCCCGGCACAGAACAATGTTGGCGTAGGAGTTTATACATTTTGAACAAGTGTTTGATATAACCTCAATAACCAAAGCAGGTGTCAACAAACGAGCGATTCTAAACGTTGACACAACAGAAGACAAAAATTTACTACGTGCACCCTAGATATAGCAACGTTGTCAAGTCGCTCACTTTGAGCGGTCTTTGTGACGTCACAAAGACCAATCCTAATTCAAAGTTCAAACAACGATTTCTCTTAATTTAAAACAATGTTTGATATTTTACTTGTGAAGTAGCAAACAGTAGCACCCATACTTTGTAAAAAATGACAATTTCAAAAACACCGGAATACCCTATTGTGGTCTCTAAATTTTCTGTTCACCTTTATATAATGTCTTTTCACTGGTCCGAGATGTAAAATTTTAAATAGAACATTCAAGTTTGATATTTGAGCATAAAATTAATTCAAACTAACTTTTACCTATAACATTTTTGATCTAATTCCGAAAAACCGATAGTTTACTCTTCGGCCAATTTAATACTTTAGTGTTTTCTAACCATCGTGTATGTTAAATCAAAATATTAACATTGGCTTTCGACTTTTTAGGACATCCAAAAGTCTTTATAAAGAATGACTTTTTCTCGAGAAATTAAAAATTACGTCCATTATAGGTATAGTTACGCCCATCGGGGGAAACACTGTATATATATAGTATGATAAAGTCATGTGCCACTTTTAAGGGGCTGTAAAACAACATCATATAAAAGGAAAATATTTAAAATGGTTTCTAAGAGAGTACCTATCTTCAGTAAACTAAGATTTTGTTTCAAATATAAATTAAGTGTAAACTCTGTTTTATGTACTAAGAGATAGCTTGAAATGTAATAAATAGAATGGTTTTTATTTCAACTCTATGACAAATCCAAACAACGTTATTTAGTTTAACACAAACACATACAAATGCAATAACAGGTCGCCATTTCTCATTGGAGTAAAGAAAAATACATATATATTAAAGAAAATTGTTTTTGCAATCCCAGAACTTTGGAAAACAAATTTAAAAGGTGTTACATATCATCTTATTTTTCATAAAAATACACAATTGCCAACATAACAAAACAAAAATAACACAAACTATAAACATAGGTTTTATTTAGCCAAGTATTACATAGTTAGATTATTTGGCAATGTGAAGCAGATAAACTTAGAAATTCGGGTGCAATGTACTTTAACGATGACATGCAGAACGAACATTGAGGAATATTATTAGAAAACGCGATTAAAACAGCCATAAGATTTGCCATTCGAACAAATGAAACAGATCGACAGTTTCCTTACTGCGTTTGTGTAACCAGGCAACCACATACTTCTGTATACCAGGTATTCTCATATTCAAAACAGGCTCCTAACATATACCGTTGTACATAATAGCACCCAGTCGCTTGAACCCTGTAGTAGTGTTCATAGGCACATAACACTCCCCCAGTTTTAGAAGAGGTATGACATAAATAACCTACTCATATACCGGATAAGACAGAGGAGGTATAGCGCGGCCAGAATTTTTCAGAATGTAACCGGTAGTGGGTTTTCTTAGATCATAGAACGCGAAGACGCAAGTGTAGGAGATTATCTCAAAATAGTTTCTATGCCAGCAATAGGATGTCCGTCTCTATTAATCCTAAAATAAGATTCAAAACATTGTCAGAACATTTTATTCTCTGCGTTTTCTAGCTTGATTAAAATCCATTTCAACCGCATTTTTGTAGAAGATGCACAGTTTTAAATTAAGAGGAATCACTAGAGGTAGTAGCGTACTACAAAACAACACTACATAAAACCAAACATCCTGAGCTTAATTGTGTATTAATAATCACGTGTAATACATTAAATTATAGATAAAGGTGTATTACACCGGGTACGAATGCCACTTTTTTTCATTTGCGTTGATGTTTTGTTTTTTACCCTTGCTAAAGAAGCCAATAATTGGTAATTTTTGTTATTTTTCTTTTTCAAATCCGAACCAAACATCAAAAAAGCAATATTACAACATTTTGTATTGCCTTCATGAACTTGTGTAAAAAAAATGACAACAAAATATGAATGTTGTAATGATTTAACCGTTGGTTTTTGAACATGTGAATGAGACGAGAATAACGTATTTTATAGTCGTACGGTGCAGCCATCTGTTGGATAAACACCACATCATTTTCTTCGACCAATCAATTTCAAATGGTACAGTCTGAAGCAGCAGCATGAATACGTAGCCAGGGGAATCACAAATATTGAGCAATTACGGCCTAACAAAAATATTGATCGCATGTTGACACGGGAGGTGTAGCGGCGCCGCGCCCGGCAAACGAAAGCCATACGAAAAATAAATTTTACCGTGCTGGTGCTACGTAGATAGCAACGACTCGCTTACAAATTAGCATGACAGCATGTTCTTGCGGAAGTGTATGTGATCAACATGAATTGTTGAATTTCGACCAAAATAGGCTAGAAACCGAATACGAGAAATAATTTTTTGCCGTCCTGATGGACTCTACGCAGACAGCAAAGAGCGAGTTATAAATTAGGAGCGCATGTTCCCGCGAGGGTTTATAGTGCAGTCCCCGTACGACACACGGAACGAAGAATAATCAACAACCGCAATACCTACTTACAATGTTACAACTACTAAATAATTAATAGGAGTTAAATAAATTATTACTAAGGAAATACAAGTAATTTAATTTTTAATCAGTCATTTATTTTTCGTCATAGAATTTCAAATATATTGGTATTTAGATTTAGAAAATAATATTAATACCAAACACTTGTCGCTTGGCAATGCATTCAGGGCAATCGCAATCTATGTAGGATGGTTGGCTTTAGTTCGACTTGTTGTACAACAGACGTAGAACAGACGCTAGAAATATGGGCAAATTAAAAGATCAGCTGCCTTTATGTGGCCCGCGTTCTAAGAAAACTAATAACTTGCGAGAGTACCTGCGGTAAGTGTATATGTAGATATTATACGTGTAGTGTAATTCTTTGCTAATTAACTTCGCTAGTTAATTTGGGCAATACTCTCTTATAGGTGTAAGCGTGCCGGATTACCATATATGGTAAAAAACTTTCATAAAGGTGTAAAATATTTGAACATGTATCTATATAATATATAATAAATGACTTATACATATACATAAAGCTGCCTGTTTTATCGAAATCGCTATTTTTTCTCATACCTACAATTGAAATTGAAGTACGTATACTACCAAGTCTATACATAGCAATAATAATTTTGAGTGAAATTTCAAAATGCAGTATCCAACTGTATCTAGAATTAAAATAGGAATATTATATTTACTAACACCTACTTGCGTCACCCGATAAAAATTTGAATTTTTATATGAGGTGTGTTTTACCTGAAAGTATCGATCTCTGCTAAGTACGAACGAGACATTCGAGATTATTGATGCACATAGAAAACGTTAAATGGATTTAAATAAGTATCTGAGTACGAATGCTTTTACGGCCAGAGTCATTTAAATTTAGATGATAAATAGTTACCGGTTTATGCCGTGAGTAAAAATTCATAATTATGTACTGTCTTCGCGAACCATGCTGTTGGCTTCTTCGGAGCTAACTGATAATTAGTTACTAATTCTAATAATAAATGTAGAGCAATAAATGATTTATGTAAGAAAAGCTGTCTGTTTTACCAAAACTACAATTTTTTTCAACATACAAAAGGTAAAATGTTCCACCATAGTTAGTAGTAAAATAGGAATGTTATAATAAAGCAATTAATTAATTTGTATCGCTGTATTGTTTTGTGGAATTGTATTTGTATTTAAAATATACAAGAAAAGCATTTCAGAACATGCGATAGTCACATCACATACACAAAATTATTAGGAAACGGTTCGGCGCCAGTCGACACCGCACGGCCCCTTTGATCTTCGCCACCAAAGAACGATACCGCGGTTCCCCTCATCTAATCAGTGCGTTGCTTGCATTTTCTGCGGAGTGTACAGTGGGCGCGGCTTGTTCCCTCCTCTCGCGCCTCAGTTTCGTCGAACTTTTGAGGACTCTAAAACTTTAGCACCTTTTTCAACACAATCTTTTTTTAGCCTACACTATGCCAAAATATAATTTTCGTGTCTCTATGGAGACACGAATTGATTTCTTCGATTCTTCGATATCTTCTAATTGATTTCTAAAGAAAATGGATAATAATTATTACATTTATACTATTTTTTAGTTTAACAATTGCACCTAATTCCGACACTAAGCGTATATTTTGATGCGAATCAGACATCTCAGTGAACATAGGTAATTCATAAGGTGACTAGACTTATGACTTTTGGCGTCCCGCTTTTCACATTTTGTCCCAAGTCCCGGGATGTTCTAAAAATGTCCCGTTTTTTTTTAAGATTAAAAATTTTTAGTTACGCTATACATTGTTTATTAGTACATATGTTTTGTTATTTTTTGGTCTAAACATTCTTTTTCAAAGCGTTCGATGATAGCAGTAACAGTAATTTTAATGATGTAGTTAAAATATTTCCTAAAGAAAATCTGAAATTACTCATCATAGGTACTTACATTACAAAGCCAAATTAGCAAAAATAACTAAACAAAACTGTAATAATAACTAAAAATAATAATTATAAATGCAATTTTTAATTTAACATGATAATTCGTACAATTTAGCAGGTTTGAGTAATTCACGTTAATAATTTAAAAAAAAATATCTTTTTCAATTTGCGCAATGTTTTTTTTTTCGTATCTCAAAAAACACATCCAACTCCGTTGTTTTTCACTGCTTTGTTTTCATAGTACATATTTATAAAATAGATAGAGTTCAGAGGTAAATAAATTTCTCAGTCTAGCTACCATACATTGTCTTTCAATTTTGTTGATGTATGAAGTTAAAGAAAATCTACGGTTGTAATATTGTACGCATGAACAAACAATTTATTGATTTCCTTTTATAGTTTTCCTGTCATAGATCAAACCCCAATTAAAATTGCAGTGATATGTAGAATTTTTTAACTTTTCTCTAGGAGCTTTGATATTATCATTTTTGTTTTGTTTTTTTTTGTCTGTAATGGAATCTGAAAAAAAAGAATTAGTGTTGTTTTTTTTAGACCGTACCTCTCAACTTTATTTTTTGTATTATTCAAAACCAGTAAATTAGAACATTTATTTACCATCTTCCTGAAACCTAGAATATTTCTTAGTCTTACGTCATATCACCACCAAAATTTTGGAATTAAGGCGTTTTCTTAATAGTCAAACTTGCACTGGGGCGAAATATTGTATAATTAAAATAAATGAGTTACTTCATTAGAGGCAACAATATATTTATTACTGAATGAAAGTGTATTTACATATTCACTAAATCTATTTGGTACAGAAAACGTATATTTGACGAAATTATGGTAAGGAATAGGGTTAAATTTAACAACTTGAATTATTTAAAAGATTGAATAAAACACTATATATTATATAAAACACTACGATGCACCAACAATTTTTTTTTGAAAAATGTAAATTCAAACAGTTGATGAGTTATCATAAAGTTACCTTTATGGACCTAATATAAGTATCACAAAAATACTTAAACAATTGAAAAAAATAGGTCTACCGCAAGAGGCCTAAACTTTACAATTGTCTTAAAAAACATCACAAACATTTATCTAATTGAAATAAAAATGGTAATAATAATAATAAACAAAGAAAGTCTACAGTGTTTGATGTAAAATAATTATGTTCTGATCAGCATCACAAAAACTGTAAAATTATATCTGTATCCAATCTGTCTATTCAAAATCATATTGATAATAACGCAAGAATTTGGCTTTAAATACCCCCTACCCCCGCGTATGTTCCGGTTTGCTTGGTTCAGATTTGGTGACCAACTTCTGGGCACCTTAATAATTCAGTCAGTGATCCTAAATCAGCCACTTGTGGTACATTATTCCGACAAATAAAAATATTCAGGTAAATATGTACTTGTGTTCTATGATTTGTCACTTGACTACAATAAACTATTTATTGCGCATATACAATCCCGCGGCAGTATTTTAACCCGATCATATCTACGATGTAGGTTTGATCTTCACATAAATCCTTATTCAGGTAAATGTGGTCCTTGTATTGTATCAGAAAGGGGGATTTGATGTTTAGTTGACCAGAATGATGCACGATCACTTACCAGAGTCGCAAAACATCGCCGAAAACGTCATGCTGGCGTATTTTGATGAACAGAGCAAATCTAAGAAAGCCCCAACCCTTTGGCAATACTATAGCATGCTACACGAATGTTTAAATATGTTTTTCTACTTTGCATTCACAATGCACACATTGTAACACTGTTTTCGGTGTTACAATTAACACATTGTAATACCGAAAACAGTAACATTTTTGTCTGATTGGTACACAGTGATATCAAATGCCATATGTCAAACGTACAATACATAACCCAACATAACCACACACTGCATCTTCTTAATCGCTTGCAATCACATAAACTGCGAAATATCAATATTCTATACATATTTAAACATGGGTGTAGCCTGCTATAGTATGGCCAAACGATTGGGGCTTTCTTAGTTTTGCTGTGTTCATCAAAATACGCCAGCATGACGTTTACGGTGATGTTTTACGACTCTAGTAAGTGATCGTTATCATTCTTTTCAACTAAACATCAAATCCCCTTTTCAGATATAATTCAATGACCACATTTACTTTAATAAGGTATTATGCGAAGATCAAACCTACATCGTAGATACGAATGATTTTAATTACTGCTGCGAGATTGTATATGCGCAATAAATGGTTTATCAGCATACACGTACGAAAGCTATAGTACATTTAAAGTGTAGAGGATTTCTTAGTTTATGTAACATATACGTTTTCGGTAATATTTTGGACGCTTGGATGCTCGGTTCAATTCATATTCGTTTTTGTCCGTCGCTTTCGACTTCGTCTTAGTTCTGGTTGTGTGCAACGTATTTGTATTACCTCCATCACATGTAATTTTACTAAGTATAATTTATTCTAATAAACTACTTTGCCGAAATTAGAATTGGGTTTCAATTATAAGTGCTTGTAAATATATAAGCCGCAACGGCTACGTAGCGGAATTAGGTAGACACCGCTATTAAACGTTAAGCGTTATAACAATTCTTTAGTAAGTTCTTGTTCTTCGAAGTAACTAATCAGTCACCGCCAAACACTTCTATTCTGATTATTATACTTATGAAACCACTATTTTAAAATTGTTAACTTTTTAGGTTAAGTTTCATGTATTTATCACAGTAGGGTTAAAAGTGTTGCCCCAAGCTCCATTATGATCATCGTTGCGACCTCGCTGAATATTTATTCAAACTTGTAGGCTAAAGTAGAGTAAAATTATTCACAATTAGATTTTGTCATGATTTTATCTCATCGATATCATCCTTAACGAAGTTGACAGTTACTACAGTGCTACCACGTGGTACCCGCAAAATACCCTAGATTCTAATTTAGCGCGATATAGTACCCACAATTTCTAAACTTATATAAAATTAATGACGCAAAGTAGAAAAATAGTATATTACACTCGTTTTATAAGACGTATTGGTGCACTCGTTCCATTTGGGCACTCCTCGCTACGCTCGTCGTGCCCAAAACAACTCGTGCGCCAATTTGACGTCTTATAAAACTTGTATAATAATATACTATTAAGTATAAGATTCCAATAGTAGATACAGTCTCATATGTCAAATTATCTGAACATTATGTGCCTATATTCACACTATGTTTGTTTATATGAACAATTTAATAATTTAAACAAATAGCGTTTATTTTTAAACCTTCACCCACTATATGTTTGTACTGTATGTTTGTACTGTATTATATATTATTTCAACGTGTATCATATAACCGTCTATAACCAGCACCATAATTTCAGTAACTAACAGATAATTATCTACCAAATATTTACCTACAAGGCATAAGGTAAATACCTGCATGCCTATGCATATTAACACAAACTTCTCACATCATTGTAGGTAAATACATGACTTTACATAATATCTTGTCTTTCTGTATTTCAAACTTTGTGCACATTTGAGTCTTTAAAATCTATAGAATTATTGCAAAAAATAAACAACTGCGTATACTCAGAATACCTGAGGAATTCAGATAAGTTATCCGGACAGAATTACAACGTATATACAAATTACCGTGAGTCAATTGTTTATAATATTGGCTGTTTTGCTAACTCAGTGAGTTCGTTTATTAGTCAGTACAAACACAGTAGTATTTGTTTGTACGGTAATTATTTATAATTTATGGGACTGGCAGTAGTCAAGTGACAAATCATAGAACACAAGTGCGGTTTAAATACATGTCGGCCTGATTTTGTTTCTTTTTTAATGATGTTTGAGCTATACCTGAACTCATCGGGTTATAAAATAGTATGCTAAATAAAGAACTAACAAGTGGATGCCTATTTAGAAATCTTTGCCGGTATTCTATATTTGCTTGTTGAAGGAAGCTATAACGTTACAGAATCCAGAAATAGAGGTTCCAATCTTATGTTAGTTAGGAAAGTCACGTATTACTCTTTACCTTATACGCAATGGTTAAGTGTGATTGATTGAAATGTTAAAGCTAAATGTTTCTTATTATACCATTGTTCTAACTGTCTAGAATATAACCTAGAACTTTGACAGAACTTGTGTTATGCTAAAGATTGTAATACTATCTATTTAGGCTGAATAATTGTTAGAGAATATATGTTAATAAAAACAAAAGAAAGCACAAAAGGAAAAAATGTTAAATCATAAATGTTTAACATTTGTTAATAATAAATCATATTAACAATATTTAAAATAATACATATTTACTGAAATATTTTTATTATTTTAAATATTGTTAATATGATTTATTATTAACAAATGTTAAACATTTATGATTTAACATTTTTTCCTTTTGTGCTTTCTTTTGTTTTTATTAACATATATTCTCTAACAATTATTCAGCCTAAATAGATAGTATTACAATCTTTAGCATAACACAAGTTCTGTCAAAGTTCTAGGTTATATTCTAGACAGTTAGAACAATGGTATAATAAGAAACATTTAGCTTTAACATTTCAATCAATCACACTTAACCATTGCGTATAAGGTAAAGAGTAATACGTGACTTTCCTAACTAACATAAGATTGGAACCTCTATTTCTGGATTCTGTAACGTTATAGCTTCCTTCAACAAGCAAATATAGAATACCGGCAAAGATTTCTAAATAGGCATCCACTTGTTAGTTCTTTATTTAGCATACTATTTTATAACCCGATGAGTTCAGGTATAGCTCAAACATCATTAAAAAAAAAACAAAATCAGGCCGACATGTATTTAAACCGCACTTGTGTTCTATGATTTGTCACTTGACTACTGCCAGTCCCATAAATTATAAATAATTACCGTACAAACAAATACTACTGTGTTTGTACTGACTAATAAACGAACTCACTGAGTTAGCAAAACAGCCAATATTATAAACAATTGACTCACGGTAATTTGTATATACGTTGTAATTCTGTCCGGATAAGTTATCTGAATTCCTCAGGTATTCTGAGTATACGCAGTTGTTTATTTTTTGCAATAATTCTATAGATTTTAAAGACTCAAATGTGCACAAAGTTTGAAATACAGAAAGACAAGATATTATGTAAAGTCATGTATTTACCTACAATCATGTGAGAAGTTTGTGTTAATATGCATAGGCATGCAGGTATTTACCTTATGCCTTGTAGGTAAATATTTGGTAGATAATTATCTGTTAGTTACTGAAATTATGGTGCTGGTTATAGACGGTTATATGATACACGTTGAAATAATATATAATACAGTACAAACATACAGTACAAACATATAGTGGGTGAAGGTTTAAAAATAAACGCTATTTGTTTAAATTATTAAATTGTTCATATAAACAAACATAGTGTGAATATAGGCACATAATGTTCAGATAATTTGACATATGAGACTGTATCTACTATTGGAATCTTATACTTAATAGTATATTATTATACAAGTTTTATAAGACGTCAAATTGGCGCACGAGTTGTTTTGGGCACGACGAGCGTAGCGAGGAGTGCCCAAATGGAACGAGTGCACCAATACGTCTTATAAAACGAGTGTAATATACTATTTTTCTACTTTGCGTCATTAATTTTATATAAGTTTAGAAATTGTGGGTACTATATCGCGCTAAATTAGAATCTAGGGTATTTTGCGGGTACCACGTGGTAGCATTGTAGTAACTGTCAACTTCGTTAAGGATGATATCGATGAGATAAAATCATGACAAAATCTAATTGTGAATAATTTTACTCTACTTTAGCCTACAAGTTTGAATAAATATTCAGCGAGGTCGCAACGATGATCATAATGGAGCTTGGGGCAACACTTTTAACCCTACTGTGATAAATACATGAAACTTAACCTAAAAAGTTAACAATTTTAAAATAGTGGTTTCATAAGTATAATAATCAGAATAGAAGTGTTTGGCGGTGACTGATTAGTTACTTCGAAGAACAAGAACTTACTAAAGAATTGTTATAACGCTTAACGTTTAATAGCGGTGTCTACCTAATTCCGCTACGTAGCCGTTGCGGCTTATATATTTACAAGCACTTATAATTGAAACCCAATTCTAATTTCGGCAAAGTAGTTTATTAGAATAAATTATACTTAGTAAAATTACATGTGATGGAGGTAATACAAATACGTTGCACACAACCAGAACTAAGACGAAGTCGAAAGCGACGGACAAAAACGAATATGAATTGAACCGAGCATCCAAGCGTCCAAAATATTACCGAAAACGTATATGTTACATAAACTAAGAAATCCTCTACACTTTAAATGTACTATAGCTTTCGTACGTGTATGCTGATAAACCATTTATTGCGCATATACAATCTCGCAGCAGTAATTAAAATCATTCGTATCTACGATGTAGGTTTGATCTTCGCATAATACCTTATTAAAGTAAATGTGGTCATTGAATTATATCTGAAAAGGGGATTTGATGTTTAGTTGAAAAGAATGATAACGATCACTTACTAGAGTCGTAAAACATCACCGTAAACGTCATGCTGGCGTATTTTGATGAACACAGCAAAACTAAGAAAGCCCCAATCGTTTGGCCATACTATAGCAGGCTACACCCATGTTTAAATATGTATAGAATATTGATATTTCGCAGTTTATGTGATTGCAAGCGATTAAGAAGATGCAGTGTGTGGTTATGTTGGGTTATGTATTGTACGTTTGACATATGGCATTTGATATCATTGTGTACCAATCAGACAAAAATGTTACTGTTTTCGGTATTACAATGTGTTAATTGTAACACCGAAAACAGTGTTACAATGTGTGCATTGTGAATGCAAAGTAGAAAAACATATTTAAACATTCGTGTAGCATGCTATAGTATTGCCAAAGGGTTGGGGCTTTCTTAGATTTGCTCTGTTCATCAAAATACGCCAGCATGACGTTTTCGGCGATGTTTTGCGACTCTGGTAAGTGATCGTGCATCATTCTGGTCAACTAAACATCAAATCCCCCCTTCTGATACAATACAAGGAACACATTTACCTGAATAAGGAGTTATGCGAAGATCAAACCTACATCGTAGGCATGATCGGGTTCAAATACTGCCGCGGGATTGTATATGCGCAATAAATAGTTTATTGAATATCAGCATGCACGTAGCAAGCTATAGTACATCTAAAGTGTTGAGGATTTCCTAGTTTGTGTAACGTATATGTTTCCGGTAACATTTTGAACAGAATTATGGTCGTGCCAATACCGTATTCTTTTTTTGTACGTCGCTTCCAACTTCGTCTTAGTTCTAGTTGTGTGCAACTATTTGTGTTACCTCCATCGCATGTAATTTTACTAAAGTATCTAATAAACTACTTCGCCGAAATTACAATTTGGTTTCAATTATATGTTCTCTGAAGTAACTAATCAGTCACCGCCAAACACTTCTATTCTAACTGTTATTATTAGACCACTATTTTTAAGATAACTTTTTAGGTTATGTTTCTATATCTATATTCTTTATTCACTGACTGTCATGTAAGTTTTTATCACAGTAGCCATTGCGGGTTAATAGTGTTGCCCCAAGCTCTATTGTGATCATAGTTGCGCCCTTAAGTTAATTATTTAATAAAACTTGTAGGCTAAAGTAGACTAAAATTATCCACAATAAGATTTTGTCATGATTTTATCCCAACTTTACAAAGTTGACAGTTAACTACAATAGTACCAGTACTACAATATGGTACCCGAAAAATACCCTAGACAGAATACCAATATTATTCTTTTATTTCACATCATTTTGAAGAGTTGGTCTTTTTACAAACTTGTTTACAAACTTTATTACATAAGAAAACATAAATGCTGATCTATAGACGAGATTTCAAATTTTGCTCGACCAAGGTCTGAAATTTTTGCAGAAAGAGGTTTAGAAGAAAAAAAAACAGCAAGACGAATGTTAATTTAGAACAGTTATAACTGTAAAAATCGCGTACCTTTTTACACTTCTCTCACGGTCATGTTTAAACCAAAGCGCCGAAAATTTCGATAGTGATACACTTCATACAGAAATGATTAAGGAGCATATCACACTTTATTTCATTTGCTTTTGATAAGTAGTTTCAGAGTTATGACTCTTCAAAAGCAGATTAATCTGACTCCAGTATGTATAATAGGTACCTACGTATTCACAACACAATATTGTTTCGCTGTACGATTACGTTGACTGTTCACGAATTATTATCATTTCATTTTTATTTTAGTTTGCACTTTCTCCATCCCACGACCTATGGCGAATGTTAGATTCTCATTTGCATTTTAGTTTGGACTGTCACACATTGTCTTCTGACCGCATGTTCAGGAACTGTAGTCCCTTCTATTCCAACTTATACTAGCTGCGAAGAGATTCTTGGGGTATGCTTTCCCATTACTCAATCAGGGCTTGTATCAGCTCCTGTATGGTTAGTGGTGGATTAGGGCGCTTGCGAACACGTCGGTCAAGCTGATCCCACGCGTGTTCAATAGGATTCAGGTCAGGACTTAACGCCGGCCATTCCATGACCTGAAAGCAGGCACCACATGGTCCTCCAAGATGGTTTCGATGTAATTCATGGCATTTAGTCTACTAGGAACCACATCAAGATCAGTTCTGTTGTCTATACTGATTCCAGCCCAAACCATCACAGATGCACGACCAAATCTATCCACTTCCTGTGTAGTAGCGGCTGCGTAGCCTTCACCAGGAGGTTTATACACACATACTCGACCGTCGCAACGAGTTAAAGGAAATCTGGACTCGTGTGTAAACAGTACAGGCGTCCAGTGACGAAGTTGCCAATCTCTGTGTTCCAGAGCAAACCTCATTCGCGCTACGTTGTGATGCTGCGTAAGGCGTGGTGCGCGGACAGGTCTTCTTGGTTTCAAATTCGTTTCTTTTAATCTGTTTCTAACGTTTGATCAGAAATTGCTCGTCTTAGGTCGTTTAGGAGGTCTCGTGCTGTGGCAGTACGCTGACGTAGAGAGGAACGGACAAGAAATCGGTCTTGATTTTGAGTAGTTTTTCGATTTCGACCCTGTCCAGCTCTACTAACATATTGGCCAGTCTCCCGAAACCGATTCCATAAACGCTGAATTCAAAGCATACTTGACATTTGTTCATTTTGTTTTGCGTTATTAATTTACATTTTTAAGTGTAACTTAGAATTAACTAAGATTTGTAACATTGTTTTTATAATTTTCTTTAGTTAATATATGTCGTTGAAGTATACCAAATTTGATTTGCCTAGAACTATTATTTAAAAAGTTACAGATTTCGAAAAAGTATTCCTAATTTTTTTTGAGCGGTGTAGTTGCTAGAAACTAGAAACTGTGTTACTTTTTAAATTTTGTGTTTAATATCTTATATCCATAGTTTTATTTTAAATTAGATCACATAACGCACTCGTGCAGTATTAAATATCAGAACTCTAGCAAATATGTTGGGGAAATACTTTATTTGCTCGCTTTTCTGTAAGTCAAGACTTGACAGCTCATATACTTGTGGTTGAAGATGTGGTTACTATATACATATAATACTATATTAAACCGGATGCCATTGGTTTTGTGATAATTTGTAGTTTAGTGTTCACTTTCTAATTTATTATACCGGGTGACCCACGCCATAGGTACTGCCGTTTATTTTTTTTGTTTATAATGCTGTACGAATGAAATTTGGGAAAATGCCATTATTTGGGATACTCTTGAGGTTAATATAACTTCCGGTTTTTCCGGAAATCAATCAGGATGACATTCTGAACACAAAAACATCTCGATTCGTACGCTACGAATTTCAACAAAATATCAAGTATTTGGTATCATTGTAATCGGAAAGATGTTTCCTATCGAGTAATCAGGGTGTCGCCCTGATTACTCGATAGGGGTACCCGTAAAAAAATGACACACTGGCCAAAAACCAATTAAATCACGCTAGAGGGCGCCAGTAGTGCAATGTCGGCCAAAGTCGATTTAGTTAGTGTTTATTTGACAATTTTCGACTATTTTCAGCAATTCATAGCCACCTCCTAGAGTAATACACAAAAAAGTAATTTTTGCGTTGCCTTGGTGATAAAAATTGACGATCGATATGTTTTTGTATTGAGAATGTCATCCTGATTGAAAATATCACACAAAGAATATAGGGTGCCATTTAAAACTTTAATGATGACGTCATTTCCGGAAAAAACGGAAGTCATATTAGCTTCAAGAGTATCCCAAAGAATGGCATTTTTGTCTATTAACACTTTCCCAAATTTCATTTGTCCAGCTCTAAACTACCTAAACAAACTGACGCACTTTTCTTCACAGATTATGAATACAAATTATGAAACTTGAATTATTTTATAAATCATCTATACTTGCACTCTATTTTTATAATATTTCTCGTGATAAGGCACAATCGCTGCAATTGATACGTGTCTTCGCTTCCATAACTTTTCATATACAGAACGTGACGGGAAGCGTTAAAAGACTAACAGTAGAATGGTTAATAACATAAACAGTGCGTGACAATTGGTCAGTCTAAACAAAAATCAGCACTCGCATCCGCTTTTTTTGTCCCGTATTATGATGATATTATTTAATAAAGGAAACACATTGTAAAGTGTTGAGTGAAAAAATTGACACATTGTAAAACTATTTTATATACAGCGTTAGCCAAAATTACCGGAACACCCAAATAATTCTACAACGGTTAAAAATTTCAAAAAAAATTCAAACAAAAGCTTTTAGACTTTAAACAATCCATCGTTCAAATATATTTTGAATATACAGGGTGTTCATTTTATTATATAAATCGCATAAATTTTTTTTTCAAATGGAACACCCTGTATCTTTTTACATTTTATAATTTTAGGACTAATTCTGGACATTGTTTATTAAAATAATTTTTTTATAAAATGCATCATTTTTGAGTTTTAAGCAATTAATTAAAATTAGTCAAAATTACCGCAACACCCAAATAATTCTTCATCGGTAAAAAAATCTCAAAAAACATTCAAACAAAAGTTTTTTACTTTAAACAAGCTATCGTTAAATATATTTTTAATATACAGGGTGTTTATTTTATTATGGAAGTATGGAAAACTTTTCCTTTTTCTCATTAAACGTCCTGTACATTTTTATTTTTCAATTCTAAGAATTTTTTTCAAGTAGGTTTTTATAAATTGATTCATTTTTTAATTATCAGCAATTAATCAAAACTCCAAAACATTTATTTTAACCGAACGGATAAATAATAACAATGTGAAGAAAAAATAACAAAACAATTAAATTAAATTTTCAAACTGCCATCCCTGAGCGGCTTGACAATGCCCCAACCTATCAACAAATTCCCGTAAACAGTTGTCCAAATGCTCGACAGTAATACTCTGAACTTCGTCCACTATCCTCTGCTTCAACGCATCAATATTTTGCAGCCTATTGGTGTAAACCTTGGACTTTAGGTGGCCCCAAATAGAAAAATCCAGTATTTGTAAATCCGGCGACCTAGGTGGCCATTCAATGGATCCTCTCCTTCCAATCCACCTCTGCGGGAAAATTGAATTTAAATAATTCCGAACTTGGACACCGTAATGCGGCGGTGCACCATCTTGTTGAAACCAAATATTATTCAGATCTTCGTTGAATATAACTAGGAGATGAGGTATTACTTCATTTTAGCTCAATATTCCAATAAAACCGGAAAAAATCACTGAAAGGACAATAGTTTTAATGTGGTAAGCTATCCCACATTGCATCCTTCAAATCAATTCTTAATTTGAAGTTCAGGAGTTTTGACTAATTGCTTATAACTAAAAAATTATGAAATTTATAAACAAATTATTCTAATAAAAAATTATTAGAATTAGTCTTAGAATTATAAAATGTAAAAATATACAGGGTATTCCATTCGAAAAAAAAAGTTAACCAAATTTGCATAAAAAATGAACAGCCTGTATATTAAAAATATATTTTAATGATAGCTTGTTTAATGTCAAAAACTTTTGTTTGAATGTTTTTTGAAATTTTTTTACCGATGGCGAATTATTTGGGTGTTCAGGTAATTTTGACAAATTTTAATTAATTGCTTAAAACTCAAAAATGACGCATTTTATAAAAAAATTATTTTAATAAACAATGTCCAGAATTAGTCCTAAAATTATAAAATGTAAAAAGATACAGGGTGTTCCATTTGAAAAAAAAATTTACGCGATTTCTATAATAAAATGTTTTTATTCCATGGCGTAGTTTTAACTTTGGAGTTTTGCTGTTAAAAAAATCAAGGCTGTACTAGAACAACTACCATCAAAATGTTGGCAAAAAAATTTATTTAGAGGTTCACTTCTTTTTCATAGATTTTCATATTTTTCTAAAATTAAAAATACCATGTTGGTATCTTGTGATGTAACAATATCTACATATAATTAGGAAAATGTTTGTGTGACATTGTCAGGTACCTAGTACAATGATTTCAACTCCTATTATTGTTATTAATGTATTAATGTCTTTGACAAGTTTATTGGCTTATTTATATGCTTATTCTAGCTACTACACATGATGCAATCAATATAATAGTAGCTAGCCTAAATTTCACATACAAACTAGAATTGTTTATTAACTATATTAGAATAAAAACTTTACACTAGGGTCATTCCGCGATTTTTTTTATTTTAGGTTACCAAAACCAAGAGATCGCTGTGCTGGTAACGACCGTCAGGGCTATTTAAAAAGGTTTTTCATAAAACTTATCAGTTTGGACATCTATCTACAATTCTAAAAGATGAGTCGTCTTTTTGGTATAAGATTGCATCAAAATAATAGTAAAAGACCCCACACACGTTACACGTTACTGACACGTTACTGCGGAATAACCCACAACTATTTTTCTGACACACACACATATATATATATATATATATATATATATATATATATATATATATATATATATATATATATATATATATATATATATATATATATATATATATATATATATATATATAATAAGTTAGATTTTGACTTGTTCTGTTCTTGAACTAACCGATTATTATCAATTATGGTGCACCAAAAACTATTCTTTCCTAACCTTATCGGTGTGTCTACACACTAAATTTCGGAATGTATAGTATATCTAAGGAATTTTACGATTTATTTAACATGATAATGAAGCTGAATTATCATGACATGGATGTCTCATTTCTTCGAAATCAGTGTTTGGTATAATTTAGGCTTTTTTTTGGTATTATAGCGGCGTCACAAAGGCCTATTCTGATAACAGAATGATACATAGTTTTCACAATTCATTGCATATGGATATTACGAACAACTTTATTATCATTTATATACACGAGTTTAAACAAAAGTTAAAATCGGTATCGCTTTTTAGAAATATGTGTAGTGACTAGCGACAAATATGTTATCGAGAATGTTGTATCATGGTTGTATCTAACCTATATCGTTGGAATTTTCTATACAGGTATAGGTATCTTTCACCCAGTGAACTGTATATACTACGTATAATTGGAAAGGAACCGTAATAATCAATAAGTGAAGCAAATGCATTTGGTATGCAACCCGCAGTGATGTGGGCTAGCCATCTCTTTCTATCTCATACGGTACTATGACCGTATGCGGTTGGAATGTAACTTTTTTATTTGTAATATCTTTTTCAATTTAATTGGAACAAATTAATCAACCCTTAACTCTTGCAGAGTCTTAAATACATGAGATAATAATCGCAGTTATATTTTATTCATATATTCCGCGTAATTAAAATTTATAGACTAGGTACTATCGCGACCATAAAAAACGTGGACACTCAAATTTGCACTAATTAAACTGGGCTTCGTAATGCCATGTAAGTACGATTGTCATTTGTCATGTCACATTAATGTCATCGTGAATTTTGACGTAAGAAATAAAAATGACGCAATTGAATGAATTTCAGAAGGCAATATTTAAACTCGACTACATGATGGAATCAGCATTCGAGAAATTGCTACTGAATTAAGTGTCGGCAAGAAACCGCGAAGAATAAAATTGATGAAACCGGAACAAATTTGTCGGTTGACAAATACTGTCAGAGTTTAGACGTCATAGGTTAACAAATACTGTCAAAGTAAATGTTACACAACTAAAATTGTTGAGAATATAAGTGCCTAATTTCACTTTGCTGTCCCCGTTTTTAATGCTCGCGATGGTACTCTCAAATTATATATTAGTAGTTATTCCTTAATTTGAAACTTTTGCAGTCCAATAACTAAATGCTCTTTGTATTAGTGAATTAAGGAAACGCATTCTGACTTTAAAAGTAGTCGACATGATGCTGATTATATTTATTCGATAATAATAATATTTATAAATAATTTTTCACATTTTAAAATTTGTATTTATTTGAAATATGTGTATACATTGAGCGCGTCAAGTAAGGAAACATGAACCAATGTCTGAAACGGTTTGTTATTTGAAAAATGTCGTCGACTTTTAATTATTAAAATATACATATTTACATCAAATTTAATTCCCGACTTTCAATTGTTTTCGACTTATGACGTCATCGACACTTTCTAAATGGCAATCCCATAGTTTTTGTACTGATATTGATAGATCTGTTAAACGTCGTAAAGTTAATTCACAAAACTTATCGTTACATTAAAAAATCGAGAAAAAGACAGTTGAAACTTAGGGTTATATTGATAACTTTTGTTTGTTTATGGTAAGCGAATAGGCGTTTTCAAAAGTTGCATATCTCGTCAGGTTATTGCGTTTTTTTACCTTTTTTTATGAAGGCATCCGCGCCCCAGTTAAAGAATTGCTGTAAATGCGTCAAAATCTTGAACCTGCCTGGCAAGGCGGTTTGAAATATCGGTTCGTTTGGGTTGTCATTTTTAGGTTATAAGTTGTAAAATGCTGGTAAAATGGATAGGTATGTCGTTGTCGGAATGCGCGGTAGACCACTGCGTATGTCATTACTGTCATATTTAACAGTAAGTGGGGCACCTAACCTATGAATCAAACCGGATCATTTTCCGTCGAGCGGTTACTGACGTTTTAAAAATGATGACGATTTAGACCCGCTCTGTCAACCACATTCAACCGCCAACCGGAACCAAATCGAACCGTTTAGCCACGCGAAATCGCCTATAACCACAAACTGCTTTTTTTAGAATCGCTTGCAATCGCATAAACTGCGAAATATTCTATACATATTTCATATTTCTTAGTTTTGCTCTGTTCATCAAAATACGTTAGCATGACGTTTTCAGTGGTGTTTTGCGACTCTGGTAAGTGATCGTGCATCATTCTCGTCAACTAAACATTTAATCCCCCCTTCAGATACAATACAAGGACCACATTTACCTGAATAAGGAGTTATCCGAAGATCAAACCTACATCTTAGGTATGACCGGGTTCAAATACTGCCGCGGGATTGTATATGCGCAGTAAATAGTTTATTGAATATCAGCATACACGTAGCAAGCTATAGTACATGTAAAGTGTTCAGGATTTTTTAGTTTATGTAACGTATATGTTTTCGGTAACATTTTGGACAGAATTCTGGTCGTGCCAATACCGTATCCTTTTTTTGTACGTCGCTATCAACTTCGTCTTAGTTCTAGTTGTGTGCAAATATTTGTGTAACCTCCATCGCATGTAATTTTACTAAGTATAATTTATTCTAATAAACTACTTCACCGAAATTACAATTTGGTTTTAATTATAAGTGCCTGTAAATGTATAAGCCTCAACGGCTACCTAGCGGAATTAGGTAGACACCGCTATTAAACGTTAAGCATTATAACAATTCTTTAGTTAGTTCTTGTTCTTTGAAGTAACGAATCAGTCACTGCCAAACACTTCTATTCTGACTGTTATAGTTATAGACCACTATTTTGACGTCATTTAAAACTTAAACTATTTACAAGCACCTATACAATAATATTATGCACACAAAGTATATACCATCCAGCAAGTAAAGGAATATAAAGGTCGCATACGGTTTAGTGTAGGTCTTACTGCCTTCAATAAAAAAAAATGAGAACACTGCAGCTGTTTGTTAGTAGTAACAAGTAACAGCTCTATAGTATATATTACTCTCTCTTATATTCCTTCCTGTATTAAACCATCATTATGTAACTTAAGTAACTGACTTTTATAGCCTTTAATAGAATTAATACCTACAGATAAGAACGTCTACAAAATTTAGCTCTACCTATATTAGTAGTACTCAAGCGTGTGAAGCGAATGATACGTCTATTTTTATATGAATGAAAGTATTTTATCTTTTATTTTATTTATGTAATATATCTACATTTAGGATATCAAGTCTTTAACCTTAAAATAAAAACGAATTGTTTGGTTTATGGTATATGTATCGTAAATAAACAAGTGGTAAATGAAATAGAAGATTTTCAGGAAAGGTGATTGATTTTGTTTTTACTATTAAATAAGTATGGTAGGTATTTTACTTTAATTTATATTTTTATTTTAGAGGTGACCTAACAATTGCCAGAAGGAACTTAGGGGATACTTCCTTTAGCTTTTACCTAGGATGTATATCTATACAAGTAAAAAAATAATGTTATAGTCAAATACAATTTTGTGTTCGTCGACTATTAAAACAAGTTTGTTAAATTTATTAAATGTACAGTGGAAAGATTACCACAGTTAAATTAAATTATCATTGCTAAAGAATGAAATTAGTATTCAATAACCTAGAAAGCTTTTAAAACTTTTAACAACAACTACGAGAATTTAACCAGTTGTCGTATTAAAGAACCCCTTCAATTGAAATTTGTGGTTATACATATCCGAATAACCTAACCTCACAATTCAGATATGCACTCAGACGCGAAGTCTCAGAAGAATAAGAATAACAACAAGAATAATTCATTTTACGCGATTTTACTGAGCAACTATCTTCTGTGGACATTTGCACAAATTTACTTTTTGCGTAATTTGTCTCCACAATTCTTCGACGTTACGGACTTCCGTAAACGGAGTTGAGTGCGTCGCAAAAGAACCTTATTTTGTGAATAAAATTAACCATGACGGCATAAATATGGATTTTGTGTAGTTCTACTCTCGCAGATACTCCTATTCATTATTAATTTACATATTTTTAACTTCTGTGTACACGTTGTGGCACAAAAACGTATCAGTTTATTAAGTAATTCAAATGGATCAGCCTGTATAGTATAGGAAAAGGAATTCCTAATTACATGTAGCAAGTCGGAGCAAAAATGATATCAGCAAAATATTCATGACCGTCACTTTTATAGTTGTTCAAGGTCACCTATTACTCTACAGTTTACTTTAGCATTTTTTGAACTGAATTTTTCGAATGTTTAATCTTTAAATAGAATAATTAGGTTACTATACAAGGTATTTGGGGTATATAAGTAGATATTTTACAAGGGTTACATGTCAAATCCTTGTACAGTTGCTTGACCGATTTCTTCATTATAATCTTTATATTCCTGACAAATATAATCATATCTGTCGATGAGTAATCGGTTTGCTGTCTGGGATTACATGGAGAAGTAAATATTGCATGCAATATGATGTATCGCTATCAGTTTACAGGATTATACATTTAAAATGTTGATTTTTACGCGATTCGTAATAAAAATTCAAACTGTGGTTAAAACGTCAAAGCAACAAATATATTTCGAAGAGAAATATAATCTATTGTTACCTCATCCTGTAGGTTGCAAGTCGACCGTAAACCGGATCCGCGCCATACCGACATAAACATGGATTATGTTCAGATAAACCAGAATAAAAGTTGAACTTTTGTCTACATACCAGCGCAATCAATGCCCCATTCTTCAGGGTTAAAATATTCTTTACATTTCAAAAGCTATAGTCACCCCTCTCATGAACC
The DNA here is from genome assembly GCA_963966075.1 of Aphodius sticticus. Lineage (NCBI taxonomy): Eukaryota > Metazoa > Arthropoda > Insecta > Coleoptera > Scarabaeidae > Aphodius > Aphodius sticticus. The sequence goes on from OZ014509.1 coordinate 72,201,867, forward strand.
AACTGACAATATTGTTAACAGGCAAATTTATTTTCATTATTATTAAGTCAATAAAAGTTTATAAAAGTATTGACATAAAATTAATATTTTGTTTTTATTTTACAGGCTTCAATGGATCTACCACCAGATAAAGCAAAATTACTTCGGAGCTATGATTATGAGAAAAAATGGGATATTATTTGTGATCAGGTGAGCCCCCTTTGTACCTTGTAAACTGTTTGCACTTATTTTTTAACACCCTATAAACTGTTCTAAAGTAACAAGTCTAAATACTTTTTAGACCTACCAAAAAGGAACACCCGGTATACCATTTCTGTGATATTGATATAATACTAAATGCACTCATTATTTATCATATTTTTTCCGAGATATTTAGAAAAGAGTGTGCAGCAAGATAAATGTTTTATAGAAAGCCATCCCTAATTTTTTGTGCATTTTTAAACAGATTGTACATCACATGTTGGTGTTGTTTTTTGCCGAAGTCTAAAGCAAAGTCTAAAGCAAATTCAAAAATTCGTAGAAGGTGCTGCCATAATATTTATTTATACATATTTTAAGCTAAGTTGATATTTTTTTATACTAGAAAGTAAAACTTAATAAAAGTAATTTGCTTAACCAAGTATACGTCATACAGAGTGTCCGTTGTTCGAAAAAATACATGGGGACCTCGTCTACTGAAAGCCATGCAAAATTTGATAGTTCTGCTCAATTATAGTCATTAATTTTCTTTAAAAATGCGTTTATTTGTTATTTTGCAAATGTACTGAAAAACTGTTGTTTTTTGTGCAATCTTTCTAATCTAAAGATGTTTATATAAAGTTTACATTGAAAATGACTTATTTTAGTAACTTCCTTCAGAAAAAGTAAGGACCAGAAATCAAAATCCACTCAACGTTTTCCTTTTATGTTGAATTATTATTTTAGAAAAAACAAAAACAAGCTTTAATATTTTTTTTCACAAACTAATCAAGGTATCACACAGTATTGATACTAACAATATCGTACATTTTCTTTTTATTAAAAATCAAAATAAACTGTAATTCTAAAATAAAAAACAGAAATAACATGAACTTTTTGTAATAATAAAATTACCAGAACACGCAAATAAATCGCAAGCCGTAAAAAATTTAAAAAAATTCAAACATAACGTTTTTTGGCTTTAAACAAGCTATCGTTTAACTAATATTGTATCATGGAAATTTGGTAACTTTTCCCTTTTTTCAAATAGACCCTGTATATTTTAAAATTTTTTAATTCTAAGAATAGTCTAGGAATCATTTTTTTTGAGATGGCGATATCAGTTTCTTTGCAGATGGCGCTGCAATCGGTGAAAATTAGGTTAACTTTTTTTTTATGGGAATTCCCAACTTTTTTTTTTATAAAATTATGATTTTACGCTAAATAAGAACACTCTTTTGTCTGAACAATTTTTTTCGTACAATGCATCTATGAAAAGTTATTGACGATGGAAGTTTGTGGCGTCTGCGGTAGTTACGACCGCTGCCACTGCATGGGATGCGCTCGCCGCGCGTCGGGCAGTCAAAGCGACGACTGAGTAGACACTCATGGTACAACGTAGGAAGGTATGTGCATAACGGGGACACGTTTTGGTATCTCGCGCGGTGTCCCGTCATCCGCATAGGGTTTGTTTACGCACAAAAAAATGCATCGTACGACAAAAAATTTCAGACAAAAGATTCTTTTTATTTAGCGTAAAATCATACTTTGATAAAAAATTTGGGTATTCCCATTTAAAAAACGAAGTTAGCCTCATTTTCACCGATTGCAGCGCCATCTGCAATGAAACTAATATCGTTATCTCATTTTCCCCTTTGACACCTACAAGTTTATTTAAGACACTTTTGTCGTACCATGCATATTTCTCGAGATATTTAGGAGTCTCAAGTTAAAAAGACCACTCAGTATATCAAAATTTGTCAAAATTACCGGAACACCTAAATAATTCCCCAACCGTAAATAGTTTCAAAAAATGCTTCAAATAAAAGTTTTTTGGGTTTAAACAAACTCTTGTTTAATATATTATTCATTTTATTATGGAAGTTTGCAAACCGTTTCTTTTTCTAATGGAACATCCCGTATATTTTTTTTTAATTCTAAGAGTTTTTTGTGGGAAGCATTTTTTTATACAATGCATAATATTTTAATTATAAGCAACTACTGGCACTGACTAAAGGCACTTAGCGCGTTATTTACGAAAATACGCCGAAAGTTAACTCATGCGAGATCGAGCGGTCAAGTTTGTTAGGCATTTCACGACATATTTTTACGTAGCCCGTTATTTACATTAAAGCCAGTGATATCCAGCCCACTTTAATGTAATAAAACCAATTTTTCATTTTTAGCACTTAGTTCATTATTTACTTCAACTCTTCAATTCGTAATTCAGCGAACGATGTGTGAGATGAAATCACTGTCCGAATTTTTGTATTTGCACTTTCACTACAGCGGTTGAATAATAAATTAAAAACGATTGGTTGAAACCGACGTGAGATCATAGGTGGTTATGAGTCATCCACTCCACGAACATCGGATATGTGTCATCTGACACGAAATTTATTTGATAGCTCCCAGAAAAAAATATGCAAATTATAAATCATGTGGTGTTATTATGTACGTCTACTACACGCGTTGTAGCGGCGTACAAACTAGCTATTTATATGTACGATTAGTATGATTACTTGATTACTATGATATGTTTTTAGTAGTATTGTTGTGTGTATACAATAACAATCAGTAGATGGTCAATTTTGTGTCATGATGTAAGTGCCAAAACTGGCCGATGTAGTTGTATATAAAAAGAATACAGAACACAAAATGCATGGTCCATGCATTACATTTATGAAGTCAGCAGAAATGGATAAAGTAATTGACCATGTGTTATTTTGTGATTTATTATTGCACATCTGTATCTCGATTTTCTGGATCGTGAAAAGAAACATACCTACTAGATTGAGGTTAAAAAGGAAACGGTCAACAATTATTTTAGAACTGTTTGTTTTTTAATATTTTTAAATTACTCAAATCTTTTAATGATCATAGCTTAACATTGAAAAGTCGTTGTATTTTCTCATGACACAGACAAAACAATTATTATCTAGGCCAGTGTTTCCCAAGTTTTTCAAGTTTGCGGAAACCTCAATTTATTTTATAATGTGAGCCTTGGATATGTGTATTTTTATTCGACTACATGTTTGAGTTTCACCACATACAGCGTGTTTCATATTACAAGAAGGCGCCAGTTTTATTTCAAAAGATGTTATGGTTATGTAGGCTATTATTGAGGTAAATCTTTTTAAAGAAGTGGGTTATGTTCAAGTATTTTTATAAATCAAGGTCTATCTAACTATTACTAAAATAAAAAGTAGTGTTTCAAATAAACGCACATGCATTGCAAAAAAACAAACAAAAATATTTAAAAACTTTATATTATGTATTGGGGCTTTATTAGGAATATACAGAGTGTATCCAAAATTAGTCCATTGGAAGTTTTGGTTGTTTTTCTATATTTATATATTTGAAAGTTTGGAATCAGGTTCAAATCGGTCTAAACTTGTAAATTAAAAGACTCTCAAGTTGGTAAGTTGATATCAATTTATTTTAGATGGAAACATAATTTTATTTCAATTTTATATACAAAATACATCGACTTTTATCAAGGTTTTCTATACCTAAATGCCAAAAGTTTTGCGTTATTTTCATTATCCTATTTCGTGTTGATTTTCGTTATTTTTGAAGCAAATTAATGTTTAGTACCTACATGATTATATCTTATACAGGGTGTTTGCAATAAGTGTTTTCAAACTTCAAATATTAGTTTTTACAAATGGAAGACCTTGTATATTACTCGAAAAAAAAAAATTCAGATCTATCCATACTAGTGTTCCCTATACTACTCTGCCTATCTTTAGTGCTTTTTAAAATATTCATACCTGTTCTTAAATTTATTAATATGCTTCTGATATTGTATTAGCAGGCCTTGATATTTTGACAGTTATGTGCATGGTGACAGATATAGAAGTTCAGGTTGTTATTTATATTGAATAATTTGGAGTAATGAGTCAAAAAATGTCAACAGAGGGTATAAATTAATAAAAATAGAAATGTTACATGCATGAAGAATAAATTTAAAATACCCATATTCTACTTATACTTTTTATTGTTGAATTACTTCATTTTAGAAATGCAAATTGGTCAAAAATTCTGCTGTAAAACGTCATAGGTAATAAAATACATAACCTTTCAAAAAATCAAAGCCTGCTAATAGCATATCAGGTTCATTTTAATGATTTATCAATATCTAAAAAAAAATTGTGGCCATGCACATGACTTTATCATGCTATACAGCAGTGTCAAACGCTGATGTGCTGAGAATACTGTCAATAGAATCAAAATACATATCTATAAAATCCTGGTTAACTAGTTTTAATGCAGTACGAACGATCTCGATGAAATCGAATTTGTTTATGCAGCTAAACCATTAATTTTTCCAAAAAATGTTATAGACATAAATTATTCAGAATTCCTTCTACTTTAATTTATTGTCTAAAGATTTTGACAAAATTACAGAAATGGCGGCTGATTTGCAAAATCCTTGAAAAATTCTAAGAGCAAACCTCCAGTTCCTTTGGACCCTTTTGAACAAAACTTCTTTCAGCTCTAAGTTTAGTCATGAAACTTCTAAATATGAAGTTTCGTCCCGATACCTTTGTGTATTAATATATAGGGTGTTACATTTGGAGAAGAAATTAGTTTTAAGTTTGAAAATGTAACACTTGAGTTGCTAATTTTTAATATTCTATATAAGATACAATGTTGTATTAACCATTATTTGATTTGACCATATTTGTAGTACGTTCTCACAAAACAGGAAACAGTTTCAGCTTCAATAATAACCAAGATATTAAATTTGAAACTATACCACAAACATAAAAAACAAAGTAGGTAATCAAAATTACTCAAAAAATTGTAGCAAAATAAGTGTGTTCATAAAATTGGACTTCATTAAACCATTTTCTTTTCAAGAATGTCCATTTTCTTTTTGGCACATTCAATATAGGTTAATACTGTTTTTATTTTAAAAAAAAAAGGATAAGAATTACTGTTGTGAACAAATCTGCTGAAGACACATTTTCTGTTGATACGTACAAGACAGTCAATTTTTATGTGATTTTATGTTAGTTCTACCAACTTTTACGATTAAAATGTTTTTGATCCTTCATATACTCTCAAATAACCAAAAAGTCTAAAACAACTATAAATTTTTTTACGTAAAGGAAGCGTTTTTTTTTCTGACATCACAATACAATTAAGCAGCTTCCATTGAAGTGTAACAACAGTGACTCTTACAACAGATTTTTCCCACAGAATTGTGGTAATACAATTCTTAAGCTGCTGGAACATAAATCCATTACTTCGCAAAAACACAATAGACCAGCTCAATACATCATTAATATTAGGTTCTAACATTAGACCTATGTTAGACGCTTAAAATAACAATTACAACAGGAAAAAAAAAATACATGATCAATACGCAAAAACCGAACAACACGTGGCTTATTCGAGCACATTCAAGGTGAATATAAAGATATTACTTTGTTTGCGCAGATTCATGCTCAATGGACAATGACTAGAGAAAATTGTAGATCTGTAAAAGTTATTATTATTTAAGAAATTGTCTGCAAAATTTATAAAACAACTATGTACTAAATTATTAAAAAGATTCTTCTAGAATTTTTTCTATGTTATGCTTAATTATTATACACTGCTTAATTATTATGCTATACCTACTGAATTTCCATGATTTTGCCTTAATTGTGTACCATGGAGTTCCCATTCATTAATTTAGCTGACCTTAATTTACTTTACACCATGCGAATCGAAAGATAATAACCAAAAAGTTCATTATAATACCGGTTTAATTGATGTGAACTTTCAGTAAAATGCTACTTTGAAATGATTCACACTACTTTGTGGTGTGAATTATTTCTTTATTCCATCTCTATCGGTGTTTTTAGTATTGATATTGTATATGTAGATACTGTATTGATCTATTTTGCAAATATGGAAAATAATCTAGTAGACAAAACAATACTTTCAGCCTTTATGCTGTTATCTCGTTATCGCTATTATTAATATTGTTCCCTGAGCTTTACCACGAACTCATTTAGCGGAACTGGTAATGCAATTTAAAGGATTAACCTTTGTTGTACATTGCATTGTTTAATGGTATTAATACACTCCTAACAAAATACTTTTTTCGAAACCTATAACTTTTTAAATAATAGTTTTAGGCAAATCAAATTTTGTATGCTTTAAGGGCCATATATTTAACTATCGAAAATTACAAAAACAATGTTACAACTCTTAGTTACTTCTGTTATTCAGCGTTTATGGAGTCGGGTTCGGGAGACTGGCCAATATGTCAGAAGAGCTGGACAAGGTCGAAATCAAAAAACTACTCAAAATCAAGACCGATTTCTTGTCCTTTCCTTTCTACGTCAGCGTACTGCCACAGCACGAGACCTCCTAAACGACCTAAGACGAGCACATGGAATAGAAATTTCTGATCAAACTGTTAGCAACAGATTAAAAGAAGCGGATTTGAAACCAAGAAGACCTGTCCGTGCACCACGCATTACGCAGCATCACAAAGCAGCGCGAATGAAGTTTGCTCTGGATGACAGAGATTGTACTGTTTACAGACGAGGCCAGATTTCGTTTAAGGCTCCCGTATCCCCCATTCAAAACGTTCAGTTGCCGCTCTTTTCTTCAGAGCTTCCGACCAATATTTTACTAGATGTAGATGGCGACACAACTACCAAATCTGGAATTATCCCGTATATTTTAATTTGCGGCAAGAATCCACCCCACCACAAATATCGAACCGTATGCAATTTCTCGTAACCATGACAACCACGGAATTTACCAATCCAATAAGAGGTTATCTACTTCTCAATATAGGATGAATATAGGGTTATATTCGTTATTGTAAGCAGTTTTTTCAAGAGCGATTTATTTATGAGTGTCTCTCTAAATGAATATTGATCGATTATTTGTTTATTAGGGATTTATTGATAGGTACGTACACAATTTCACTGGTTTTCATATTTTCTAATTAAATATTGTTTAAGGTGCTCCATTTCCATATAGAACTTTACGATACTATCCAAGGACAGCAGCTCTGTATACTTTAGTCTGAATACACGATATGTCATTAGCGGCTGGTTTAGATCAGAGATGGTCTGTGTTAAATATCCTTAAGTACGATTAGACGGTAACTCAAATTGTGTTGTATTACATAACCTTTGCTCTCCGTAAAATGACTCGTCTAATCATACCTTTAACGCAGCAGCCCATTCCGAAATAACGCCATACAATGGAGATCAAATCATTCGTCGTTTTTTGTTGCTCGACACAACTGGAAGATTTCAATATTTTATTACGCAGTCTTGAGGAGCAATTTATGTTTTAAATGATTCTTACCGTAAAACCTTTTCATATAGAAAAGAGAATTCTTTGTGCAATTTAAATGTAATAAAATCTGCCACCTTGAGGTAGGAAGGTATATCGACCCATGCAACGAAGACTATAGTAACTACATTTAGTTTGTTACGATAGTCTTTGTTGCATGGGTCGATATGATTAATAATTATCTACATAAATATAGAAATAAATAAAAATTGTGTGTTGTTTACTATTTATGTCAAATTCAGCAGCAAAAAAGAATGTCAAAAATGAAATGGAGAAAAATACTAATAAAATGCTGACTGATTTTTGTTTTAACGTATGATTAATTTAGCTGTCGTATAGCCTGTACTTTACAATGACGGTATAACTATATAGTATCTATCAGCTTTGCTCCGAAGAAAGGGGATTTGTGACTAAACTATCAACGAGGTTTTTGTTTTGAACACATTTTGATTGGAAACTATTTTACAGTTCATCTGTGATTTTTAAAAACCCGTAGACACTTAACTGAATTTGAAGGTCGTTTATCTGAATTTAGTTTGATTCGAAGTTAAAGATTTTTTTGTGACATTTTGCGCTGATTACAATAACAGATTTTTAAGTTATTATTCCTACAGTTTATATTTAAAAAAAAAAAACAACTTTAAACGACCTTCAAATGCAAATAGGACGACAGCTACGATTTATATTATTTAACACGAAGACAAAAAATCCAAAGTGGCATTCTTTATGTTACGTCTTGTTTTCAGTATTACCGATTTTTAGTGTACTTTAGGTCATATCTAAATAAATTATTTATGTTGTGTTTACATTTTCAATTTGAAACAGCGCCATCTATCCACAGACCGTTGAACTATTTTGCAATGCCAACAGACTAAAACTCTCCCAGAACGGTATTCTAGTTACGTTCACTAAAAGCTACACCCCATCGTTATAAGTAACATTTAATGTATTTTTATAATATATTACAGTACACAATAATCATACGCCAGTAAGACCAAAAAGCAATTCTATATTTGTAGTTTAGTTTTTTTTAACACTAAAATTTGCAAGTATAATTTGCATAAATATTGAAATTCTTTGTGGACGCAGTTGCGTAAGGACCTATTCAATTGAATAGTTGCTATAGTTTCACAATTTAAACAATAATTATTGTGTGGTGTATCGGCGCGTTTTCGAGGACCATGTGGTGCCTGCTGCATATGGCGTCGGTCAAAATTTCATCCTAATGCAGGACAAAGCAAAGCCACGTACCGCCGGCATCACCAGAAACTTTTTACAAGAACGTGGAATTCAGGTCATGGAATGACCGGCGTTAAGCCCTGACCTGAATCCTATTGAACACGTGTGGGATCAGCTTGACTGATGTAGTCGCAAGTGCCCTTATCCACCACTAATCATACAGAAACTGACACAACAGTTACAGGTTTCGAAAAAAGTGTTCCCCTAATTTTTTTTGAGGTGTGTACTATTCTACATCTTGTTTGTTATGCACTATAATTGGATGTTATAACACTATAATTGGACTCAGTCAGACGTTAACAAAAGAAAAAACAACTAGAATAATGTAGCTTACTTCATAATAAATCTATTTTTCATAAAAAGTTTTAATAAATAATAGTGTATCATAAAAAATGAAAAGTAAAGCATGTAAATATTTGAATAATGACCTGTACCAACGAATAGTTGATAATGTCACTATTTGAAAGAAATAGACCCATTATTTTTTGTTGTACATTCAAGGGTTGACGCTTTCTCACGAGGAAAGATGTGTTCTATACAATCTGAAGTTGTAACCGACAATACGTCACGTTTGGGACAACTGTGCTGCATATGTTCGAACGAATTTAAATGCTCCATCTCGGTCGTTAAAGTTATATAGCAATTTTCTCATTATTCCATTTCAATCCCTACTAGTATTTAAGCCAGTTGCAGTCGCTTTATTAATCGACAAGAAGTTCCAACAAAACATTTATATTAAGCCAGTGCTACACATTCGTATACTTGCCAAATATCAAATCGTGGGCTTAAAGGTAAAAGTCACTAACTAACATTTTGTTACATTTTCTTGAAACCCGAATTAATTGTAGTCAAATGCTTCTAAATGCGCATCTTGTACAAGGAGGCGATCAATAAGTGTTCTAAGTAATCGAAAATGTATTAATTATCCAGAAAATATCATTATATTTGTTGGTAATACATCTTAAGGTCAGATTTTCGTAATTATTTTAGATGTTAGTTAGTGACTTCTACCTTTAACCCGACGAAATATTTGCCAAATATACGATAATTTGTGAAAAGAAAAAACCAGTTCTATTCAATTCGTATCGAGTCCACCTCAAAAATACATAGATTTATATATTCGACGGTCGGCTGTGCGGACGGGTTTTTTTACGACGTATACTTGGTATTTGCAATATCCAGTTGAAGTGGATATAGCAAGTTCCTAGGCGACAAATATTGGTTTCATTTATTTGCACTCGATGAACATTTTAGTACGCTGTTTAATTTTTCCATTTTTTAATTTCGTTTTGTGTGTAGTAGGTCGTATACGAAGATTGACAATAGATTTGTAATTATTAGTAAGATTTTTGATTTTTCTAAAGGGCGAAAACCGCATAGAATTGTAATTTTGTGAAACCGTCAGACAGACAGTTTTCCGGAAACCGTCAGACAGAAATTAAAAAAAAATTGTTGTTTTTACCTGTCCACATAAACGCAATGGTATTTCTTTCCAAGAAAAACGTACACCATATACAGAGTGTATCCTAAGTTGATGCTTTTCTATGAACAATATAGATGATACTCATTTATGAGCTTTCAAAATATAACCTTTTTGTTGAAAATAAAAAAGCTACACAAAATTGTCTCTACTATTAAAATATTTTTAATCGTTTTCGTTTTCTTCAAGTAGTAAACATCATAAAAATTTTATAGACAGCTATAAAATAATTTATTTGGAAAATTATATATACTTTATTTGCTTGTATTTATATATTTGTCGATTTGTATGATGTTTATTATTTAAAAGCGGTTAAAAATATTTAATAGTAGACAATTTTGTGTAGCTTTTTTATTCAACAAAAACGTAATATTTTGAAAGCTCATTTGTTTAACTTTTTGTTTCAGAAGCTAATTGATCTGTATTTCAGACAACATTAGGACATATTTATACAACGAACCTAGTAGTACAATTGGATTTAGTAGAACTTTAAAGATGACAAAGAAACCATATCCAGCATTTCTTTTATGGGCAACAGCTTCCTAATTTAAATAAAAAATAAATATTTTTTCTCATTAAAATAATAATTTATTTAAACTAGTTCACATAAAATGACCAATTATTTTACAGTCTGTTAAAATTAGATGCTGCGAATTAATAATACAGAAAGCTAATAAATTAAACAAAAAATCATTAAAATGAAACAAAAAGTTTCGTTAAGATTTGTTTTGTAAATTTCCACAAGAATTCTGCACTTATGTACTTAAAAATATGTCGGCATTATAAAATAAAACCTTGCTTGTTCGTAATCAAATTATCAGATTGATTTGAAAAAGCTAATGTGCAAATAAGGCAAACTAATCAAAAAAATAGCTAGTGCCCATTCGGTAGGCACATGTAGCAAGTCCTCAAAGAAGATTCTCACGTATTAGAAATTGCTATGTGGCGATGCATCAATGTCCGATGCATTTACTGTTGCAGTGCAACTCTGACGGTCCAAAATCACAAACGAATATTGTAAAAATTGGTTGGTATGTCATAGATTTTTTTGAGTTTTATAAAAATCAGCCGGTAATCAAGGATGGATGAAAAATATTCGGTGAACGAACTTAAAAGGAAGAATAAATCACTCATGGCATCGTTTAGACCAATCAATAACAATAATTTTCGATTTGCGTTGCAAATATTTAACATGTGGCAAATATTTGATATTTGGCAAGTATAGGAATGTGTAGCCCCGGCTTTATATCAGTTACAGTCGTATTACTATCAGATTTCTACACCAACGTACAGTTACTTGAATATTTTTATAGTAAAAACACGCTTTTCATTTTTAAATGCCATTTAATACCATTGATAAATTGAGGTTATCGTATATCGTTAACTGAATGAATATAATACTCATATTCATGTTATCAAGAACTAAAAAGACATAATTTTGCTTCAATAGAAGCAAAGAAATATTTGTTTGGTATAAAGAACGTTTATTAGTGTCAACCAATTTATGTTTTTAGTTAAAATTTACAATTGTATATTATTAGGAACTAGGTTTATTTAATTCAAATAATTTTTGTTGTGTTGAGTGAAAGAATTCTTTTTATAATTAACTTAACTGTTGGTTGAATTAAAATGAGATATTTTACGGCTGCAATACATAAATGGTTCCTTTTTAAAGAAATTTATAATAGGGTATTTAACTGTACTTAAAATATGGCTTGTTATAGCCATCCTAATAAATTACAGTTTAAAAAACTAATTGTTATTACTTTTCAAACAAAATATGCTTTACTTCTATTAAAAACCAAAATTAAAATTGAATTTTATTAACGTCATATCACGTGATTGAAAACGCTCTGTAATTGGCTCAGTCTCCAGTGACGTCATTCGTTAGTACGCTTTAAGAGCGCGTTCGGTTTGTCAGGGTAGGGTATGGGGAGAGCAATGCCCAGATAATCTGGGTCGGCTGTCTCTCTCTTATATGCAGATAAACGCCGTATGACGTTAGTCCGCCTATTATGCAGCGCGTCACTCTTACCGCACCCTACCCGATTATCCGAACGCGCTCTTATGCTTCTCCCGTTTGAATTTAATAGCACTAAAGTGCCATGTAAGCATAACTTTGTAGGTTAGGTTAGCCATAACCTTAAGCTGTCAGATCAGATAATACCGGTTTCGAAAATACGATAGATAATTTATTCTAGTCAGTTTTACTTATGTCGAAGTAATCTTCACAACAAAAAACACTTGTATTGGCCGCTATTTATTCCATTTGGATTTCTACGAGCCAACCACTTTCTTCGCAGTTTCAAATCTTGCGGAACAGCTACAAATAGTTTATCCGGAGTTTTTCTGGACGTATTTCTGCATTGTGGATTTATACAACATTTATAACCCATTTTTATGTACAACTGAAAACAACACATTATACAACACAATTACCAAACGGCGACGATGCCGATGCTGACAGACCATATGGGCCGGTTTGACATCTACTATCGTGTGACGTCACATAACAGAAAGTATCGTTTTGGTTAGAGGAAATAATTACGAAAAATAATGCATTTACAATGTAGAGTGAAGGAATAAACACACTAAGATGGTTTTCCAATAATAGTCAAATACCCAAATAAAAATTGAAGGAATTAATGTGGACTACTAAAAAATTATTTTACCTGTAAAATACATTATGATAAAAACGTAGACTTTGTACATGGAACAGTTTAACAGAATCCTTGTACTTAATGAGATAAACGATCTATTTAAGGTAATTATTATTGCCTTGTGACTGTGATTAGTTTTAATTATAATTTTTATTTTAAGTTACGTTTGACTAATTTCAATATCAATCAACAAATCTTATTATTTAATCTAATTAACGTCTATTTTTTTCAGGAAATGGTACAAGCAAAGGACCCTCCATCATATTATTTAAATAAATTAAGGACATATCTAGACCCAAAGGCATCACGCAGTCATCGAGTGAGTTTTTAAAATCAAAATTTGTTTTCTATACGATATTAATATTTATAGTTTCAGAAAAGAAAAATGGTAGGAGATTCAACATCAACCCAAGTCTTGAGGGATCTAGAAATATCTTTAAGAACAAATCACATAGAGTAAGTTATTATACTACAATAAATAAATAAAAATATATCCAGGATGTCCCAAAACTCTACATCATGACCTTAATAAAATGTCGTTAGTTTTCGAACACTTTTATGAATTTTAACAAAATCGTCACCTTGGATCAGTTTTTCGAGCACCACAGTTACAAAAATCCGTACTCGAGATTCTAATTTTTGGTAGTAAAAAAATTAGTAAATTTACGAAAAAGTTCTTTTTAATTTCAGATGGGTTAGAGAGTTTCTTAACGAAGAAAATATGGGATTAGACGTTCTGATCGATTACCTAAGCTTTAGGTTAGGCATGATGCGGCACGAGCAACGAATAGCAGAATCGAGGACTGAATCCGAAGAACGACTGAATCCGTCAATTTTAAACTCTAGTACGGTCAGCGAACGACCAAACGGGTACACTAGAGCCCCTTTGGAAATGACCGACAGTCCGAGCATAAAAAGGCGTTCGAAACATGTCGCCAAACTCAATATGGGTGAATCGAAAGATGACATTCATGTTTGCATAATGTGCATGAGAGCCATTATGAATAATAAGGTTAGGAATTGTTGCTATACGGATGTTCAATAATAAGAAAAACTTGGGTATGCTATGACGTATTTTGACAGGTTAGGTTATGTTTACATTTCTTCTTCTTTAAGAACAGGGACATTTATTTATTATGCACCAACAACTTAGGTTGGTCAGAGGTCCTATATGTCACTTTCCAAGGTCAACACAAATTAAAATTATTAAAAAAATTAGTTGAAATCTAGACTTTTCTGTATAGCCTAATTTAGACGTTGAAATCAGCTGCTGTTTTGGGGTTAGATCTCTAAAATGGCCATTATACCTTACAATACGTCATAGCCTGCTTGACAAAAAGAAAGGATTTGTTTTAAAAGTCTTATTTTCAGTATGGTTTTAATATGGTGATACAGCATAGAGAAGCCATCAAATGTATTTCATTGAGTCTCATCCACAAAAGTCTCCGAACAAAGGCGTTAGTGCTGGAATTGCTGGCAGCTATCTGCCTCGTCAAAGGAGGCCATGAAATAATATTATCTGCGTTTGACTATTTTAAGGAGGTTTGTCATGAGGTCCATCGGTTTCAAACTCTGATGGATTATTTCCTCAATTATGACGCTTTTCATATTGAGTTTATGGTAAGTTTTAACATTTTTTTATAGATTCCTTATTTCAAATTTGTTTGATGTCGTATATTTACTTTGTCCTAAACAAGAAGCACTAACAATTCACTTACTGTGCTCTACTTTTTACACATTTCACTGAAGTAGTGCGAAGGTCTTTTTAGTGTTTTCACTAGATTCTGGTTGTCCAGTAGTCACAGGTCACTTGTATATAGTAGATAGAGAATCGGTCCCAAGACCCTACCCTGGAGTAGCCCTGCTTTTACCTCTTTTAGTTCCGAGTATTCATCTATCTGTTTTATTCTGAATAGTCTATCTGATATTGCAGACAAATAACGTATAGTTTGTTCCAGGTGGCATGTATGCAATTTGTCAATATTGTCGTACATTCCGTCGAAGACATGAACTTCCGTGTTCATTTACAATACGAATTTACCGCCCTGGGTTTAGATTATTACTTAGAGAAATTACGACAAACGGAAAGCGAGGAGTTACAAGTACAAATATCCGCATATCTGGATAACGTTTTCGACGTCACAGCACTAATGGAGGACAGCGAAACGAAAACAGCTGCAGTAGAAAAAGTAGCAGAATTAGAAGATGAATTAGGACAGGTAGGATTTTATAAAAAAAACAACAAAAAACACACTTAAAACCAAAAGTTTATCTTGTAGGCAACCAAATTTACACGTGACACAATAACGTATAGTTGGTTGCCTAAACGTTGGCGCAAAAATTGAGTTTTTAATGTGATTTAGGCGCACGATCGACTGCATGAGATTGAATTGGAAGCGCTGTCGAAAATAGCTGAGTTAGAAACGCAGTTGTCGCAAGTTCGTGCGGAACGAGATGATCTTTACGAATCTAGACGAGAGGCTATGGAAGAGGTTACTACGTTACGGAGGGTTGCGCAGGATCGCCAACGCGACGCTCAAAATAGGCAGTCGATGCTCGAATCGAAAATTAACGAATTGGAGATTATTACGAAAACTTTACCGAAAGGTGCAACAAGTAAGTGTTTTTTTTTGTTATTTATAATCGAATTACATTATTTAATGTCTAACGCAACTAACTTTTTTTGTCATATTACTAATATTACTACATTACGAACTAACCTTATTATTGTTTATTATTAGCTAAAGAGGAAACAGAACTAAAAGGTAAATATTTAACAATAGGACTTCTTTACTAATATTGTACTAACTATACTAACATTTTCTTGTTATTTTATTAGCTAACGATGAAAAGCCTCAACTAGCAGGTAAATAAATAATGCTATATAAGTTCAATTTGTTTGGATTAGAAGGGCACATCAGACATAACATCATGTATAACATCATTTTAAAAAAGCATCTACTGTAGTGATTTTTGTGTTATATGTTGTTGAAAAATGTTTGGCTGTTTCTTCATTTTGAGGTCAAAGTTTTGCTGCTAATATTTCTGACCTGCACTCCTATTTTGAACAATTTGACTGACTCTTAGTGTTGCTTAAAGTGTAATTGTTGTCTATGCATGGGTTTAAATAATCTGATTTGTAGTAAAATTGCATTAAAAACCTTACTTCATAATAAATCTCTTTTTTCGTCGATCGTTTATTTATGAGTCAGTTTAGTGAATAGGAAATCGTTTATTAAACAACTCTATTAATGCACGATTTCTATTAATGCATGATTTGTTATAGCCAATCACACGACGTGAAGACGTCGTTTCATTGGCCAATCAAACATATGTGAAATGAAACCTTCCAATCAAAACATACCGCCTGTAGAACTGTCAGTGTCAAATTACATAAATTGTCATATAACCTAAAAGGACATCGGCGTAGAAAAATCTATGTAGACGACGCTAGAAGAATACGATCGACGAAAAAATTTTGTAACCAACTCGAATATTAAACGGCGATTAATGATCTCGACATTAACGCTCTCGCTGCGCTCGAGCGTTAAACAGTCTCAATCATTAATCGCTCTTTTTAATATACTTGTTGGTTAAATAACTATAAACATATTAAATTAAAAAGTTTCAGACAAAACTTATTTCATTTTAATATAGCTATCCTATGATCTGTCACACTGCCTACTGTCTAAGCTGTTTCTAAAGTTGGTATCATCTATACACCTCTTTTGTACTCTGAACTTAACACATTATTTTTGCTTTTATGTAAAAATGTTAATATACAAATATCGTTTCTTAATTTATTTAACCCAGTACAAAAGATAAAATTACTTATGTTTGTGAATAGCGGAATCTTAAATAAATGTTTCTAATAAAACCAGTGACATTGCGTCAAAAGTCACACGAGATTACTTGTTTTTATGTAGAAGAAATGCAAACATAACCTCATTGTTTATGTTTTGAAATATTAGTAAAACATGTTAGGTTATTATTACTTTTCTTCTTCTTTACTGTTTTTAAATTTTGTAATTTGTTGTGGCTTTTGACGCAATATCACCAGTTTTGTTAGGAACATTTATTTTATTATACACCAACCTGCGTACCTAACTTCCCTTGAGAAGAGGTCCTATGTGATTTTTCAAGGTCCGACTGCTCTGTTGTATATTATTCATTGCATATTGCATGTGTTATTAAAAGTTATTAGATATATAAATGTCCTCAGCAAAATGCATCATATTTAACGTTTGTTAAATGTCAGTTACTGTTTTAACGTTAGAAATAATTCTCCAACAAATTTTTCAAATAAAATTTTTTTGATTTAAATAAGCTGCCGTTTAAATATATTTTTAATATACATTTTATTTTTTCTGGAAATTTGGTAACCTTTCCTTTTTCAAATAGAACATCCTGTATAATCCTGTATATTATTACATTTTTTAATTCTAAGATTAATTCTAAGAATCTTTTGTAGGAATAATTTTTTTTATAAAATGCATCATTTTTGAGTTATAACCAATTAATTAAAATTAGACAAAATTACCAGAACACCTAAATAATTCTCTAATGTAATAACTCAAAACATTTTACAAACAAAAGTTTTTTGGGTTTACCATTTAAATATATTTTTAATATACAGGTGTCCATTTTATTCTGGAAATTTTCCTACAAAAAACTCTTAGAATTAATTAATCTTAGAATAATAAATGTAAAAATATACAGGATGTTTTATTAGAAAAACAAAAGTTTACAAAGTTTTCATCTGTATTTTAGAAATAGATTTAGATGATAGTTTGTTAAAAATAAAAAACTTTTGTTTGAAATTTTTTTTTGAATTTTCTACTGTTGAAGAATTAGTTAGGTGTTCCTGTAATTTTGACTAACCGTGTATAACTTCATCTGACACAGTTGTCAAAATTTACATTGGCATTTCTGGCATTTATTACAAATTATATTATGTCTCACCTGCGTGATAGTGACACATATTGGTTTGCAAGTACTATCCTGAGCATAAAAAACGGGGAGACTCAAATTTGCACTAATTAAACTGGGCTTCGTAATGTCATGTTGGCAGTACGTTTGTCATCTCACATAAATGTCATCTTGAATTTTGACGTTAGAATTAAAAATGCCGCAATTGAATGAATTTGAGAAGGCAATAATTAAAATTCGACTGCGTGATGGAATCAGCATACGAGAAGTTGCTACTGAATTAAGTGTAGCCAAAAATACCGTGAAGAATAAAATTGTTGAAACCGGAACAAGTTTGTAGGTTGACAGATACTTGCAAAGTTTAGAATTCATAGGTTAACAAATACGGTCAGAGTAAATGTTACACAACTAAAATTATTCAGAATATAAGTGCCTAATTTCACTTTGCTGTCCCCATTTTTTATGCTCACGATAGTACCAAAGATAAAAGAATATAAAGATGCGACGCTTTGGGTCGGCTCCGTTGATTTAGTGGGGTCCACATTTGATGACCTTGAACGCATGTGAGCTTTAAACCGTTGACCAAACAAGATGGGAATTGGCGGGAATTTTAAACTAACGAATACAATGCACGATGGGCGGCAACGCTACCGACATTAGAGGTTATGTAATGCAAATGAAAACAAATCAATATTCACATATATAAATAAAATAAAACGTATCCGATAGTCACCTAAATGGAATATTAACAAAAATAGTGGATTATAATATAACAAATAACAGCGGTTTGTTGACTTTTTTAAAGTATAATTAATAATTAAGCAAATAACTGTGTGATTGTTTGCCTAGACCATCGATATTCAAACTCACATTATTATTATGACTTGTTGCTGGCAACCAATATGTTTTATATATTTTATTCTATTTTCTTTGATAAATAAAAATAAATAAATTTACATGTTCAATAATATATTTAGTTTTTTGTGTTTCTTCGGCATACCTTTAAAGTTGGTGTTTGTGTATTTTAGAAGGTAATAAATCCTAAATCTAATAAATAATTTCAATAAATAATCTAACGGAAAATTTCTACAATGTACGAAACCACATTAACAATTAACATTTTATTTAAAAACTGACCACTCATTAAAATGCTTATTAAAACACTACATACACAATCTTGCACAATCCAAGGAACGTAAACACCAAACTAAGGTTATGTTACCCGATGTCACCCACTAGTATACAAACACAATCAGCTGTTGGTAGCCATCTTTTCGTTGACCAAATCTATCTCACTCTCGAACCGCGTTTTCTTGTCTAGTGACGTATCTTATAATTCTCTTATCTTTGATAGTACCAAGTACCAAGTACTTAAACATAAGTCACTAGCAATTTTGTGTCAGAAACAGTATAATGGCGTGTGCTAGCATTACCATTACTGTTAATCAGAACACACCTTTATCAAGTAGAATACTGAAAACTTTGCTCTTTAAGACAAGCAATCAACAGCAATAATTTCTCTGGTCAATAAATATCGTAAGCTAACTTTTCATCTATGACATAACATATCTTAGGTTATGATCAAATGGTTGATGGATATGTTCAAAATGCAATTCAATCTCTAGATTTGTATGCTTATGACTTTGGTTTTCAGAATTAACATAACTATTATTAACAATTTCTTTTAACTTTCCTTGTGTTTCAAAATCTATGTCTAAGCTTGTGTCAAAATCTAATTTTTGAACGGTATTAATTCTGGCATGAATTCTGGCACAAACTTTATAATAATGTATCCATACTGCTTTCTAAAAAAAAATAATTTACACCTACCGATTTTTATAGTGGTAATTTTTTAGACACTTTAAAAAATAATAGTTACATTTCCTCTCCCATTTTCTCTCATTATTTGACACTTTGATTTATGACAATTTGATTTTGAAGGTTATGGCTCCTTACCAATACTTAAATCAGAAATTTGCCTGTGAGTAAATTCCGTAATAATGTTCGTATATAGATCTGAAATAGTGGTGAGCTTTTTCAAAAATCTTCTTCCTATTGTTAATTCACCAAATCCAATAACTATTTTCCAATAAAACCTCATTTTTTATAGTTTATCCATCTTCCTATATAGCTAATAATCTATATTTACTCAATCTTTAATAACAACTTTATTTTTTCAGTTGCCAGTCTTGCCGATCTACTACAAATTGGCCAACCAACTTCCTCCGAGCAACCCTCCCCTAATATCCCACCCCCACCAGCACCAGCAGCTCCAGTACTTGCACCTGCTCCTCCACCTGCCCCTGTGGCACCACCCCCACCATGTCCTCCCCCGCCACCAAACAAGCCAATGAGTTCCTTCATCCCCCCTCCACCAGCTGGCTTGATGCAAGCGCCAGATGGTGCGATGACGATAAAACGGAAAGTATCGACAAAGTATAAACTTCCGACGATAAATTGGGTCGCTCTGAAGCCGAACCAGGTCCGGGGGACCATTTTCAACGAACTGGACGACGACAAGTTGCATTCGTACATCGATTTCAACGAATTTGAAGAGAAGTTCAAAATTGGTACGACTGGTCCGTTGTCGAACGGAGATAGTAGCGTAACCGATGGACTCAGTACGTTCCCTAGTAAGAGGTTTAAGAAGGCGGAGAATGTGTCGCTGTTGGAGCATACTAGGTTAAGAAATATAGGTGAGTGTATGGTATAAGGAATTATTGCAAATAAAAAATTAAGTACCTACTAAAAGTTTACGGTAACTTTTTTAATAATTATTTCACAAATAACTTTATTCTTTATAAAAGTTGGTGAATGCTCTAAAACCAATATTACAACCATCAAATTTTAGAATTTATAAACCGTATAATATGAGGTGATTCAGAAACTATGAATTTGTGTTAAGAGATATCACATCAATGCTTTTTCTTTTGCTATAAATTTACAATACTTTGGATACACTATAAACTTGTTTCGTAAAGAAATATAGTCAAAATGTGGATGCTGATGCAAAAATTGCCTCTACTGTAAAATTACAGTACCTTCTCTGCAAAATTAATAATGTTGTAATTTTACAGGAATTTATGAATATTATAAAAACTACAGTAATATAATAGTTGGTATCAAATAACTTGCACCGTTACAGTAGTGCCAATATTGCAAATAAATTTTGACGATTTCCCTGTATGTACTTAGTTTTTTTATGAAATGACGATCACTATTATTAATATAAATTTAATTTCAAATTCTCCTATCACAGAATTTTTGTTGTAGTTTATTACATTCATTTTCTGTATACATATTTGTATAAACTTATTTGTTTTTCAATTCCTTTAAAAGTCACAGACATGTCAAATATTAACACAATGAAGCAAAAATATAGTTAAAATACCCCCCACCGTAAGAAAAGGAAAAGAAAACAAAAAAACAAGTGAACCGATTTTGCCCATTCACGAACTTGTCCTTACTTTTTAAGAGATAACTTGTATACCAAATTTCAGAACAATTACTTCAAAATTACGGCAGTTATCGTGTACACAGACGGGCAGACAGACGGACATAAATAAATCGATTAAGTTTTCAATTCTGAACAAATCCATATATATATAAGTCTATATCTGCCACGCCTCCTTAAGGGTGTTACAAATGTTGGATCAAACTCAATATACCCTCACCACATTAAATGTGGGGGTATAATACTGTCTATCTTCCCTACACGTATTAAGAATTATGCGGAGCTTGTTCTTTAGAGCCAATGTGTAGTCTCGGTTCCAACAATGTGGGGAAACATTAATTCTGAAAGTTTGCTATACATTTTTTAATATATATTTCTCAAACAATGTTATTTTATAAAAGTTAGTGGATCCTCTAAAACTAATATTGCAAACATCAAATTTTACAGTTTATGAACCGTATATGAGGTAGTTTAGAAAGTATGAATATGTCTGAAAACTATAACAAATTTTTATTTTAGATATCTATGTGAAGTGATATAAATTGCTTTTTCTTTTGCTAAAATTTACTATACTTTAGTGTACACTATAAACTTGTTTCGTAAAAACAAATATAGTCAAGATGTGGATGCTAGTGTAAAAATCACGTCTGTAAAACTAAAATGACTGTAAAATTACAGTACTTTTCCTTCAAATTACTGTGATAATGCTGTATTTCTACAGGAATTTGTGAATATTATAAAAACATTACTACATTATAGTGTTGTTAAAGTTCACCCACACATTTGTAGCAAATTTTAAAAAAATAAATAAACAAGTGTTTTGGTTTTAAACAAGCTATTGTTTAAATATATTTTGAATATACAGATTGTGTTCTATTCTGGAAATTTGGTAACCTTTCCTGTTTAAAATAGAACAGCCGGTATATCTTAACACTTTTTAATTCAATTTTTTGTTTTAATTAAAACAAGTTTTTGGGTTTAACCAAGCTCTCGTTTGAATATGTTTGCAATATACATTTTATTAGTTAAGTTTGTTATGGAAATTTAATCTCCTTTCTTTTTTCTAATAGAATTGTATTTATATTTTTTTTTACTTTTATGTTAATTCTAAGAATTTAATTAATTCTAAGAGTAAACACAATTAATCAAAATTAGTAAAAGTCAAGTTGTTTTTGTTTTAAACAAATTATCATCTAAATATATTTTTAAAATAAATCTTTTTTAATATAAAGCATGTTCATCTTATTATGGAAAATTCTAAAAATTGTTTATAGGAATCATTTTCTTATAAAACACATCTATTTTGGGTTATAAGCAAAAAATCAAACCCATGACCTTTTATCTTAACTAAATGGATACAAATTAAAAAAAAAAAAACAAGATAAAATAACAGAATATTGAAATAAACTTGAAACTGCCAAATTAAAATAAATGTGGGTGTATGTAGAAAAATATTTTTTATTTGAGTTTTGATTAATTGCTTATAACTCAAATATGATATAAAAATGATGATTCTTACAAAAAAACTCATAGAATTAATCTTAAAATTAAAAAAAAGTATATGTATACAGGTGTTCTATTAAAAAAAAAGATTATCAAATTTCTATAATAAAATGAACGTATATTTAAAATACATTCAAATGCGTGCTTGCTTAAACCCGAAAAACTTTTGTGTACAAAATTTATTTAAATTTTTTATGGTTGGAGAATTATTTTTGGGTTTCAGTTATTTTAACTAATTTTGATTAATTGCTTATAAATCTAAAATGACGCATTTTATACAAAAAAATTATTCCTACAAAAATTCTTAGAACTTATCTTAAAATTAAAAAATATATACATTCTGTTAGAAAAAGCAAAGGTTACAAAATTTCAATAATAAAATAAACATCCGTAAAAATATATGTAAACAAAATATAGCTAGTTTAAAACCAAAAATACTAAGGTTTGGAAATATGAGAAAATCTCTGAAATTTGTTATTTTAAAAAATTTCAAGTACGTTAATTTTTAATTATCAAATTACACATTTTGATATAAAATTCTATATTTCTCAATTTTATCTTTGACTGTTTCTATAAAAATTGATAAGCGATAAAAAAAATCTGAAAGTTCTTTAGATTTCAGGTTTTAAAGCAATATTAACCTATAAAATTTATTGTAGCATTTGTTAAAATATGCCATACTTAATAAGTTCTGTTTTATTTCAGCAATATCTAGAAGAAAACTGGACTCGCCCGTAGAGAAAGTACTCGTTGCAATAACAATGTTAGATCTGAAACAATTGCCTTTGGAAAATGTCGAAGTCCTACAAAGAATGGTGCCGACAGAACAAGAAACAAAAGCGTATCGGGAGTATATAATCGAAAAGAAGAACGTGAATCTCCTTACAGACGAAGACAAATTCCTCATGCAGTTAACCAAAGTTGAAAGGCTATCCGCAAAGCTGTCCATCATGAGTTACATAGGCAACTTCTTTGACAATCTACATCTTATAACACCTGTACGTAAAAATACAAAACAAACATGTAAAACCAACTTTTTAAAAATTTTTATTTTTAGCAAATACATGCTATAATATCAGCGGGAAGTTCTGTGAAGAATTCACGAAAGCTCAAACAGGTATTGGAGGTTATTTTGGCGTTTGGAAATTATTTAAACAGCAGTAAGAGAGGACCTGCGTACGGATTTAAACTGCAGTCCCTGGACACGCTCTTGGATACTAAATCGACGGATAAAAAGCAGTGCCTTCTACATTTTATCGTAGCGACAATCCGACAAAAATTCCCCGAATTGCTCAATTTTGAATCGGAATTAATGTATATTGAGAAAGCCGCAGTAGGTTAGTATACTACTTTTTTACGAATTTGTCTATAATTCTGATTGTGTAATTCTGAGTGACTATGAATGTAATTCTGAGTGACTATGAATGTAATTCTGAGTGACTATGAATGTAATTCTGAGTGACTATGAATGTAATTCTGAGTGACTATGAATGTAATTCTGAGTGACTATGAAATATGATTTATCATAGACACTATTTTTTTCAGAAAAACTGATAGTTAATTCATTTTTTCAACTTACATTTTAATCGGTCAGTTCCAAAACAGTACAAGTCCAAAAAATGAATTCTGAGAAAATTAACAAAATAATTTTGTCGGTGCAATATCTTGAAAAGTATAGTAGTGAGCTATTTTGTTCCAACAGACAAAATATAAAGTAGTTCAATATATTACATATTTTATTTATATTTGCATTAAAGGCAGAGCTTTGATTAAAACGATCATCATGGACATGTACTGTTTTTTAACTCTACGGAAAAACAGCATTTTTAACAATATTTGTTTATTTAAAGCATTTAAATAATATTTTTATTATGATGTATAGGGTGTTTGGGATTTTGATTCCAAACCCGTTGTCATATTTTTTTAATTCAAAATGGCGGATTCAATATTTCTACCAGAAAATTTTGAAAGATGTTGGGTGCTTATAAAACCTATTTGCGTGATAGTTGAAGATCCTAGACGCCAAATTCAATGTCCAATTTTCAAAAAATTTAAATTTAAAAAAAAAAAATTTGATTCCATCAATATGGCGACCGAAATGACAAAATCTTGGATTTGCATGAAATTTATTTCTCGTAATATTTGAAGATTGCTGATTAAAAACCTCATGTCAGATTTTCAAAATAAATTCAAAATAGCGGATTATACAGGCTTAGTCAAAATTACCAGAACACCTTAGCAATTCTTCAACAGTAAAGAATTTCAAAGAAAAGTTCTAACAGAAGTTTTTTGGTTTTAAACAAGCTATCTTCTAAATATATTTTTAAAATACAAGCTTGTTCATTTTATTCTGGAAATTTAGTAAACTTTTCTTTTTCAAATCAACACCCTATATACTTATATATACCCTACAAATACATTAACATTTTTTAATTCTAAGATTAATTCTTACATTTTTTAGAAGAAATAATTTTTTTATAAACTGCATCAGTTTTTAGTTATAAGCAATTAATCAGAATTAGTCCAAATTACTGGAACACCAAAACAATTCTTCAACCTAACAAAATTAAATTGTCTAAGTATATTTTTAATATACGGTGTTCATTTTATTATGGAAACTTGGTATACTTTTCTTTTTCTAATAGACCACCATGTATATTTTACAAGATTATTTCTAAGAGTTTTTATAGGAATAATTTTTTTATAGAATTCATCATCTTTGAGTTATGAGCTATTACTCCATATTTAACAAATAAAATAAAAAAATCAGGAAAAAATAACTAAACTATGAAATAGAATTAAATAAAATATTCAAGTAGCCAAATTAAAAGAAATGTTATATGTATATGTAATGTAGTAGTAGTAGTAATTTACATATTTCATACAATTTTCACTTATAACAACTATACAGGGTGTTCCTAAATATCATGTAAATACGAAAAGGAGTAATTCTTTGGCTTATTTAATGACTAAAAATTCATATAAACATAGGTCTACAAACGCTTTGTTGCCGATCTACAGGGTGTTGAAATTTCAAGATCTTTTAGTTTTTTCTTTATAGCTCTTGTATCCTAGTTTTAATTTTTAACAGTAGGTGGCGAATAAAATGTCAAGATAAATACAAACAAAAGGTTATCTAAATCAAGCCAAGGCATGCTAGACCAATTATTTAAAAAATTTTAATTTCATCTAGCGAAACACAAAAGCTTTTATTTTTTTCTCGATAACGGTGGTAAATACGAAAAAACTACAAAAGATTAAAATGCTTTAGAACAAAACAAAAAAAGCATTTTGTATTTTACAATGTACCAGCGGCGCACCGAAAAAACGTTCATGGGGAGAAAAGGGGGCATGACCCCTGAAAAAATATCTCCCTGTAGATTCTTAAAACCAGTATGCCCAAAGATTAAGTCCTACAGCGTAACCCATATTCCAAATTAGAGCTAAATATCTCAAAGACTACAAGAGCTATAAAGAAAACACTAAAAAAATCTTTAAATTTCAACACCGGCAGCGAAGCGTTTGCGGACCTATGTTTATATAAATTTTTAGTCATTAAATAAGCCAAAGAATTATCCCTTTTCGTATTTACATGATATTTAGGAACAGCCTGTATATGTATGTACCTATGTAGGTGGGAAAATACTCTTAATTTTTGCAGTTCTGAGTTTTGATTAATTGCTAATAAAAAATTATAGTATTGTATTAAAAAAATGATCTCTAAAAAAAATTCTAAGATTTAATCCTGGAATTAAAAAATGTAAAAATGTGCTATCAGAAAAAAAGAAAGGTTATCAAATTTCCAGAATAAACGATAGTTTGTTTAAACTCAGAAAAATGTATGGTTTGGTAATTTTTTTTAATTTTTGTCCAGTTGGTTTTGTCTATTATTGATTAATTGCTCATAACTCAAAAATGACGTACTTTATAGAAAAATTATTCCTACAAAAGATTCTTAGAATTAATCTTAGAATTAAAAAATTTAAAAATAAACAGGGTCTTCTATTTGAAAAAGGAAACGTTACCAAATTTTCAGAATAAAATGATACATTTAATATTTAAATGATAGATTGTTTAAAGCAAAACGACTTTTATTTATAATAAACCATAACATTTTGACTATTTCAGTTCAAAATGGCCAATTTTAGACTTGTACTGTTTTCGAACTCGCCGATTCATTTGTTTTGTCATTTTATTATAACTAGGCTTACGTTTTTTTTTAATTTTAGTTTCACTTGAAAATATCACAACCGATGTTCACGAAATAGAAAAAGGTATGGAAGCAGTACGAAAAGAAGCCGACATTCGAGGAAAGGGAGCGCAGAGTTTAGTCCTGAGAGATTTCTTAGCGAACGCCGAAGATAAGGTAAAAAAACTGAAGAATGACGTTAAGACCGCGCAAGACACGTTTAGGGAATGCGTTGAATATTTTGCGGAATCTCCTAGAACGACGGACGCGAATTCGTTCTTCTCGTTGCTCGTTAGGTTTGCAAAAGCTTTTAAGGTTAGTTTTTAATTTTTTTACATTTCCAAATACGGTTATAATTGACGGTCGGTTTTTTTGTTTCGTTAGGTTGCAGATACGGAAAACGAACAGAGGAGAAGACTAGAAATTGCAGCAATGAATGCGTCTACGAAAACAAACGAAGAAGTGAATAAGAAGAATAAACTGAATCAGAAAAAGCAGCAGGTATGTCTAATCATAAATCCTGGGTGCTTGCAAAACGCTTTAAAGCATATGTTGACGACATAAGTTTATGTTTTTTTGACTAATTTTATTGGCTGGGTGCTTATTTTTCTTGGTATTCCTTTATATGTAGTGTTTTATTTTTATTTTTTACCGATTGCACAATATTTTATACTTAACGCTTGTTTAGAATTTTTATTTACTAGAAAATTTACGTCATAACTATAGATATATTTAAATATAGTACAGTAGAAATGTTAGTTTATTGTTATTTAGTTCTTATTGTTGTAATAAATGTCTGTCAAAAACTAATAAACTTGTTTAAAATAATTCTAAAATGGCATTGTTTAAATAAGCTTTAAATATTCTGTAAAAGTATTGCATGTAGGGTTGCCAGGTGCAAAATTTGTCGGATGGCTAAAAAAAAAAAGGACAAATGCTAACAATTCAGGACATATTTTATTTAAACAGAACATTAATAGATAGTAAAATTAGGTCCAAAATGGCCCCAAACGTATTCAACAGTAATATGTACGGCTTTCGGAAAAAAAAGGTGTTTTTAAAAATTTATTACAGCTGAACCAAATGCTATAGAAATCTTAAAAACTTCAATAATTTACCTAAAAAACTTACTTACTTTTTCCTGATAAGTTTTTGGGAAAACCATAATTTTTCACAGTTTGAAGAATTACTAACAAAAAAAACTATAATATACAAATAATAAACTAAACAATACAACCCTATTAGGGTTGTTTTTATTTTCCTTAAGTATTCTCTTTGACATGAAACAATAAAAAGCATTTGTTATCAATTTTTAAAATTTTGTTTCTCAGCTTTATTATTACTTCACAGAATCGTAAAAGCAGTACACCAAATTAAAGTTAAAAGGTATATAATTTTCTGTCTAGTGGTAGATTTTTGATATTTTTGTTCATTTTTGACAAATCTGTTACTGAATATGACAGAAAATTGTCAGATTTTGCTATTTTTTCCGGAATACATAGGTTAAAATTAAAAGAAGTACCACATAATAGATCTAACAGTTATGTTGTTCTATAAGTGTACAAAATTGTACGAAAAAATATCAATATCTTACATGCTTTTTTCCGTCAAAACTTTATTTCTTTGAGTACATGAATCAGACATATTTTATCACGTAGTTTGGATACAACAACAACAATTAATACATTACCACAACAAGTAATACACCGTCTATAAATTGATATACAGGGTGTTCCTAAATATCATGTAAATACGAAAAGGGGTAATTCTTTGGCTTATTCAATGACTAATGACTAATTCATATAAACATAGGTCCGCAAACGCTTCGTTGCCGATCTACAGGGTGTTGAAATTTCAAGATTTTTTTAGTTTTTTCTTTATAGCTCTTGTATCCTTGTTTTAATTTTTAACAGTTGGTGGCGAATAAAATGTCAAAATAAACACAAACTAAAGGTTATCTAAATCAAGCCAAGGCATACTAGACCAATTATTTAAAACAATTTAATTTCATCTAGCGAAACACAGAAAAGCTTTTATTTTTTTCTCGATAACGGTGGTAAATCTGAAAAAACTACAAAAGATTAAAATGCTTTAGAACAAAACAAAAAATGTATTTTGTATTTTAGAATCCACCAGCGGCGCACCGAAAAAAAGTTCATGGGGAGAAAAGGGGGCATGACCCCTGAAAAAATATCTCCCTGTAGATTCTTAAAACCATTTGGTATGCCCAATGATGTAAGTCCTACAGCGTAACCCATATTCCAAATTAGAGCTAAATATCTCAAAAACTACAAGAGCTATAAAGAAAAAACTAAAAAAATCTTGAAATTTCAACACCCTGTAGATCGGCA
Organism: Aphodius sticticus; assembly: GCA_963966075.1. NCBI lineage: Eukaryota > Metazoa > Arthropoda > Insecta > Coleoptera > Scarabaeidae > Aphodius > Aphodius sticticus. The sequence goes on from OZ014509.1 coordinate 72,231,163, forward strand.
ACGAAGCGTTTGCGGACCTATGTTTATATGAATTTTTAGTCATTAAATAAGCCAAAGAATTACGCCTTTGCGTATTTACATGATATTTACGAACACCCTGTATAGCATGTAAGAATTGATACAAAATTATTCTCACTATGGATGCTTGTTTTGTAGTAAGTACTAGCTCTAATGATTCTTGTTAAAATTTTTCCTCTTTTTTGGGAAAACCTTAATTTTTCATAGTTTAAGATTTACTAACAAAAAAAACTATAATATACAAATAATAAACTATAGAATACAACCATTTTAGGGTTGTTTTTATTTTTACCAAATATCTCTTTTAAATCATACAATGAAAAGCATTTATCAAATATTTTAATTTTGTTAATCATTTTTTTTCCTAATTTTAAAATATCATTTTGGTCTTTCATTTCCAAAATTGTTACAAAATTAGTGTTTTTTTAAAAAAGAAAAGGAATTCGAAGCTTCTTTTTATACCCCCACATTTACTGTGGTGAGGGGTATATTGAGTGTGCCACAAATGTCCGTCTGTCTGTCCGTCTGTGTACACGATAACTGTCGTAATTTTGAAGTTATTGATCTGAAATTTGGTTTATACAAGCTTATCTCTTAAAAAGTAAGGACGAGTTCGTGAATGAGCAAATTCAGTTCATTTTTTTTCTTTTTTTTTTTAATATATTTTAAGGTGGGAGGTATTTTACTAGTTTTCTAATTAGGTTGCTACCACAAACCCTGCAAAATTTAGTATAATTCAAATAAATACGTTCTTTCAATAGAGGCAACAATATATTTATTTGTGGTTAAAAGTTTATTTATTTATAATATTTATTTGGTACAAAGAACATATATTTGAAGAATTAATGTTAAAGAAAAAAGATAAAATTGCCAACTTGAATGGCTATAAGAAACAATTATAATTGAATTTTTTCTTGTATCAAACAAAGTTTATTTAATGTAAATAAATTATGCAAAACGATAATTTCTACAAGAAAATAATAACAGTATTCATTGAAGTAAGTATTTTGTCTTATATTTGTTTTTTGATAATTACTCAAATCCTAGAATTTGTCAATTTTTAATTTTTACGTTTTTCTTAAATTTATAATAGCTGAACCCAATGCTTTAGAAACTCCAAGAGAGTCTTGAAGTAAATATCAAACTTTGTATTTTATTCTGATATCTTGAAAGTTTGGTTAGACCAATGATTTCAGCTGCTATAAATTCTAAAAATATTTCCAAAATCACAATTCCTTACATTTTGACTTACGATGATACGAAACTTTTTAGTCCAGATTCGTATTCAGGGCAAAGAAATCAACCGTGCATTTTTCATCTACAATATACCCCAGAGTTATTGATATTTTCGAAAAACAATGTTTTCTACAACATTTTTGAGTATATAATAACAGTTTCATTTAAAAAAAAAAAAGCAATTAATATACGCTTATCAAGAAATGCTTGTATATGACATTAAGGGGAATCCATACCCCCTACGTTTTGCTTGCAAAACACGCAAAAGTTCTGAGGCTTTTTCTCAGCAATTAGTTCACATAATCGTAAAAGAAATACACCAAATTAAAGATAAAAGATATATAATTTTGCGTCTAGTGGTAGATTTTTGATAGTTCTGTTCGTTTTTGACAAATCTATTTCTGAATGTGACATAAAATTGCCTGATTTTGCAATTTTTTTTACGAAGAACTGAGGTTAAAATTGAAAAAGTACCACATAATAGGTCTAAGTTACACCTTCCTAATACTTTTTGCGGTTATACGGTTATGATATGTCAGTTGTAACCATGGTTACAGATTTCAATAAGAATATTTTTAGATGATTAAATTTTAAAATTTAAAATTTTTTTTTTTTTTTTAAATTCTATTTACATTGACACTAAACGGTGAAAGAGTAAATAAAACAAAAGAAAACTAATCTTATTATTTATTTTATTATCTGAGCTACGTATAAGCTTTTTTCAGCACATTGCTTGGTTCACTAGCTTTAGTAATTTTCATCTGAACATACAATCATCAACCATTATATCTAAGTTTGTTTTCACTTTAATTAAAATTGATTATATGACTATTAGGATGCGGTTATTAACGAACTGAAGCATAAAACAAAAATGGTGCACGAAAAGAAACTCTTGCAACAGGACGAAGTTTACAACGGAGCTCTAGAAGACATCTTGCTAGGACTGAAAAGCGAGCCTTATAGACGAGCGGACGCCGTAAGACGAAGCCAGCGTAGAAGAATTGACAATAATCGGCTCTCGAAAACGTTGGAAGAGTTGGAGTTTTGAGGTTAGACGAGATTTTATTTAGTCGTTAGAAAAACCGAACATACGACCAACATGTCAGACGCTCTATGTGATATTTTACCGTATAATGTATAATGATAGTAGTATATTTTTTATAGTATGTTAACTAGAAACCGCACTTTGTACTGACACTTTAGTAACGAATTTTTTTCTCAATATATTTGTATACCTATTTTTAGTTTATTATTTCGTTATTAAGTGTATTTTTTTATGACAATATGATTTTGTCGTAAATATCGTCAGCATAGTAAGAGAGACTACTATACTGTATAATTGATTAAGAATGTAGGCCAAAGGTGACAGAATGTTCACCACACTTTTTCATTAGTAAAAGTTGGTGTAAAAAATACCTAATAATCTAAGGTAAGCAATAATAAACAATATCCAATATGCATGATAACTAACTGACCAAGCAATTTTCACATATTTTACTCAAAACTAATGTTACATACAGGGTTGGCCAAAATTAATTATACTTTTGTTTGAACAATTTTTTTAAATTTCTTACTTTTGGAGAGTTATTTAGGTATTCTGGTAATTTTGTCTAATTTTAATTCATTGTGTATAACACAAAAATGACGCATTTTATAAAAAATGATTCCTACAAAAAAATTCTAAGAATTAATTTAGAATTAAAAAATACGTAAAAATATACAAATTATAACCAAAAATAGTCAAATTTACCGGAACACCTAAATAATTCCCCAACTGCAAAAAAAAACAAAAAATTCAAATAAGAGTTTTTTTAATTTAAACAACCTCTTGTTGAAATATATTTTTAATATACAGGCTGTTTATTTTGTTATGGAAATTTGCAAACCTTTCCTCTTCCTAACAGAACACCCTGTGTATTTAAAATTTTTTATAAATGATTAATTTTAAGAATTTTATGTAGGAAATTTTTTTTAAATAAAATGCATTATTTTTACTTGTAAGCAATTAATCAAATCTCATGAATTTTTACTTTAACCATACGAGTAAAAAATGTAAAAGAAAATAATAACACAATTTAAATAGTTTTTTGATTAGATAGTTTTTAAATAGATTTTTTAGGAGTTTTGATTAACTGTTCATAACACAAAAATAATGCATATAAAAAAATATTTCTACAAAAAGTTCTTAAAATTCAAAAAATTAAAAATATACAAGATGTTCCTAATCGAAAATAGAAAGGTTCTGGTTTTGTTTAACCCAAAAAACGTTTATTTGATTTTTTTTGCAGTTGGAGAATTATTTAAGTGAAAATGATTCTTATAAAAAATACTTAGAATTAATCTTGGATTTAAAAAACGTAATAATATATAGGGTGTTCTATATAAAAAAAACTAAAGGTTGCCAAATTTCTATAATAAAATGAGCAGCTGTATATTGAAAATATATTTAAACGATAGCTTGTTTAAAGCCAAAAACTTTTGTTTGAAAATTTTTTTACTGTTGGAGAATTATTTAGGTATTCTGGTAATTTTGTCTAATTTTAATTAATTGCGTATAACACAAAAATGACGCATTTTATAAAAAATGATTCCTACAAAAAAATTCTAAGAATTAATTTAGAATTAAAAAATACGTAAAAATATAGAGGATGTGCTCTTTGAAAAAGGAAAGGTTACCAAATTTCCAGAATAAAACATTAATAATATATGTTTAAAGCAAACCAACTTTTATTTGAAAAATTTGTGGAAATTGTTTATGGTTGGAGAATTATTTAAGTGTTCCGGTAATTTTGACTAACCCTGTATGTATTTGAGTCAAAATTAATGTTACATATGTTTACAACCAAATGGCTCTCTTAAATACAAAAAATAAGCACAAAAATTGTATTATTTTTTACATGACAATGCAAATGTCGATTTTATCATTTAAATGAATCTCTTGAATGTATATTATTTTTTCTAATTTAGTTCAAAATAAAACGGTTGTATATTTTGTATAAAATGCTTTAAAGGGTAATTATTTTAAAAGACAATCGCACAAACGAAAATGTTTATTAAAAAAAGTTGTTATTACGTTATATTCGAATACTGTATACGAACTAATTTTTAGTAGTTACGTCAAATTTCTGTTGTAGTTTACGCCTAGTTTGGTAATGAAATTATATTTTATATCGGTTGTCTATTTTACGTAGAACGCGCAATTATTTTTCTTTATTTAGTTAACAAGTTGTGTAAAGTAATAATATTTTATTGTTATTTTTAGGGTTGGTATAGTTATTTTTTATATTACAGTCATTTGTAGAAAGAAAATACAAATAGATGCCATATCACAGAATTATTACATAGGTTATTCAACATTAACTTGTACATTTATCACTATTTATGATGGAAATCTAATCTCTTTTCATGTATGCTGCATATCTGAAGTGTTCAGTGACTATTTGTATATAAATTGTAATATGTATATAGCTATTTTCGTAAGAACGGTAGGTAGAAATTCAAAACTGCATATCGCACTTTTTTTATATACAATGTATATTTTTTGTAAAATTTTACATCATTTTAATTTTATATAACTTATTTTCACTAAGAAATATATTATATATTTAAAAAAAAACTGCATTTTGTAAGCTAATATGTACAAATACTGCTATGAATGGCGTTTTATGGATTAATATACATAATTATATATAGTTAAGTGTTTTATTGAAGTTCTTACACGAGCCGTAGGCGAGCGTGTAAACATGCGAGCGATTTATATCCGTTATGTGCGAGTCAAATACTACGTTTTATCTACGACTCATAAATTCCAATTCATATAAAATATTTTATACGAGTTTGTCAATGGTGGCGAGGAACTGTCAAATAGTTATTTATACGTGGTTGACAGTTGTCAACCACGTAGGTTTTGACAGACTTGACAGTACTTTCGTATTATTATGACAGTTCGTTTGAATAATGAAGTCGTTATTCAAAGGAGCTGTCATTATACAAAGCTACTGTCATCATAATCATCGGTGTGTATCATGGTAGCGTTTATATAGTCATAATGAACTTATTATAGTGAGTCGTAGATATCAACGTATTATATTGCATTTCATATTTATTTTATGTGTTCTTCTTTTGGCGTATAGCTCCACATACAATATTTCTAAAGAAGATGCTAATGAAGTTGAAATACAGTTAGTTAATTGACTAAAAACCAGTTGTAGCCAAATATTTTATACACATCAAATTTTATCGTATTTAAGTGTACTCTTGAGAAAGATATTTGCGAAAACAAGAGTCACTAAGTCCGATAAATATGCAAATATTAAATTATATAAATTCTACCTTTAGATATCTTCATATCTGGAAGGTTCCTATTACCATCAGAGCCGTTGCCCACGTTTGTTCTGATGCACATGGTCCAGACGTCTTTCATGCTCCTGCAATAAAAATATCAAACTGTCATAAATAAGACTTCATAAATAATATTTTGGTAAGGTCATTGAAAGTCTTAGAATATTAGACTATTATTTTTAATACTATCAATGATTTAAATTAAGGTATCGCAAAACTCAGTTTTACCAGTGTTTCTGGTAGTAAAAGAACAAAAAATTTAACCTGCAACTGTGTCTTATACAAAAATTCAGACTTGTGATTAACTAAAAAACAAAATGTTAAGAATTGGCTTTGTCACCGAGTATAGGTACTTGAAAACAAAATTGAAAACCTTCACAAGTTGCTTGGTTACCCCACAGGTTCTCAATAAATCGCCAGCATGAAGTTTATACACTCGCCTACGGCTCGTGTATAACCATGCGAAAACTGCAGCATAGCGGCCATATTGGGTTACTACCATTGGAAATAACTTTTCGATTCAATTAATAGTGCCCCAGACTAGCGGAAATTGTGAAAATTATACATTTTGATCAACATGGACACCAAAAATCTTAGTAACATTACAAGACAATACGAACATCGACTACAAAATAAACTAACCTGCACACTGGGAAGACGGGAGACATCGGAAATGGGCACAAATTAATTAAGTCGAATCGACATAATTGCGTTTTTCTGCACAACCGCGGAAAATAAAAATGAATCCTTACTTTGAACACGTAACACCGAAACTAACTATAAAATAGTTTTATGAGTTTTAAATAATGAATCAAATGTCCTACGACACAAAAAAAGACAAATATAGGAAAGAATTAATTTTTTTTAGTAGGGGATTTTTCTTTAGTACAAATTATATGCGCAATAACAGAAATAGAACGAATTTGATAACATATTTGACCAATACCAAAATTATTTGTCCAATACAAAAATTATTTGAGCAATTCAAAAAATTACTTGTGCATTAAAAAAATAAATGTGCAATAAATTTATATAAATGTACATCAGAATAAATAATGCATTTATATATTTGAATGTCTATTTAGGTCTTTTGATAATATATTTGTACACTTAAATAAATAAATGTGCAATACAATCGTTACCTCTATAAAAATATAATGAGCAGCTTAAAAAATACTTGTTCATTGAAAAAAATATATTTCCAATAGATTAAATAAATCAGCATTTGAAATTATTATAAGCGCATTGAATAATCTAAATTGTACCATGAGAAAATTATAATACGCCATAGAAAGAATATAATGTGCATTAAGTTAAAAGTGTTGTGGGTTCTGCAGTTTATTTTATAGTTTTCCTTATTTTTTTCTCCTTAGCATTAGCATTCGTGCTTCCTTAAAAATAATCTAGATAAAAATAATTGAATGTAAATCTTAAATACAGGATGGTCGCTTTTTTTCTCGCTTATTTGTAAGATACAAGAGTTAAATTCGGACAAAAGCATTCATTGCTGATCAAAGCAATTTCCAGATATCAAAAAACTAAACAACAATTTGAATTTTCGCTATTAATTTTGTACATACATGAATATTCTTGAATGTACGTTTCTCTACAAATGTACGAAAAGCCACCAGTTCCCAAAAATGGGTTTTACATATTATTTTATCTTATTTACGCAACTTTGAGAATTATTTTCATTGACATCATGTGAATTCCCCAAAACATAAAAGCCTGCTCTTTGTCAAATTATAAAATAAAGCGTTTGGTATATTGCGGTACGGTTTTGAAAATACTCAACATTGTTCGAGTATTTTTGTGTGTCGCAAGGAAAAACAGATCATTACGATAGTTTTTTTTAAGATTTTAACTCAAAAATGGTATCAAAATACCAACAATCTCGTTTTTTGGCACTGCATTGTTTAGGTAGGCGGAAATGTAATCTTGAATCTTTAAACTTACAAAGAAGAGTGTTGACTTTGAAGTTAATCATTGACTATATGAAGAGTTATTTCATTACTGTTAAACGAGCGGCCAAAATTGCCACGTGTCCTATTAAAAAATCTGGCATGCACAAATTAACGGAATTCTATTAAGTCCAATTATTTTTTAGGGAAGCTAAAGTTATGTCAAACTTATTTTTTTAAATATTTAGCTTATTTTTCTCAAAAATCTGATGTTATGGATGCTCGGCTAGTGTCTACAAAAAACATTGGATAAATATTCCACGAAAAAAACTACTGAAATCACCGAAAGCATGCATAGAGGGCCGCCGACTTCCGGACCGATTTCTGAACTCGGCCCCGAAATATCGATATAGGCAATATGCAATTGAATTTGAGTTGTAATAAATCATATTATTACTGCTATAAAGTATTTTTGTTATATATAATTTTCTAAAATTTAATATAACTTCGAATTCAAAGTCGATTTATTTATTATATAATTAATGGGCCCTAGCCCCTACTTTATTTAGGGTGAAGGGGGCCGCTTAAGGGCCCCCCTTTCGCCGGGCCCTAGGCACGTGCCTATTTTGCCTACTGGTAAACGCGGCCCTGTCTGGACCAATAAAGCAGCATGCAAATCCGAGAATCAGAGATTACACGCATTAGCGCAAAAAAAGTTTTGTTCTGCGCATCTACGTCACACCAGAATGGCTGTCAAAGCCAATTATGTCAAACTCGCATATATTTTGTAAATGAAACTGTAAACATTCATGTAAAATTTAAAAAAAATAGTAATGTTTAGTTAGTTTATATAAAAAAAAAATCTGTAAAAGGAATTGGGTAACAGAATTGCAATAATTTCATCGTCAACGCCGATAATTTATAAGTTAGGTTCGGTAATGTTCCAAGTCATACTTCTAGTTAAAATAAATAAACTTTGATCAAGAATTATTTTAAAAATCGCACATTCTTGACGCAAGATCAAAACAAATACTTCGGACACGAGGTTACAACAAAACAAATCGAATTGGTCTAAAATTAGTTTATTCCAAACCTAAATTCATTAAAAATTAAACATATAATGTAAAGTATACGGGTGGTGTTTTAAAAATAAACAGATAAATACGAATATTTACATAATAGTGACATAACAATACTTAAATACAGATAATACCAGGGCAGTTGGGCTAGAAGATTTAATAATAAACACGTCACATTGCTTTCTTTCTGTATTTCATTGCATTTAGAAGTTAATGGGTTTTCCGCAGTACGCCATCAAGTTGGCTTCTCTCAGCGCCTCCGCGCAAGTCGGGTGGGCGTGACAAACCCTGGCAACGTCTTCGGCGGCCGCACCGTATTCCTGAGCTAAGACGGCCTCGTTAATCAATTCGCCCGCAGATGGGCCGATGATGTGAGTGCCCAAAATGCGATCTGTTGCTTTGTCGGATAACACTTTGACGAATCCGTCGGTTTCGTTATTCGTTTTCGCTCTGGAGTTGGCAAGGAAGGGGAATTTGCCGATCTTGTATTCGATACCTTCGCTCTTAAGGTCTTCCTCGGATCTGCCGACCCACGCAACTTCGGGATGCGTGTAGATTACGGAGGGAATACAGTTGTAGTCGATGTGGACTGGACCACCCTGTATTCCTTCCACGCAGACGATGCCTGAAAAAAATAATTATGTTATTTATTGGTATATTTTATATAATTGTGGCAACTTTCATGAAAATTCGTCCATTATTTTTAAAGTAATGAGCTTTTGAAATGATGTTTTGTGCATTCTGGCAACTTTCTATAACTTTAAAAATGGAAACTTCCCTCTCAGTTGTCAACTTGATCTTTCATGCACACAATATCACTTATTGAAGAATTTTGAATAACCATGGCAGGTTTAATCAAAATTCTTCCTCAAGTTTTAGAGTTATGATTTTTTACAAATGATTTCTTGCGTGTGTTGGCAACTTTCTGTAACTTTAAAAATTCTAACCTCTCTCTCAGTTGTCAACTTGAACTTTCATGCACACAATATCACTTATTGAAGAATTTTTATTAACCATGGCAGGTTTAATCAAAATTCTTCCACAAGTTTTAGAGTTATGATTTTTACAGATGAATTCTAGTGCGTTTTGGTAACTTTCTGTAAATTTAAACATTCTAACCTCTCTCTCAGTTGTCAACTTAATCTTTTGTGCACACGATATTACTTGTTGAAGAATTTTGAATAACCATGACAGGTTTAATCAAAATTCTTCCATGAGTTTTAGAGTTATGATTTTTACAAATGATATCTTGTGCGTTTTGGCAACTTTCTGTAACTTTAAAAATTCTAACCTCTCTCTCAGTTGTGAACTTGATCTTTCATGCACACGTAATCACTAATTGAAGAATTTTGAATAACCATGGCAGGCTTAATCAAAATTCTTCCAAAAGTTTTAGAGTTGTGATTTTTACAAATGATTTCTTGCGTGTTTTGGCAACTTTCTGTAACTTTAAACATTCTAACCTCTCTCTCAGTTGTCAACTTGATCTTTCATGCACACAATATCACTTACTGAAGAATTTTGAATAACCATGGCAGGTTTAATCAAACTTCTTCCACAAGTTTTAGAGTTATGATTTTTACAAATGATATCTTGTGCGTTTTGGCAACCTTCTGTAACTTTAAAAATTCGAACCTCTCTCTCAGTTGTCAACCTGATCTTTCATGCACACAATATTAGTTATTGAAGAATTTTGATTAACCATGGCAAGTTTAAGCAAAATTCTTCAACACGTTTTAGGGTTATGCTTTTTACAAATGATTTCTTGCGTGTTTTGGCAACTTTCTGTAACTTTAAAAATTCTAACCTCTCTCTCAGTTGTCAACTTGATCTTTCATGCACACAATATCACTTATTGAAGAATTTTGATTAACCATGGCAGGTTTAATCAAAATTCTTCCACAAGTTTTAGAGTTATGATTTTTACAAATGATTTCTTATGCATTTTGGCAACTTTCTGTAACTTTAAAAATTCTAACCTCTCTCTCAGTTGTCAACTTGATCTCTCATGCACACAATATCACTTATTGAAGAATTTTGAATAACCATGGCAGGTTTAATCAAAATTCTTCCGCAAGGTTTAGAGTTATGATTTTTACAAATGATTTCTTGCGTGTTTTGGCCACTTTCTGTAACTTTAAACATTCTAACCTCTCTCTCAGTTGTCAACTTAATCTTTTGTGCACACGATATTACTTGTTGAAGAATTTTGAATAATCATGACAGGTTTAATCAACATTCTTCCATGAGTTTTAGAGTTATGATTTTTACAAATGATATCTTGCGTGTTTTGGCAACTTTCTGTAACTTTAAAAATTCGAACCTCTCTCTCAGTTGTCAACTTGATCTTTCATGCACACAATATCACTTATTGAACAATTTTGAATAACCATGGCAGATTTAATCAAACTTCTTCCACAAGTTTTAGAGTTATGATTTTTACAAATGATTTCTTGCGTGATTTTGCAACTTTCTGTAACTTTAAATTTTCTAACCTCTCTCTCAGTTGTCAACTTAATCTTTCATGCACACAATATCACTTATTGAAGAATTTTGAATAACAATGGCAGGTTTAATCAAAATTCTTCCAAAAGTTTTACAGTTATGATTTTTACAAATGATTTCTCGTGTGTTTTGGTAACTTTCTGTAGCTTTAAAAATTCGAACCTCTCTCTCAGTTGTCAACTTAATCTTTTGTGCACACGATATTACTTGTTGAAGAATTTTGAATAACCATGACAAGTTTAATCAAAATTTTTCCACAAGTTTTTTAGAGTTGTGATTTTTACAAATGATTTCTTACGTGTTTTGGCAACTTTCTGTAATTTTAAAAATTCGAACCTCTCTCTGAGTTGTCAACTTGATCTTTCATGCACACAATATCACTTATTGAAGAATTTTGAATAACCATGGCAGATTTAATCAAAATTCTTCCACAAGTTTTAGAGTTATGATTTTTACAAATGATTTCTTGCGTGTTTTGGCAACTTTCTGTAACCTTAAAAACTCTAACCTCTCTCTCAGTTGTCAACTTGATCTTTCATGCACACAATATAACTTATTAAAGAATTTTGAATAACCATGGCAGATTTAATCAAAATTCTTCCACGAGTTTTAGAGATGATTTTTACAAATGATTTCTTACGTGTTTTGGCAACTTTCTGTAACTTTTAAAACTCTAACCTCTCTCTCAGTTGTCAACTTGATCTTTCATGCACACAATATAACTTATTAAAGAATTTTGAATAACCATGGCAGATTTAATCAAAATTCTTCCATAAGTTTTTAGAGTTATGATTTTTACAAATGATTTCTTGCGTATTTTGGCAACTTTCTGTAACTTTAAAAATTCTAACCTTTCTCTCAGTTGTCAACTTGATCTTTCATGCACACAATATCACTTATTGAACAATTTTGAATAACCATGGCAGGTTTAATCAAAATTCTTCTACAAGTTTTAGAGTTATGATTTTTACAAATGATATCTTGTGCGTTTCGGCAACTTCCTGTAATTTTAAAAATTCGAACCTCTCTCTCAGTTGTCAACTTGATCTTTCATACACACAATATGACTTATTGAAGAATTTTGAATAACCATGGCAATTTTAATCAAAATTCTTCCATAAGTTTTAGAGTTATGATTTTTACAAATGATATCTTGTGTGTTTTGGCAACTTTCTGTAACTTTAAAAATTCGAACCTCTCTCTCAGTTGACAACTTGATCTTTCATGCACACAATATCACTTATTGAAGAATTTTTAATAACCATGACAGGTTTAATGAACATTCTTCCATGAGTTTTAGAGTTATGATTTTTACAAATGATATCTTGTGCGCTTTGGCAACTTTCTGTAATGTTAAAAATTCGAACCTCTCTCTCAGTTGTCAACTTGATCTTTCATGCACACAATATCACTTATTGAACAAATTTGAATAACCATGGCTGGTTTAATCAAAATTCTTCCGCAAGCTTTAGTGTTATGATTTTTAGAAATGATTTCTTGTGCATTTTGGCAACTTTCTGTAACTTTAAAAATTCGAACTTCTCTCTCAGTTGTCAACTTGATCTTTCATGTACACAATATTACTTATTGAAGAATTTTGAATAACCATGGCAGGTTTAATCAAAATTCTTCCACAAGTTTTAGAGTTATGATTTTTACAAATGATTTCTTGCGTGTTTTGGCAACTTTCTGTAACTTTAAAATTCTAACCTCTCTCTCAGTTGACAACTTGACCTTTCGTGCACGCGATATTACTTGTCGAAGAAGTTTGAATAACCATGGCAGGTTTAATCCAAATTCTTCTATGAGTTTTAGAGTTATGATTTTTTTCAAATGATTTCTTGTGCATTTTGGCAACTTTCTATAACTTTAGCAGTTCGAACCTCTCTCTCAGTTGTCAACTTGATCTTTCATGCACACGATATTACTTACCTTCATCTTCGGCCTTGTGCGCTAGCATGGGGCCGTGTATGCAATCACCAATGGCGTAAACATTTGGAATAACGGTTTGGAAAACAGAGTTAACGGGAATGCGTCCTCTCTGGTCACGTTCAATACCCATTTCCTCCAATCCCAAGTTTTCGGTGTACGGCCTTCTACCAATGGAGACGAGCAGCACATCGCATTCCATCTACAACAAATCAGATTGAAAAAAAAAAACTAGTTTTGTATTTTATTCCTTACATCTTCCTTCTTGTCTGGGTTTTTGACATCCTCGACAGAGACCTTGATGCCTCCTCCAGTCTTTGTGGCAGCCGTAACTTTAGTACCCAGTTTGAATACCATGCCTTGCTTGGTTAGCAATTTTTGGAAAGTTTTTGCAACTTCCTGGTCAATTCCAACACCACCAATGGAAGTCATGAATTCAACCGCAGTTACTTCGGTTCCTAATCTAGACCACACAGAACCCTAATAAGAATATAATAGTTTTTAGGTTATTTGATTCGTTATTCCGTAACTGCTTGAAATTTACCAATTCCAAGCCGATGACTCCAGCACCAATAACAATCATCTTCTTTGGGATTTCCCTCAGAGATAGAGCTCCGGTCGAGGAAACAATTTGTTGCTCGTCAATCTGAAAACATATCAAAGCCGTAAACATAAATTGTGTATAGAAATCAAGTTTTTACTGTTCTTAGTAAAATTTTACAGCTTTTGACAATTTAAAAAACCAGACCATCCCTCTCAGTGGGTGCAATTTCCATCTAAGATCTTTTCATCAATTATTGGTGTATAAAGAATAATGTTTGTAAGTTTCATTAAGATTCCATGCTTATTTTTCGAGTTATGTTCTATTTTATCATTCCTAGCCCAGTTTTACACCGTTTTGGTAACTTAAAAAAATCAGACCATCCCTCTCAGTGGATGGCAAGTGCAACTAAGGTCATTTTATCAATTATTGGTGTCTAAAGAATATTCTTTGTAAGTTTCGTCAAGATTCCTTGCTTATTTTTCGAGGAATGATTTTTTTATAATTCCTAGCTTAATTTTACACCATTTTGGTAACTTAAAAAAATCAGACCATCCCACTCAGTGGGTGGCAAGTGCAACTAAGGCCTTTTTATCAATTATTGGTGTCTAAAGAATAATCTCTGTAAGTTTCGTCAAAATTCCTTGCTTATTTTTCGAGTTATGTTTTTTTTATGATTCTTAACCTAATTTTACACCGTTTTGGTAACTTAAAAAAATCAGACCATCAAACTTAGTGGGTGGAAAGTGCAACTAAGGCCTCCTTATCAATTATTGGTGTCTAAAGAATAATCTTTGTAAGTGTCGTCCAGATTCCTTGCTTATTTTTTGAGTTATGATTTTTTGTATAATGCCAAGCCTAATTTTACACCGTTTTGGTAACTTAAAAAATCAGACCATCCTTCTCAGTGGGTAGCATGGGCAACTAAGATCTCTTTATTCCTTATCCAATAATTTATCAATTATTGGTGTCTAAAGAATAATCTTTGTAAGTGTAGTCCAGATTCCTTGCTTATTTTTCGAGTTATGATTTTTTTTATGATGCCAAGCCTAATTTTACAACGTCTTGGTAACTTACAAAATCAGACCATCCCTCTCAGTGGATGGCATGCGCAACTTAAGCCTTTTTATCAATTATTGGTGTCTAAAGAATAATCTTTGTAAGTTTCGTCAAGATTCCTTTGCTTATTTTTCGAGTTATGATTTTCTTATAATTCCTAGCCTAATTTTACACCGTGTTGACAACTTAAAAAACTCAGACCATCCCTCTCAGTGGGTGGCATGGAAAATTAAGGTTTTTATATCAATTATTGGTGAATAAATAATTATGTTTGAGAGTTTCATCAATATTTCTTGCTTATTTTGGTAGTTGTGTCCAAACTGAGATCAGTTTACCATTCCCAAATCAAATAATAACGTAAAAAATTTGCATTTCCAAATTTATTAATACTGCAAATAGTGCAAGTTAAATAGTTACCTTGGCAACAGTTTGCTATTGGAAAATACAAACCTACGGAGTTCCAAAGTACACAGGGCTTAAAATAAGCTTACGTCTAAATTTAGTAAAATAAAATATTATAGTAATAATTACTTATTTTGCTAATTATAGCAATAAATTATTCACGACTGTTTTTTTTTAATTCTTAAATGATTGTTACTAATTCAAAAGTTGTTATTGGTGTTTTTGAGATAATAAAACGGTTGTTATAAAAACAGATAAAGGCAGTCTTATCACAAAACATTAATACAATGTTTACATAAGAAAGCTCATTAGAAGATACAATGTTACGACATATATTTCTAATAACTGGCTCATATTATGAAATGTGTTTTTAATTTTCAGTACCTATCATCATATGTGAACATAAAACTTAAAAACCTTAATTAAAAAATTACCTCAATACCAGCAAAAGGTGTAACTTCTGATCCAGTTGCAATCAAGATGTTTTTAGTGTTGACCAATTCTGTAGTACCATCGGTTTTCATTGCCGTTACTTGATTTGCGGCGGTAATTTTTCCGTGACCTTTGATTAACGTAACCTTATTTTTCTTAAAGAGCATTCCAATACCACCCGTTAATGCTTTTACAGCAGCACTTTTCGCCCCCATCAACTTCTCCAGATCCACCCTAACATTATCAACTGAAAAAAAAGAAACGCAAAATAAAAATTTATAACGTAAATGTTTAAAAAGTTTATTTTCAACGTACCTATAATTCCCCTGCTTTTAAAATCATCTGATGCCGCCAAATGGTAATAATGTGAGTTATTTAACAATGATTTCGATGGAATGCAACCTACGTTCAAACAGGTGCCCCCCAACGTATCATTTTTCTCGATACATACAGTCTAGAAGTAAACGTAAAGAAAAACCCTCGGAACATTATAAATTTCGGTACTAAATTTCTATGATAAAAATAATATAGATACACATACTTTTAAACCTAACTGTGCTGCTTTGATAGCGGCTACATAACCTCCAGGTCCGGAACCTATTACGACTATGTCAGCGTCATGCGTAGCAGAATAATTACGCCTCTGTTGTAAACTAAGTAACACTCGCCCATTGCAGTTTCTCATACAATGCGTCTGAAATAAAATTTCCATACAATAAATTGAAGAAAATTTGTTATTTTTAAATTGAAAAGTTCGGCTGTTTGGAGGTTATATTACGTAAACACCCGAAAAGGTAGTTTCGAAGGGATCTTGGGCGCTTTTTTGGGGAGTAATTGTAAAATCGTAGAGGAATTAATTACCTTCGCAGAAGAGCCGATTATATTCCAAAGAGTTGACTGCATTTTTTAAATGAATCGAATATGGAATTGACAGACAGACGACCTACAAAGCAGTGACGGTCAAAAGAGTTGACAACATGCAAATGATGTATGGAACTAAACGATACCTAAAATTATACAACGTGGACCGTATTTCGTAATTAGATTTTGAAATTGACCCAGAAGATTCTGTATTTTAATTTATTTAATTTGAATAAAAATGAATAATTTAGTGTAGAGCAGCAATTCTCAAAAGTTTATTGAAGGGTTTACTTATTCCCTCACTCAAATTGTAAAAGTTGCAGCCGAAAATACATGAATAATTTATTTGTTATTTATTATATTATTTCTCCTTAAATTTCTTTACTTCTCTATTGTTTTTTGCATGTTATGTTGCACCAGTTCTGTTTTTGGGGAAAAAAGTGGGACATTCTGTATAACAAAATGAAAAAATGAATAATAATACTTTAAATATGTCATATATTTACAACGGTTAAAACACATTCACAAGAACATCACTGTTATGCTACATTTGTCACCTATTTCCACCATTTCTTTCTATATTAGAATTGGCCTTCTTGTCCCTGTTAGGCCTATTACCCGTTCTATCAGTTCTATTATGACTCCCTCTACCTCTATTCTTAAACTGTCCCCTGTTAGTTTGCTTGCGTTCCTGAGGCTTATACTGCAAACTCAAATCTGGACTTTGATACCTAAAAATAATCCATTAAAATAATTTTCCGTCGATCGTATATTTATGAGTATGTTTACTGAATAGAAAATCGTTTATTAAAAAGCTCTATAAATGCCCGATTTCTATTAATGCAGGATTTGTTATAGCCAATCGAACATACATAAAATAAAACCATCCAATCAAAACATTCCGTTATCCAGGCACACAGTCCAGAACTGTCAGTGTCAAATTACATAAATGGTCATATAACCTCAAATTTCAAATCACATCGACGAATAAAATCTATGTAGACGCCGCCAGAAGAATACGATTGACGAAAAAATTATGTAACCAAATCGAATATTAAACGGCGATTAATGATCTTGACAATTAGCGCACTCGCTAATCGCTCGTGCGTTAAGCAGTCTTGATCATTAATCGCTCTTTTTAATATACTTGTTGATTAAGTAACTATAAAAGAATAAATAGTAACATGTGATCAATTAAATTAGTAGTTTAATTGGCCATAAACCTAACCTCACAATAATAAAACAAAATTGTCTGTCAGTTGACATCAAGGTCTATAAAGAGAGAGGTTATCCAGTTTGCTATCTTTCCTATAGTACACTTTATATACCCCCCTCAGATCCCTATATGCTCTACTTTCGTGACGTCACTAGAGTCCCGGCACACTTCGCATCACGTCGCATACATCGCTCGTTTAGTTTGTTCAAAGATACGTTTAATTATTGCCAGCTCAGCTCGTTATAGGTTTTTTAGTGAATTAGAAAGGTTACTTTTGTTCGTGTTTAATCGTTATTCTGCGTTTATATTGTTATATTCAATAGTTGATAGTTTTACGTTATTGGTTGTTTTATTAGTGTAGTATTTTATGAAGTAATTAAGTTAGTAAAGGTAAGATATTAATTTATATTGGAAATTACATTATTCTAAATCATGTATCAATTTTAGATGCCTATGGTTTGCTCCGTACCGGGTTGCGGTATGAGGTATAACATTTCAACAGTGATTGGATTAACAATATCATATTTTACTTTTCCACGTGATCAAAGTTTAAAGCAGAACTCATCCACAATTGGGACATTACTCATACGAAGACCAGCAAGAGCACCCATACTCCCTTCCATCCTGGATACGTCATTTATCTTTTGACGGCCTAAGAAATCCGTCGGAAGAATTTAAACGCTTGTTTAATAAAATGAATTAGCAAGTTCGAAAGACTTACGGGGGATGGGATTAATAATTCGTAAAGAATTAGCAGTAAATTAAGAAGAGAACTTTTAAAACAAGATCCAATTATTGATACCATAGTTTTGAAAGCTTTTGTCGAGCAAAGAATATATGTACGGATAAATTTTTTTAAATTTTACTTTTCAACAGCAAAAAAAATCTAAATATTTAACGAAGAGTACCTGATATTAATAATAAAATTACAACAAAGATGAGAAAATTTGTACAATAAAGCTTCTTACTGATTTTTTATTTTTTCTTTGTACATATGTTCTAACCAAACATTGTAATCAGGACAAGCCAATGAGTGGTTTAATAAGCAAGTTGTACCAATACTACCAATACTGATTTAGTTATAGTTTTTCTATTTATTTATCTGTAGAGTCGGTAAACCAAACATTCGACTTCAATTCCTGATAATTTTAGTGTTTCAACCCCCAATTTGCATGGTTGCAAAAATATGTGGTTGCCGTTATACCACCTTCGACTCCGGCTCTTGATTTTGTTTGTAGGTTGACTCCACTCACTGAATTTCTGCTAAATTTTGATTCCAACTGCAGAGACCTGGTTTAGCACAACACATTTCTTTAATCGGACATACATTACATACTAATGTACTTATTCAGCATTATAATCAAATTATTGAAATAGCATGTTGTGATAATCACATTCATCATTTTTTTTTTCATCCTAATCATTTAAAAATGATCACAATAAAGATGCATTTATTTTTTCAATATAATTATGCACCTACTTAACCTAAATCATACAACGAAATGAGCATTCAAATTGGTGGCAGCGCACGACTCTAGTGACGTCACGATCTCCCTTTACCCCTCAAACTGAGAAATCTCGTACTTGGATAACCTTACTACTTTATGGACCTTGAGTTGACATTAGTTTGTAACAGGTGTACCACAGGTGTACCAACCTACATGCTTTTTTTTCAAGGCCTACTAGAGGACTATTTAAATTGAACACCCGTTATAATAATATACAAACCCTAAATCATTTGAATCCAGTGGTTCAACAGTCAGTAAAATATGTATCATCGGCAATCGACGTTTAACCACAATTTGATCTAATTGCGGTATTAAAGGATCCCAGTATTCTTCAATTCTAAAAAATAGAAAATAATCTTATTCCATTATCGAATAAAAAATAAAAATACTTACAGTCTATAGCAAATTTTAGTAATTTGATGTAGTGAACTTTTAAATTCACGTTTCATGATCTCAGCGCACGTAATAGCTTTTCCAACTGAAGCTCCAAAGCCCGTCCAAACCACACTTCCTTTTTCTGGGAATTCTTTTATAGCAGCGTTTAATAAATTTCTTATTTTACTACCACCTCGAACCTATAAAACAAAAACATTTATATCGTTCATAGAGAAACAACAACAATACAAACCTGCATCCACAAAAAATCTGTTGGTAAATTAGGAATTGGTATCTTTTCTTTAATAAGAGGTTCTTCGACATTCTTTCCTTTTTTGTAGTTATTCATGACTTAAATTCTACCCACTTCTTAATCACAAACACAACTTCTTAATCTACAAACAAAGCTGCTCATGCAAATGTTAGGTTAACTGGCACATAACCTGAAATGTTCTTAATGACATCAGTTAGGGTTTTTTCGTTTCTGGGGTAGCCCCACTTCTATTGCCACGCTTTTTGTGAATTACGAACCACGGTTTGTCGAGGTTAGGTGTTCCTGTCAATATTTTGACTGTTATTTATCACGATTTTTAAAGTTAAAAACCTCAAATACAGGTAAATATTCAAAGAAATCGATGTAGGTATTATTATAATTAACGTAGTGAATTTTTAGTTGATACACCAAGTATAAAATGGCTGCAAAACGAAAACTTGGAGAGAGTAGCAAATCAACTAAAGTTAAAACTGAACTATTCGATGATTCTGATTGTATATATGTAGATGACAATATTGATACTAAACCGATAGCAAAACGTTCGGCAAGGAGAATTAAAAAAGAAACGTTAATTGATGGAGATAATCCACCGATAAATAAAACAAAAGTGGCAAGAAAGAAGATAAAAGATGAATTAAATATTAAATCTGAAGATATTGTCTGTATTAAAAGTGAAGATGAAGATAGTGATGAACCATCAGAAAAAAAGAAAAAAGTTACGAAAAAGGCGACTAAGAATTTAAAAGAAGAATCTTCCTCAAAGCTGAACAATAACTTACAAGGTGGTTGGTACGATTATCAACTTTTATCCGAATTTCACGATCTAGACGCAAAATGTTCCAAAAATATTATTAGAATGTTTGAAGAGGGTTCAACAATTCCTTTTATTGCACGTTACAGAAAGGACATGACCGATAATATGAGTCCGGAGACTTTAAGGGATATTAAGAACTCTTACGATAAAATATTGACGTTGAAGGCAAAGTCACAATCTGTCGTAAAAAGTTTGCAAGCTGCAGGACACTTGACACCGTCTTTGCAACAAAGTATCCTCAATGCTACGACAATTGAAGAAGTTGAACATATGGTAAGTCGGTATCTGCTTAACCTATTGGTTTTACTTGTTTTCGGTTTGAGTATTCATTTATCTGTTTTATTCTGAATAGTCTACCTGATATATAGGATGTTAGCGTTTGACCTTCTTGTAAAAAGTTATGTATTTCAGTATGCACCGTATAAACCATCTGGAAAGAAAACGTTAGTAGAAAGAGCTAAGAAGTTAGGTTTAGAAGATCCAGCGATGACAATATTGAACACTCACTCATTTGTTGATTTAAATCGTTTGGTTACCCATGGCAACGATGAACTTGATACTTACGAAAAAGTTGAAAAGGGGATAGTTCATATTATCGCTCATATTATATCTACGGATGCTAAAGTGCTTACGTTTGTTCGTGATTTGTAAGTATTTGTGTCTATTTTTGGTTATTTTAAATAACGTATGAGATATTCTGCAGGCGTTCGAAAGTTACGTTTGGTTTGGAAGTGAAAAAAGCTATAAAAAGGACAAAGAAAACTGAGGCTTCGAAAGGAGGTGATGAAGGAAAATATGAGAATTATTTTGATTTTAAAATTGCCACGAAATATATTAAACCACATCAGGTAAGAATAAATTTACAATTTTCTATTTTTGTTTTTAAATAAACTAGCTAGAGAAATAAAATAGATGTAAGTTTAAAGTTTATAAATTTTTCTTCATTTAAAATTGAACAATGTATTAAATAACAATAGGGTATGTTTAATTTAAGTTTATAAAATCTCTTTTTAGCAAAAAGTTTGATATATGCTTATTTGTTTTCATTATTCCTTAAAAAGTTACAGCCGTTTGAAATGATAGCAAAACTATATGTTAAACGGTTCTAACTTCTGTAGGAATTTAAAAACCCAATACGTTGACATGAAACTTTTTACTCAGAATTACATTACTTGTGGACTAACAAATCTTTAAAAAATTTTATATTTATTTTGTTCTTTCCTTGATTTGTCTAATTAGTTTATTTTTAGTATTTTGAATTTTTAACAGTTTAAATTTATTTGCTTTTATTCTTGTTGTGGGTATTGACTGTGTCCTTTCTTTGTTTTCGCATTGTTTGATATGTATTTTATTGTTTATTTTACACTATTTTGTTGATATTTAACGAGGCTGTAACTTTTTAAAGATTTCGAAAACAATTTGGTCCATATGAAAAGTTTAACTCAGAATGACATTTACTTTTAAAAATATTTTTTGGGGCAAAAAATGTGGGACACTGTATAATGTTATATGTATATACAGGGTGTTCCTAAATATCATGTAAATATGAAAAGGGGTAATTCTTTGGCTTATTTAATGACTAAAAATTCATATAAACATAGGTCCGCAAACGCTTCGTTGCCGATCTACAGGGTGTTGAAATTTCAAGATTTTTTTTAGGTTTTTCTTTATAGCTCTTGTATCCTAGTTTTAATTTTTAACAGTTGGTGGCGAATAAAACGTCAAAATAAATACAAACAAAAGGTTATCTAAATCAAGCCAAGGCATACTAGACCAATTATTTAAAAAAATTTAATTTCATCTAGCGAAACAGAAAAGCTTTTATTTATTTTTCTTGATAACGGTGGTAAATACAAAAAAACTACAGAAGATTAAAATGCTTTAGAACAAAACAAAAAATGCATTTTGTATTTTAGAATCCACCAGCGGCGCACCGAAAAAAGTTCATGGGGAGAAAAGGGGGCATGACCCCTGAAAAAATATCTCCCTGTAGATTCTTAAAACCATTTGATATGCCCAATGATGTAAGTCCTACAGCGTAACGCATATTCCAAATTAGAGCTAAATATCTCAAAAACTACAAGAGCTATAAAGAAAAAACTAAAAAAATCTTGAAATTTCAACACCCTGTAGATCGGCAACGAAGCGTTTGCGGACCTATGTTTATATGAATATTTAGTCATTAAATAAGCCAAAGAATTACCCCTTTTCGTAGTTACATGATATTTAGGAACAGCCTGTATATATATACAGTGCGCGCGTAAAGTATGGAAACATAAGAAAATCTCTGAGACGGTTTGTTATTTTAAAAAATTCTCAAATATGTCAATTATTAATTATTAAATACACATTTCTGTGAAAAGTTCAACTTCCAACCATTGTTACTGCGTTATGACGTCATTGACACTTTTTACTTTATCATACGCAGTATGTAAAGTATTGTAATCGTGCCAAAAAGAAATTTTGAGATTTGAGCGGAAATATGTCTTTTTGGGTCCCCTGAACATTTTTGACCAAGGTACAAAAAAATGTCTGTGTGTGTGTGGATGTGGGTGTGTGTGTGTGTGTGTGTGTGTGTGTGTGTGTGTGTGTGTGTGTGTGTGTGTGTGTGTGTGTGTGTGTTCCCGTTTTTTGTGGCGACGATTCCGGAGAAACTACTAAAGGTATCGGAACGAAACTTCATATTTAGAAGTTTCATGGCCAAACTTAGAGCTGAAAAGCTTTCTGTCCAAAGGAACTGGAGGTTTAGTGTTAGCATTTTTGAAAGATTTTGTAAATAAGCCTGGAATTTCGTCGAAATAGTTAAATAATAAATTAAACTAGAGGAAATTCTGAATAATTTATGACTATGACATTTTTTGGTACAATCAATAGTTTAGCTGCATGAGCAAATTCTATTTCATCGAGATCGGTCGTACTGCATTAAAACTAGTAGCCAGGATATGTCAAATTAAATGTCAGATGTGATTTTAATGACGGTGTAGATAGTGTCAAACGCTAATGCTTTGACAATACTATTGTCAATACAAGCTGCGTTCGGATATTGTAGACCGTTAAGCTGCGTTTTCATTAGTGCTAATGGCAGTGGTAGTAGGCGCCATTATAGTATTTCTAATAGAATTTGCTAGTGACTCAAGTTTATGTACATGCAAACTAATATGTGTCACCATCACGACATGTGAGAAACACAATAATTTCGTCTGCTACCACCGCCATTACCAACCATTGCCACCAATCGGAACGCAGTTTCTACACCCAATAACACGTGTCATTTTGACTGTGTACCCGGTGTCAACGGAGTCCAATATCCGAACGCAGCTTTAATCGACATATCTGTCTAGTTCTACTAGTTTTATTTTAATGCAGACATAGCCGATCTCGATCAAATAATATCTCATGCAGCTAAACTATTAATTTTATATATAGTATGATAAAGTCATGTGCCTGGCCACATCAGATTTTTTTAAATGGCAAACAAATTTTTTCTTCCAGATTTTTGGTAGATAATTTAATTATCTAACCATCGGAATAATCTTTTTCCCTACATAAAAAGATTTTCGAAAAAAAAAGAAAGTTGAAAATTGTAAAATTGTATTGATAATTTTAGGGAAAATAGCTTTTGTGAAGTAAATGTGAAATTGCGTTTTGGGTAGAAACGAATATGGGCTCCAAAATTTTCTGTAGCGCAAGGTTTCCGAAAGCAGTGAGTTGTAATTGTAAAAAAACGCTATTTTGGTCATTTTTACAAATTTATGCTAGCTGAACCCATAGTCCTAGAACTCTCGAAATGGTCTCATAGTAAACCTTAATCTTTGCACTTTTACCTGAATTCCCAAATGTTTTTGAAGCCTTTAAGTGGGGTGTGGACGGCACCATAAAAGAAACGTCAAAAAGTGCATTAAACTGACATGATATGCAATTTTTGAGCTCAGATTTGCATTCAGCGCAAAAAAATCAATCGAAAACGCCTATTCGCCTTTTTGTAAACAAACAAATGTTATCAATATTCCCTTAATGTTCAACTGTCTTTTTCTCGAAAATTTGCATATGTAAGGCGATACATTTTGTGAAGTACCTTTAAGACAATTAACAGATCTATCAATATCAGTACACAAAATATAGGGTTGCCATTTAAAGAACGTGTCGATGACGTCATAAGTCGAAAACAATTCAAAGTCGGTAATTAAATTTTATGTAAATATGTACATTTTACTAATTAATATCGATGTATCCAAGGATTTTTTCAAATAACACTATTTATTCTTGTTATTATTATCATTGTTATTATTATTAAAAGGAACTAATTGACATTTAAATTTATTTTGCTAAGATCTGCCCTGTTCGTTTTTAAATATTTGCCAAACATGTTAGGTTATGTTAACATTTCTTCTTCTTTAAAAGCAGGGAATTTGGTGTGGCTTTTGACGTAATGTCACCAGTTTTATTAGGAACATTTATTTTATTATGAACCAACCTGGGTACCTAATTTTTCTTGAACCTTTTTTTTGCATTTTGCACTGGGTGTCATAGTTTGGCTTTTTTAATACATGCCAAACACTATTTAATGTTCTACTGTTAATACGTTTATGGAAAAAATGTTATAAAGACTTGTTTTTCACTTATTTAAAAAAATAAATAAAAATTAATTTCAAGCTAAAATTTGAAAGTAAACTTCTAGGTATTGGCCATAAACCGCGGTGAGCATCAAAATATCCTCTCCGTAAAAGTGACAATGCCTGATTTTGTCGTAAAAAATTTCTCGCAGCACTGTTGGAACTTATGGTCGGCATACATAAAATCCAATGGCGTAAAGACACACATTTTTAACGAGGCCGTCCAGGACAGTTTCAAACGGTTAAGTACGTACTTCCCGCAATTTTTTAACAATTACAAATTTAACAACCCTCAATTTTTAGTTCAACCTCTAATAGTGAGGGAAATAAGATCGGATTTGAAGGCGCAAGCGGAAAAAGCTTCTTACGACGTTTTCTGCAACAATTTAAAACAACTGCTACTCACCGCTCCGGTAAAAGGTCGTCCTATTTTAGGGATAGATCCCGGATATGCGAATGGTTGTAAAGTTGCCGTTATATCGTCTAACGGGAGTTTATTGGAGTCCACTGTTATTTATCCGCATAATAATAACGTTAATAATCAAGTGGTGTTAAGGGATTTGATTCAAAAATATAGGTATTGCATTGTTTTTGTTTAAAAAAATTGGAAATTTGTATTTGTTTTTTAGGTGTTCATTAATTGCTTTAGGGAATGGTACAGCTTGTAGGGAGACTGAGAGCTGGCTGTCGAATTTAATAAGCGAAGATTATTTTAAGCCTGTCGATGTGCAGTATACCATCGTTAATGAGAATGGAGCGTCTATTTATTCTTGCGGGGTTGAGGCTAAGAAAGAATTCCCTGATTTGGATCCGAATATTATTAGTGCTGGTACGTATTAAATTTTAAGGAATTATTTTGTGCCGTCGTATCAAAGTTTGAGGTATTATGAATATGATCTATCTGCTCTCTATATTTTTCTTTTTTTTCTATATGTAATTATCATATAGAATATCATGCTGAAATTAAATTTTACTCAAATTGCTCTGTTTTTATGTTTAGAATTATGTATTTCTAAAAAAAAAAAATGACAGCAATCCATTTTTGTATTGAGTGTCTAGGGTTGCCAGACGTCTTGGGTTTTGAAGTATATATATCAGGGTTGTTATAAAAAACGTTTTTTTTATTTTGAACAAAACAAACATGTTTTTTTTTATAAAATGATGTTTTTAAACACGCAACAATGTTTTTAAACACTTCGCAAAAATAAGATGTTTTAAAACATGAAAAAATGTTTTAAATCACAAAAAAAAACATGTTTTAAATAAGGAATAAAAATTGTTTTAAACATGTTTTAAATCACGCAATTGTTCGTTTGTAAACATTTTCATCGGCGTTTTTTCATACGTCAGTTCACAGTAGAGCTAAATCTGTTGTGTGAATGACTTTTTGTAGTGACGGTAGAGGGCGCCAGTAATGCAATGTCGGCCAAAATCGATTTAGTTAGTGTTTATTTGACAATTTTCGACTATTT
The DNA here is from genome assembly GCA_963966075.1 of Aphodius sticticus. Taxonomy (NCBI): domain Eukaryota; kingdom Metazoa; phylum Arthropoda; class Insecta; order Coleoptera; family Scarabaeidae; genus Aphodius; species Aphodius sticticus. The sequence continues at coordinate 72,257,739 of OZ014509.1, forward strand.
TCACCAGTTCATAGTCACCAAGTTAATACACAAAAAAGTTATTTTGGCGTTGCGTTCGTGATAAAAATTGACGATCGATATATTTTTGTGTTCAGAATGTCATCCTAATTGTAAATATCACACAAAAAATATAGGGTGCCATTTAAAATTTCAATGATGACGTCATTTCCGGAAAAACCGGAAGTCATATTAACCTCAAGAGTATCTCAAATAATGGAATTTTTTGTCTATTAACACTTTCCCAAATTTCATTCATCCAGTTTTATAAACAAAAAGAATAAACGGGAGTACCTATGGCGTGAATCACCCGGTATGTTATTAAGTTATTCTAAAAGTTTTTGTCTATTGTAGTTACATGTTATCACTGAATGTATTATTATATTTTATAAAGAACTTTCTTTTATTAATAAATACAATATTTAAATATTTTTTTGATTTTTTAATAATTGATTCATGCATAAAAATCTTGAAGACCAGCATACAACTCTGATTAATTAAATATGTTGTCCTAATTTCGGTAGTTTAAAACACATATTTTAATAGTATATTATTATACAAGTTTTATAAGACACACGAGTTGTTTTGGGCACGACGAGCGTAGTGAGGAGTGCCCACATGGAACGAGTGCGCCGATACGTCTTATAAAACGAGCGTAATATACTATTTTTTCTACTTTGCGTCATTAATTTTATATAAATTTAGAAATTGTGGTTACTATATCGCGCTAAATTAGAATCTAGGGTATTTTGCGGGTACCATGTGGCAGTACTGTAGTAACTGTCAACTTCGTTAAGGATGAGATCGATGAGACAAAATCATGACAAAATCTAATTGTGAATAATTTTACTCTACTTTAGCCTACAAGTTTGAATAAATATTCAGCGAGGTCGCAACGATGATCATAGTGGAGCTTGGGGCAACACTTTTAACCCTAGTGTGACAAATACATGAAACTTAACCTAAAAAGTTAACAACTTTAAAATAGTGGTTTCATAAGTATATAAATCAGAATAGAAGTGTTTTAGCGGTGACTGATTAGTTACTTCGAAGAACAAGAACTTACTAAAGAATTGTTATAACGCTTAACGTTTAATAGCGGTGTCTACCTAATTCCGCTACGTAGCCGTTGCGGCTTATATATTTACAAGCACTTATAATTGAAACCCAATTCTAATTTTGGCAAAGTAGTTTATTAGAATAAATTATACTTAGTAAAATTACATGTGATGGAGGTAATACAAATACGTTGCACACAACTAGAACTAAGACGAAGTCGAAAGCGACGGACAAAAACGAATACGATTTGAACCGAGCATCCAAGCGTCCAAAATATTACCGAAAACTTATACGTTACATAAACTAAGAAATCCTCTACACTTTAAATGTACTATAGCTTCGTACGTTTATGCTGATAAACCATTTATTACGCATATACAATCTCGCAGCAGTAATTAAAATCGTTCATATCTACAATGTAGGTTTGATCTTCGCATAATACTTTATTAAAGGAAATGTGGTCCTTGAATTATATCTGAAAAGGAGATTTGATGTTTAGTTGAAAAGAATGATAACGATCACTTACCAGAGTCATAAAACATCACCGAAAACGTCATGCTGGCGTATTTTGATGAACACAGCAAAACTAAGAAAGCCCCAATCCTTTGGCCATACTATAGCAGGCTACACCCATGTTTAAATATGTATAGAATATTGATATTTCGCAGTTTATGCGATTGCAAGCGATTAAGAAGATGCAGTGTGTGGTTATGTTGGGTTATGTATTGTACGTTTGACATATGGCATTTGATATCAATGTGTACGAATCTTAGACAAAAATGTTACTGTTTTCGGTATTACAATGTGTTAATTGTAACACCGAAAACAGTGTTACAATGTGTGCATTGTGAATGCAAAGTAGAAAAAGATCTTTTCCTTGAAAAAAAAATACCAATAATCAAAATTGTACCATGTGCAATTTGTCATAAAAAGGGACTAATTTTCTTTGGAATTGTTAGGCTTAATAATTGATATTAATTGTATAAGCATCTTCGCAGATTTTTATTTAATTTGTAAATATAGCGTAGTTCTATTGTTTTTCAATAAACTTATACCAAATTTTTTTATATTTCTTACAGTATCTCTAGCGAGACGAGTACAAGAACCATTAGGAGAGTACGTCAAAGTCGAACCGAAACACTTAGGAGTCGGAATGTACCAACACGACCTACCCAAAAAACAGCTGGAATGCGCCTTAGACTGCGTCGTAACAGAATGCGTTAGTTTTGTTGGCGTTGACATAAACACCTCTTCACAATGTCTCCTAAAAAGAATCGCCGGCCTTTCCGATAAACGAGCCGCACTTCTTATAACATACCGCGAGAAAAACGGCCCATTTATAAACCGCAAACAACTGATGGAGATCAAAGGTATCGGGGAAAAAACCTACGAACAGTGCGCCGGGTTTTTAAGAGTCGGGCCTATTACCGCAGAAGAAGAAAAGGATTTTTATAAAAACAAGAAAACAAATAAGTTAGACTGTACTATAATTCATCCGGAATCATACGAATTAACTCTAAGATTATTAAAGAAATTAAGTTTAAACTTAGCGGATATCGGAAATAATAATTTCATAAATACTATTAAGAACTCGGTGAATTACGAAGAATTATCAAACGAATTAAATTCCACCGACTTTACGATTAAATTAATTCTTGACGCTCTTTCGAAACCGTTAAACTACGATCTTAGAAACGATTGCTCTAAAGTTCCTTTATTCAAAAAGGGTTTGACGAGTATTTCCGATTTAAAAAGGGGCACAATTTTAACCGGTAGCGTTAATAATAACACCCATTTTGGTGCTTTTATTGATATCGGTGTGGGATCAAACGGGTTAATACACGTTAGTAAAATGAAGGGTCAAAATCTGCAAATCGGAAATGTAGTTGAGGTTTCTGTTATCGATGTTGATATATATAAAAAAAGGATAGCGTTAGAATTATTAAGAATAATGTAAGTTTAAATATCACTTATGTATACTTTTATAGGAATGTGCGAACAAATTTGGTTTTTATAGGCAACCAACGTCACAGGTTTGACTCAATAGCATATAATTGGTTCCCAATGGATTGCAGTTGTCATGTTATAAAAGTATTCATACCTGGTACTTTTTGTTTTGTTTACTTAGCATAATAATTATTTATTTTAATAAGTGTTCCTATTATGTAAGTTATTAATTTCTAGTTAGTTAAAATAATTGTTACAAATACAAATCATCTGTGGTTAAACACTTCTGCAGTATATACAGAGTGTTAAAACAATAAGGATAAATATACAAGCAGAAACTTTGCAACATATGGAAAAAATTGTCACACTGATTTCTCAGAAAATGTTATTTTTACAAACTATCTACTAAAACTAATACTGCAGCCATCATATTTAAGAATTTATGCACCGTGTACATGATAGTTTAGAAACTATTAATTTGCGTAAAGAGCATTTGGAAAGTTGTTAGATGTTTAAGAACGTTTTTCGTGTTTTGTAAATTTTTACTTTTAATATTGGGTGGTTTTATTTATGCAGCTAGATGAATAAAATATGGAGATGTATTATTAGAGAAAAATTTCCCATTTGGGATATTCTTGAGATTAGTATGACTTCCGGCTTTTCAGGAAGTGAACCAATTTTGAATGAAACTCAACATTATTTTTGTAATATTATCAATCAGGATGTAATTCTGAACATATAAAATTTATTTAGTTCTCAAAGAGCTATCCTATGATACCTCATGTACCATTTTAAAATTTTCTCGTTATTTTTAACACCCTTTATGTAGTTGAAGTCTTGGTGTTAACCATTATGCCCTATTTGTTGATATTTACTATATACCATGTGTTCTGTTAATTACGTTGTATTTCTGTTACATTCAATATATTTTTTCACAAAAAAATGATCTTTTATTATTTTTTAATGAGACCCTTATATTTTTTTTCTACTTTGCGTTCGTTATAAACTCATAACGAAACCGCTTTCAGTGTCGTTATGAAAACACTAGATCACAAACTTTTAGTAACTTTTAGTTTTACAATATTGATGATATTGATGACAATATTGATGACGTCAAGTGTCAAATAAGGCTGACATCTCAATCGCTATTGGCTCGCGTCAATCATATTTGTGAATTTTACCACAACTACAACTGTTGATTATGAAATTACTCTAGATGGTCAGATGTCAACCGCAATTTTCGAAATTTATGTAAATTTAATGTCGCAAAGTAGAAAAAATAGTATATAACACTCGTTTTATAAGACGTATTGGCGCACTCGTTCCATTTGGACAACTCGTGCGCCAATTTTTGTCTTATAAAACTTGTATTATAATATACTAATTTGTTTTGACAGTTAAATAAATCAAGCATAGTGATACCAATAAATTCATAATGGATCAACATACAAAGCATTTGAAATGAAGAAAAAAAATGTAAAAAGAAGAGTATTTTCCAACTAAAAATGCATGATGACGCAAGCAACTTCTTTCAGCGTACGAATTGTATATTTAAAAGGACTAGTTATGCCCAGTTCTGCCACCACAATTCGACGTAAATAACTTCACGTGGTTGGTGAGTGCGCTCCAAAAGTCACAAAGTGAGGTTAGAATCTAGAATGTAATCTGCCAAAAACGTGCAACGTGATCCACACGTTATAATGTCAATAAATTTCGTATCGTGTTGCAATATTGAAGAGACCTTGTACGTAAATATACGTAAAACTACGCCCGCATATTAATTATCTGCTTTCCATACGAAATATTTTAGCGAATTGCCCAAAAAATGTCGATTTTCGAAGGCAGTGTAAGGAGTTCAAGAATATCCTCCATATTGAAGGCACCTAGCTTAAAAAGCTCTATAACAAAAACACCATCAAAAGTTCGGTTTAAACTACCAAACGCGAAGAAATTAAAGAAAATCTTGACTGATTTTTTGTGTGGGCAGAACACAAGGGACTACGAAAACTTAGTGATTGCCATTCGAGATTCTGAGTTATTAGATAGTGATATATGTGATCTGTTATCCGAGGCTTCGCATTGTATATCCTTGTTAAATCTAGACTTACGATTATTTGTCGAAGCTCTGTTAAGTTTAAAATGGGTGCACCGTAGTGAATTAGTTATTAGTGAATATAAATCGTTCCTGTTGAATTTATTATGTGCCCACAATTACCACGCCAAGCATGCTATAGACAAATTAGTACTCAATTTTGTACCAGGTAAGTTTTTTTTACACGAAATGCCAAAATAGTTTTCTAACCGTACATTTTTTTTTCGGTTAGATTCAAACGTAGAGTGGGAAAATGGCCTTCCTACTCAAGAGGATATACAGAGATGTATTCACGTCCATTGGGTGTTTAATTTATTGATTAAAGTCGTTCCTATGTAAGTATTTTCTCTACAATTCATTTTTATATCATTATTAATTCGTAATGTGTACTTTTAGGTGCCTAGACTTGATTGTCAAAGCGTTCAACTCACATTTCCCCTATCACAAAAGATCGGCACATACGCATGAATATTATATACACAATCTGTTATGTTTCCTGGAGTACCAACCTCAAAAACGGCCGGAAATTTTGAATCTAATTATATCCAAGTAAGTCATTTTCTATTTAGGCAGTAGATCGTTTATATTTGGTATTTTAGTACGTTTGGATGACCTGAATAATATTGAATACAATTTGAGATATAAAGGAAGGTTGTTTAATATCATTTTTCTTAAGTAAAGGTCTTTTTCTGTATTTATTTATGTTTACATTGTGTGGGCTTACAATTCACGGTGTTTAAAACAGTTAAAAACATTGCTTTAAAAATGTTTAAAGCAAATGTTTTTAAAAAATATATATTAAATAATTATTCTGTTTTTAAACAGTTTTGTTTTAAATCTTGAAAACACGTTTTATTCATGTTTTTTAGTATTTGAAACGTAATTTAAACAAGTTTTAAACTACTAGTATTTTCAAAGCAGTTTGTTATTGGAACTATATTGTTTCACTTAAAGAGTGTTAAGCAATGATTTTATTTGTAAATATATCAAATACAGTAGAACGTCAAAAATCCGAACATCAAACTTCCGAAACATCCAAAATTCGAACGCGTTTTAAAAGAGTTTAAATACATAATTATGTAATAATTTGTTTATATATGTACATTTAATTGATTAAAGTGCATTTTTAGGCATGTTTTAGGCCTAAAGTGTCATTTTGTAGGTTATTTTCGAAAATCCGAACAATTTGATAATACGAACCACCTGCGGTTAGTTCGGATTATCGACGCTCTACTTTAATTGTAAATAAACATTGGTTTATTAAAAAACAAAGCGCATATTCCCTAAAATGGAGAAATTTTTGTTTTATTTGTACAAAAAAACTGTTTTATAACAACATAGGAAAAAATGTTGATTAAAAGACAATTGACAATTGTAAACTATTATATATAAAATTTAATTAAATCAAATTGAAAACAACATGGCAAAATAGTGAATTTGTAAATTTTTGTGAATTTATAGCAACTGAACTCTATGTTTTAAAACTGCAGGATAATAGGTTAAAATATAAAGTTTGATGTTTACTTTGATACCCTTTTGAAGTTTCTAATTGGGCCGCTATAAATTTACAAAAGTTGCCAAAATCAAAATATTTTTCCAGACAATTTGAACATTGTTGAATTTACAACAAAAAAATACTCTACTTTAAAAGTTTTATATAAAAAAGTAATTCATTAAAAATATTACATTTTTTGCGTTTTTTAATTGGCAAATCCAAACAAGTTGTGACTTGCAAACAGTCATCTGTTGAATATTTAGTACTTATTTTGTGTTGTTGTTTTGATAAAATTATTTGTTTTGCTTAACTCTGATGTTCATTAATTTTTGTAATCTTAACCGATTTTCATTATTTTTTTGTGATATTGTAAACAAGCTCACCAACAATATCAAATGCCATTAGTAATTTTGAATAACAAATCGTTAAACATGACTATACCGAGTAAAACAAAGTGATATTTTTTGTTTATTTTCAAACTACCCCTACAAAAATTCATATAGTGGGATGAATTAGGAAACAAAATGTTTAAAATTGATATTGCTTTGTAATAGGGTATTCCGGTCATGTCAAAATTTAAGCAGATATTCGGTTTAACCTAGTGTACACTTTATGAGGATTCATAAAGTTAAGCTATGAGCTTTTTGATTTAGTTTTTCTATGAGATAATTGCAATTAAAAGTGCATTTCGTTTGAATTCACCGACCACCCTCGGAAATACACGATGATTACCGATCCCTAGTAGCGGTGGCAACAGCGGACAGCTCTCGAACAGCTGATCGGCCAAGTTGACGGTTGGCGACCCTGTTGTTTGACAACGAAAGGTAACAATTTTGAGAGATGATTTGATCATTGAAACTTGAAGCCAAACATCTCTCATCTCGCTAGTCGGCAATGTAAAGAAAATCTTATCAGCAGTTACTGTTCTACTGCTGTTACAGCCCGGCACAGAACAATGTCGGCGTTGGTGTTTATACATTTTGAACAAGTGTTTGATATAACCTCAATAACCTAAGCAGGTGTCAACAAACGAGCGATTCTAAACGTTGACACAACAGAAGACAAAAATTTACTACGTGCACCCTAGATATAGCAACGTTGTCAAGTCGCTCACTTTGAGCGGTCTTTGTGACGTCACAAAGACCAATCCTAATTCAAACTTCAAACAACGATCTCTCTTAATTTAAAACAATGTTTGATATTTTACTTGTGAAGTAGCAAACAGTAGCACCCACACTTTATAAAAAATGACAATTTCAAAAACACCGGAATACCCTATTGAGAATTTAAAACCCTTAACTTAGTTACCCTACAGGTATCTCAAACTTGTGTTAAAAACATCATTTTGATCTTCCCAGTATAATCAACTGTAACATTCTTAAATTTCTTTAGAATGTCCAGAAAAAATAATGACAAAAAGTGAAAGACTACCAAAGAGAGATTCTTTAAATTTTTTAATAAATAGATTTTTTTATATTATGGGAAAAACTCGGAGAGAATTGTCACTAGAAAGAGAAACAGTTTAAATAGTATCTGCATGGGTATGTCTGGTAACTACAGTTGATTAATTGGAAACTTTGTTTTGAATTTTGTCATTTTATGGAGAAATAGTCATGATTTTATTTGCGGTTTTTTACATATTTTCCATTCAATTTTGATTATTTCTAAAACTATTGACTTTGGAAAAAAATGAAACAGAGCAAACTTGTAGAGAATTGTACCCTCTTCAATTTTTCTCATTATTATTTTTTGTCTACGATGTACTGGAAAGAAGATATTTTCAGAAAACTGAATTAGGGTATCACCTTAACACTCTGGCGTAATGCACTCTTATGCTACGAGGTGAAAAACTTAATATATTGTTCAGGATGTTCAAATGTACTAATATTTCCGCCATTTCAGAATTTTTTTCATAAAAATTGGGCTATTGACTAAAATAATAATAAATATAATATGTAATACCATTATTTTTATTTTGTTTATAGGTTAGTTGTATTAGACGTAAATGCCCCAAAAGCAGCGATCATAAAAGCCGAAGAAAATGACGAAGAGACAATATTTGCGATGGATGCAGATCAATTGTCAAATAGTAACACGGATAAAGTGAAACACCCTGTAGGACATACGTTGGATGTTTGCATGGACAAACTGTTAAATTATTTCATATCGGAATGTGAGATTCCAAACACGGGGAATTTAGATTGGGAGAAAACAAAAGGTATATTATACTACACCTTTTTTTTTTTTTTTTAGAAGTATAATTTGTATTTCATTCATTTTTCTTTAGGCTTATATAAGGACATTATATCTATCTTCGACAAGGTGATCTTGCCGACTTATAACATACACCACGTGCAGTTTATAATGTTCAATTTGTGCTGCTTCAAGAATACCTTGACAGAAGGTTTTTTGAATTTCTTGTGGAAGAAAGTGTGCACGCCAAGCATCGCTTCTGTGATCAGGCATTCGGCAGTTGTCTATATCGCAAGTTTTATCGCAAGGAGCACCTTTGTACCCTTATCGTAAGTTTAATTTTGTTTTTTATCCATACTGTAGTTTCGAGGTAAATTAATAAAATTTTGTTTGACCTTTCTTTGGTTAGAAACTACGCGAAGATCGTTAGAAATTCAGTTTTTGTGACAAAAATTTTGCAATTTGCTCTAAAAATAGTGCTGTTTTGTCATCATCCAACAAAATGCTTTATATAAAAGTTGTTTGACCAATCATTTTCCACAATGAAAAATATTTATATTTGTGGTGTTGTATTTAGATGTGGTAAAAATATATCCTTTTTTTAATTTAATGAAATGTATATTTTAACATATTACAAATACAGTAGAGCGTCGATAATCCGAACTAATTGGGACTGAAGGTGGTTCGGATTATTAAATTGTTCGGATTTTCGAAATTAACCTAGAAAATGACACTAGGCATAAAACATGCCTAAAAGTGCACTTCAATCGATTAGATATACATATATTAAACAAACTATTACATAATTATGTATTTAAACTCTTTTCAAACAAGTTCGGAATTTTGACGTTCGGATTTTTGTCGTTCTACTGTACTGAAAAAGTTGTCTTTCCAACTGTATCCAGCTGAAATCTTGTAAATTGAATAGTTTCTGAGATATATGCATTTAATTTTTAAGAAAATGTAGTTGGGGGCGATTTTTTCTAAATATATATGAACGACATTTTTTTCACATATTGTCTATCACTTTTGTCGTGTAATTAACAAATAAAATAGGTAGATGCTGAGCTCCAAAGAATTTTTTTTTTTAATTCTCAAATAACATGAGTTTTTTAATGTTTTTATGAACATTCTCTATATTACTTTCTGCCATTAATTCCTTTTAAGCTGTTTTTAATTTATATTAACAGTAATTGGCCAAACGTAAAATATTTCAAACATTCTTTCAAACAAAAGTAATTTGGTTTTAAACAATCTATCGTTTAAACTTATTTTTAATATATTGGGTGTTCATTTTATTCTGGAAGTATGGTAACCTTTTGTTTTCAAATGGATTCAGTATATTTTTTAATTCTAAGATTATTTCAAGTATTTTTTGTAGGAAACTTTCTTTTTTTTTAAATATGTCATTTTTAAGTTACAAGCAATTAACAAAAATTAGTTAAAATTACTGGAACACTTAAATAATTTTCAAACAAAAGTTTTTTGGTTTTAATCAAGCTACCATACATATTTTTAATGTACTTCATTTTATTATGTAAAGTTGGTAACCTCTTTTTTAATAGAACGTTTTTACATTATGTTTTACATTTTATAGTATGTTTTTACATAATTCTATGGTAAATTCTAAGAATTTTTTGTATTTTTTTTAAATACATTACGTTTGAGTTATAAACATTGAATCAAAACACATAGATTTTTATTTTAATCAAACGATTAAAAAACAAAAAAATAACAAAACAATTAAATAGAATTAAATTAAATGTTCATACTGCCAAATTAAAATAAATGTGTATGTATGTATTTGGGAGAATATTCTTAATTTCAAGTTCAGATGTTTTATTAATTGCTTATAACTAGAAAATAATGCATTTTATAAAAAAAGAGATTCTTGTAAAAAATTCTTAGAATTAATCTTAAAATTAAAAAATTAGAAATATATATGGTGTTATTAGAAAAATAAAAAGTTACAAAATGTTCACAATAAAATAAACATTCTGTATGTTAAAAATATATTTAAACAATGGCTTGTTTTAACCCAAAAATTTTTTTAGTGATTGTTTACGCTTGGAGAATTATTTATGGGGAATCCATACCCCCTATGTTTTGCTTGCAAAACACGCAAAAGTTCTGAGGCTTTTTCTCAGCAGTTAGTTCACATAATCGTAAAAGAAATACACCAAATTAAAGATAAAAGATATATAATTTTGCGTCTAGTGGTAGATTTTTGATAGTTCTGTTCGTTTTTGACAAATCTATTTCTGAAAATGACATAAGATTGGCTGATTTTGCAATTTTTTTACGAAGAACAGGTTAAAATTGAAAAAAATACCACATAATAGGTCTAGGGCTAAGTTACACATTCCTCTATAAGTGTACAAAATTTCATGTAAAAATATCAATATCTTACATGCTTTTTTCCACAGCAAGTAATACACCTTTATCTATAATTTTATGTATAACATGAGAGAATTGATACAACATTAACCTGACTGTGGATGCTTATTTTATAGGACGTACCAGCAGTACTGATTCCTCTTAAGTGATTTTGCTGATAACTCAAAAATAATCCATTTTATAAAAAAACGACTCCTACAATAAATTCTTGGCATTAACTAAGAATTAAAAAGCGTAGCAATATGCAAGCGCGTTCTGTTTAAAAAAGGCAAGGTTACCAAATTTCAGTTGTTTACGGTTAGGGAATTATTTAGGTGTTCCGGTAATTTTGACTAACCCTGTATAATAAATTGAAGTATTCTAACCTGTAACCCTAATAGCGTTCTGCACGCTGTTAGGGCAGGTTATTTGGTTATTTGATACTAATGTTGGTTAAATACAGGCTAAATAACTTGCTCTATTAAACTTGCTCCTTTAAAACTTTACGTCGAACTACCAAACACCCTGTGTACAAAGCAATTATATGAAATACCTAATATCAATTTAAGACACTGGAAAAGATAGGATTGTCGTCAATCTTTAGAACTTTAGAACAATAATAATTAATAGCTAACCCTTTAATTTTTAGAATGCTTAAGGGAACATTGCAGCAAATGTGCTCATGGGTCCACATGTATATATCAGCCCAAGACGAACTAGAATGCGTAAATTACGACGTACGCGTCCACACAGTTTTCTACAGCGTCTGTCAGGCAATTTTTTACGTTATTGCGTTTCGACAGAAAGACCTTTTCAACGGAAAAAAGAGTACGTATAATAAATGTACTATAATAACACGTGAGTAAATATAAAATTTATTTTTTAGATATCACCTTTCTAGAGACGTTAAATTTAGCAAAAATAGTGGCTTGTCGATTGAATCCGTTAAGAGTTTGCCAACCGGCTGTCGTAAAAAATTTCGCAACCGTTACGAGAACTCACCAAGTTGTGTATTGTTATTCCGTTATTGAGCATAACGCTAGAAATATTATGCCTACCATTTATCAGGATGACAAAGGATGCGTGCTTACTACTGATAATACGCTAGATTCTTTTTTCCCGTTCGATCCATACGTTCTAAAAAGGTAAATTTATAATTTTAGTATATATTTTTTTATTTTGTGGTGATTGTTTTAGATCTGGTAAGAAAATTTGGCCTTTCTACTTTAATTATACGGAGGCTAATGATGAAAAGATTCATCATAAGCAGGATATGGAAGTGGATGATTTTTTATGTGATGACGAGGGTGCGAGGCATATGGAGCAGTTTTCTTATAGCAGTTCGCCTGGTTTCCGAAAGAAAAGTACTTTTTAATTTAAAGATAATTAGTTTAAACCAAGTCTGTCATGTCGATATTAGCATGTTTTCCTATGTTTTTCATCTTTATATTTACACAATAAAGATTGCAAATTAATTTGAGTTTTGGTTTTTCTTTATTTCCAACATCCATCTAATAAGTTGAGGTTATGTAGCATCAATATTCGATAACCAAAAGTTACAAATTATAGTTCGTACTATACAAGTACCTAATGTATTTTTTCTTTAATAAAATAAAGGATATAAATCTTTATTCCAAAGGCATAAAGCGTAGTTCGATCTCTCAAATTGGCGATTTTGTATGGCGAATTTGAAATACTTGCTTCCTATTGGTGGACTCAGTTTGATCAGAGTCGGACGTCAAACAAGCTTTAGTTCGCGACCGCTATTCGAAGTTTGAACGTAGGTTATGTTCCTTGCCGGGAAACTTTGATAAAACTTTTCTAGTGTTTGTGTTCAAAGTGATTGTGATACCTTTTGAAGTACATACAACGTTATACCACCCAATCTGACAAGCCATGTATTTGAAGCAGCTAGCCCCCTTTTCAGAAATTACGGTAAGATTCATAATATATCCCATATTTTAGGTTAGAAGTTAAAGTTTTTGCTAAATTTGTTTCTTTTGAAAGTAAATCTGATGCAATTCTTTTGATTTCACTGCTGTATATGTAGATTGTGTCCGTAATTTTACTTCAGTAGTGTGTAGTATAAAATACACGGGTCTTATTTTTGGCGTATGAAAATAATTTAAATTTGATCACTAATCGGAAACCATGAAAGATAGTCTTTTCCTTTGTAAATTTGTGTTCGTCGCACACAATTTAGCAGGACAGCAAAAGTTTCTTGTCAAAGTAACTAGTGTTCAGATAAAATGGTTCTCATAGTAGGCCTTGAAAAAGCCCGTTGGTCGATAGACATGTTTTAACATAAAAAGAGTGTACCCCCACCACCACTACTTCTGCTTTAGAATACATAATTAATAATTATACACTGAAGTTTATATAGTAAGTAAGGTTAGAATTACTGGACTAATATCTTTGTCCAAGTTACATCTATTTATTTGACTATAATTAGGTATCTACTGTTCTTGTCATACGTTCTAAGAATGATTTAATGAAGTCTCATTTACACCTGGGCAACAGTGGGCATGTTGTAGCATGCGACATGGTTTTTTTTCTGATAGACTTGATCTGGTGAACGGTATTTTTATTTCAATTGCAGCAACAGAATGTCTGGTCCGATCTTGTTGCCATGTTGCTGTCGCCGTCTGTTGCCCCGGTGGAAACCAAAACTAGGCTTGAGACTTTAGGTTAAACTAAAAATTCTTCAGAACTCTTCAACAACTTTCTTTTTCGCTGTTAATCATTATATGCGAGGTAGTGTCTGTCTATTTAAGCTCCCTCTTAGACATTTTATGAACCCATCCCAGTTTGTCGAAGTATTAGAAATATCCACGTCACTGAACAAAACTTAAATGGTAATAACAATAAACAAGATATGACCTGTCATTTGACAGTTGAATGAGTGATGAAATCTCAGGAAAAGAATTTTCAGTAAGAGTTTTCTGATCGGAGATTTTTCTCTTTCTTCTTATAGCACACTGCTCAAAAAAAATTAGGTAAACACCTTTTTCAAAACCTGTAACTTTTTAAATAATAGCTCTAGGCAAATCAAATTTGGTATAGGTACTTCAACGGCGTATATTTAACTAAAGAAAATTACGAAAACAATGTTACAACTCTTAGGGCCGATATATTCACCTATCGTCAAAGTTGTCGTTAGCCAACGAACAGATTACGCTAACGTTCGCGTTAAAAATGATTGTGTCTTTTCACCGATCTGTAAGTTATCGTCAGGCAACGAGGACGTAAACATCGCTAACGAATGTTTTTCGGCAGTATAGTATCAAATGTCGGTAAAAAAGGTGTACTAAATCAACACTTGGACCATAACTTGGACTAATTGCCGCTAGATGCAGCGCCGTAAATGACATTGACAAAACGTAACCAAAATTCATTCGAACCCATTTCTAACCGCAAGACCCAAACCAAAAAAATGTATTAAAGTCGAATTCAGCAAATTCGGCTATATTAACTAAATAATGCGTGCGTTCTGCCACTTTAGGCGCTAACCGCTTGAACTCAGCGGACGGCAGCTATTGGGCAGCAACAACATGAACGCGAAGGCCATTGGTTGCTGAGTTCAAGCGCTTAAGCGGCTTAAACTGGCAGAACGCACCCCATGACTTCAATTATGACAGTACCACGTACGTACATAAATATTTGTCAGTTTGACTTTTAGTTTGACATTCAGCCATGCTCTGTGATTGGTGCAAAGTGTTCGTCAACAGTTTACCGGCATGTTCATTCGATCGCTAAATAAATTCGTTCGTTAAGCGTATTAATCCGGTCGGTAACGTTAACGACAGGTGAATAGACACCTTTTTACCATTTATCTTGTCGTTTAGATGACGGAACAGTTTCACGATAGGTGAATATATCGGCCCTTAGTTACTTTAAGTTACACTTAAAAATGTAAATTAATAACGCAAAACAAAATGGAAATGAATGTCATAGTATCGATGACAGTCGGGTTTTCTGTGGATTGGTGAGGTTTAATACAGTGTATGCCCTCCACGAGCACGAATCACTTCCTCACACCTGCGTGGCATGCTTCGCACTAGTCTGCGAAGAGATTCTTGGGGTATGCTTTCCCATTCCTCAATCAGGGCTTGTGTCAGTTCCTGTATGGTTAGTGGTGGTTAAGGGCGCTTGCGAACACGTCGGTCAAGCTGATCCCCCACGTGCTCAATAGGATTCAGGTCAGGACGTAACGCCGGCCATTCCACGACCTGAATTCCACGTTCTTGTAAAAAGTTTCTGGTGATGCCAGCGGTATGTGGCTTTGCATTCTCCTGCACTAGGATGAAATTTTGACCGACGCCATATGCAGCTGGCACCACATGGCACCTCCAAGATGTTTTCGATGTAATTCATGGGATTTAGTCTACCAGGAACCACAACAAGATCAGTACTGTTGTCTATACTGATTCCAGCCCTAACCAACACAGATCCACGACCAAATCTATCCCTCTTCCTGTATAGTAGCGGCTGCGTAGCGTTCACCAGGATGTCTATATACACTTACTCGACAGTCGCAACGAGTTAAACGAAATCTGGACTCGTCTATAAACAGTATAGGCGTCCAGTGACGAAGTTGCCAATCTCTGTGATCCAGAGCAAACCTCATCCGCGCTGCTGTGTGATGCTGCGTACGGCGTGGTGCGCGGACAGGTCTTCTTGGTTTCCGATTCGCTTCTTTTAATCTGTTTCTAACAGTTTGATCAGAAATTTCTATTCCATGTGCTTGTCTTAGGGCGTTTAGGAGGTCTCGTCCTGTGGTAATACGCTGACGTAGAGAGGAAAGGACAAGAAATCGGTCTTGATTTTGAGTAGTTTTTCGATTTCGACCTTGTCCAGCTCTTCTAACATATTGGCCAGTCCCCCGAAACCGATTTCATAAACGCTGAATAACAGAAGGGGAAACTCGAAGGTCCCTACTGACATGTGGAATACAGTGGCCATGCTGAATAAGGGCGACAGCACGAGCAACTTGCACTTCACTAAGATGCCTCATTTTACTTCTAATGACGTTTCTAATCAACGAAAATTGAGACCTGAATTAATTTGTCATCGTTACTAGGCTTTCATACGTGAATTCAAGCATACTTGATATTTTTTCCATTTTGTTTTGCGTTATTAATTTACATTTTTAAGTGTAACTTAGAAGTAACTAAGAGTTGTTCTATAAACTTTTCTATCGGATGTGTCGGAACTAAACTTTGTTTAATCTCGCTTGCAGATTTGTTTACATTTTCCGGAAGTATAAATTTACACAGATCGTTTAACTGTTTATTATAAAAGTTCAATTCTCGCAAGTCTATAATATTTATTTTCAAACGCCAGTATTGAGATTCCCATATCGGAGAATTATAGTATATTTATTTTAAGTTCGAGTGCGAATTAAATTAAAAAAAAAAGAAAACCAAGTACACTCTTCTATAATAATTTATTAATTATATATTTGCACACAAACGACAAACACATTGCAGTACAAAGTAGTCGACATTATAATAAAAAAACAGAATAAATAATTACAAACTAGGTCTTAACAATGCTTAAGTTATTGTTAGCAGCGATTTACTTAAATCCTAATAATACTGAAATTACAAAATACAAATGCATGCAATTTCAATGATATAGTGCGAAAACATGCGAACTGGTCTGTACAATAAAAGGAACTATGAATCGTCCAACACTGGTGAAGTCTCAACCTAGAGACCACCTAAATGTTACGCCTGATTCGCAACCTCTTTATTTATGGATATATCATTAAACTCTTTGGTAAACACTTCATCGTCGTCAGCAAACCCATTAACGTCAGCATATTCCTCGTCGTCAGAATCAGTAGTTTCGTTATTCGGACTATCAGTTTCGTCATCAGGTATCAATATGGGAGTAGCACCATCATGGAGGTTACTCCTAGACATAGACCTCTTATAGATTTCTCGAGAAACACTCCTGGTGAAAGAAAACCTTCTTGACTTCTGCCTCGTGAGTGGTGGTCTTACCACAGCTTCTGGTGTCACTGGTTTTTCCAAAGAATGCATCAACTCATTAGCAGACTCTTTAACAACCTCCCAAGCATGTTCAATATCTGAGTCTTTAGCATGTTCAGCAACCACGCAAAATCTCAGTATGTATTTCCCTCTGAACATCGAGGGAATCATATGGACTTTTCCGGAAGCGTTTATTGTGGCTAGCAACGTCCTGTTAACAGCGTCTGGGCCGTATAAGCGGAAACAGACCAAACCAAGCCTGACATTGTTGACAACCTCAAACCTCTTGTCGTGTTTCACCAGGGAAGCGAAATATTTCGCAAGCCGGATGTGGTTCCGTATATAAGATTGCAGACCTGAGATACCGTATTTTCGGATAACGAACCAGAGTTTTAAAGACCTGAATCGCCTGCTTAAAGGGATACCCCAATGTCTGTAGTCTATAGCTTCGTCTGAGTTAGCATGTTGTAGGTACAAGGGATCGACAACTAAAGCACCTGTCAAACGCATTCTGCATCTGACCCACAGGCACGAGCAATCAAAGTTGACCAAAAGCCATTTGTTGGTGTTTGTGTTAAAAGAATCAGCATATTCAACCCCAGCCATTAAAGGCTTCAATTCTGGGCATATAAAAGCGCTTCCTGCATAGGCGGCATCGACATGCAACCAAGTGCACGGTTGCTTCTTGCATATTGGGCCAATCTCCACTAGGTTATCAAAGGAACAACTCCCAGTGGTTCCTAAAGTTGTCGATACGAAAAATGGCATGAGACCAATGGACTCGTCTTCTTTTATCTTCCTTCGTAACGTTTCTCCTCTTAAACTGCCGTTATCATCAGGTTCTAGCACCCGAAGTGTTACCAATAGTATCTTCGCTGCCTTCTCAACGCATGAGTGAGCCTCTCTGGAGCAATAGGCGACCAGTTTTGGTAGGAAGACGCTATCGTCCAAATGTGGGTTGTTCTTTTTCAGGTAACTGATTGCTTCGTTTCGTGCTGCTAGCATGCTGACCATGACGCACTCGTTGGCTGATGATTGGATTACGCCTCCTCCACGGCTTCCTTTGGCAGATGTGATGAAGTCGTTTGGTAGACCGATGGCTTTACCAAACCAGTCGACTACGATGGTTTCAAGTTCTGTACAAGCTGGACTGGCAGCATAGAATGAAGGAAAAGGAAATTATTAGTTTAATTTTTTGGACAGTTTACTTCTTCGTGAATTATCGAACGACCTTGAAGCTGGTAAACTAAGTTTTGTTGTGTTCGTTTGGCAAGGAGAATATTGTATATTTATTTTATGTTCGAGTGCGAGTTCATATTAAATTTAAAAAAAAAGGAAACAAAGTACACTTCTGTAATAATTTATTAATTATATATTTGCACACAAAAGACAAACACATTGCAGTACAAAGTAGTCGACATTATAATAAAAAAACAATAAATAATTACAAACTAGGTCTTAACAATGCTTAAGTTATTGTTAGCAGCGATTTACTTAAATCCTAATAATACTGAAATTACAAAATACAAATGCATGCAATTTCAATGATATAGTGCGAAAACATGCGAACTGGTCTGTACAATAAAAGGAACTATGAATCGTCCAACACTGGGCAAGTCTCAACCTAGAGACCACCTAAATGTTACGCCTGATTCGCAACCTCTTTATTTATGGATATATCATTAAACTCTTTGGTAAACACTTCATCGTCGTCAGCAAACCCATTAACGTCAGCATATTCCTCGTCATCAGAATCAGTAGTTTCGTTATTCGGACTATCAGTTTCATCATCAGGTATCAATATGGGAGTAGCACCATCATGGAGGTTACTCCTAGACATAGACCTTTTATAGATTTCTCGAGAAACACTCCTGGTGAAAGAAAACCTTCTTGACTTCTGCCTCGTGAGTGGTGGTCTTACCACAGCTTCTGGTGTCACTGGTTTTTCTAAAGAATGCATCAACTCATTAGCAGATTCCTTAACAACTTCCCAAGCATGCTCAATATCTGAGTCTTTAGCATGTTCAGCCACCACACAAAATCTCAGTATGTATTTCCCTCTGAACATCGAAGGAATCATATGGACTTTTCCGGAAGCGTTTATTGTGGCTAGCAACGTCCTGTTAACAGCGTCTGGGCCGTATAAGCGGAAACAGACCAAACCAAGCCTGACATTGTTGACAACCTCAAACCGCTTGTCGTGTTTCACCAGGGAAGCGAAATATTTCGCCAGCCGGATGTGGTTCCGTATATAAGATTGCAGACCTGAGATACCGTATTTTCGGATAACGAACCAGAGTTTTAAAGATCTGAATCGTCTGCTTAGAGGGATACCCCAATGTCTGTAGTCTATAGCTTCATCTGAATTAGCGTGTTGTAGGTACAAGGGATCGACAACTAGAGCACCTGTCAAACGCATTCTGCATCTGACCCAAAGGCACGAGCAATCAAAGTTGACCAAAAGCCATTTGTTGGTGTTTGTGTTAAAAGAATCAGCATATTCAACCCCAGCCATTAAAGGCTTCAACTCTGGGCATATAAAAGCGCTTCCTGCATAAGCTGCGTCTACATGCAACCAAGTACACGGTTGCTTCTTGCATATTGGGCCAATCTCCACTAGGTTATCAAAGGAACAACTGCCAGTGGTTCCTAAAGTTGTCGAGACGAAAAATGGCATGAGACCAATGGACTCGTCTTCTTTTATCTTCCTTCGTAACGTTTCTCCTCTTAAACTGCCGTTATCATCAGGTTCTAGCACCCGAAGTGTTACCAATAGTATCTTCGCTGCCTTCTCAACGCATGAGTGAGCCTCTCTGGAGCAATAGGCGACCAGTTTTGGTAGGAAGACGCTATCGTCCAAATGAGGGTTGTTCTTTTTCAGGTAACTGATTGCTTCGTTTCTTGCTGCTAGCATGCTGACCAGGACGCACTCGCTGGCTGATGATTGGATAACGCCGCCTCCACGGCTTCCTTTGGCAGATGTGATGAAGTCGTTTGGTAGACCGATGGCTTTACCAAACCAGTCGACAACAATTGTTTCAAGTTCTGTACATGCTGGGCTGGCAGCCTAGAATGAAGGAAAAGGAAATTATTAGTTTAATTTTTTGGACAGTTTACTTCTTCGTGAATTATCGAACGACCTTGAGGCTGGTAAACTAAGTTTTGTTGTGTTCGTTTGACAAGGAAGTCGTTTAGAATAAAAATATGATAAGATTTGCAATATTGTAAATACAAGAGAATTTGTTATGGCATGCGGTATTTTCTAGCCACGTGTTTTGAGCCGGGAAACTATGTTTTTTAGCGTGTCGCATGTTGGATAACAGAGCCGGTGTTTTAACTGAATCAGAGCGTTCGAAAGTAGTACATAATAATAGCTTAAAAACTATACACCTTAGCCATTTTTCTACTTTGAGTGATCTAATTTTTTAGTTTGAATACGTGGTCATGGCCACCGACTGTTCTTATTATGAACCCGCAAACGGTGCGATAATGGATGGGTTCATTATGAAACAAAACAAGAAAAAAAATTTAAAACTATCGTTTGGATATGTACTGTTTTTTTTTTAAGTTAGTGTTCATTGTGCATTGTACAAACAGTGTACATTTTGAACAGTGTTTGTTACTTTAGAGATTCAAAGAATACTTCCCTTCAATTGTTTTCGACTTATGAGTCATCGAAACTTTTTATAAATGGCAACCCCATATTTTTTGTGCTGATATTGATAGATCTGTTAATTATCTTATATTAAAGGTAATTCGCAAAATTTATCACATACAAGAAAATGTTCGAGAAAAAGTCAGTTGAAAATCAGTATTAATTAAAAAACATTTGGGAACTAACTTTTGGAGTATCAGGTAAAAAAGCGAAATTTAAGGTTTACTATGAGACCATTTTGAGGTTTCTTTTTCGATGACAATGGGTTCAGCTGGCATTAATTTGTTGAAATTACCAAAATAGCGTTTTTTGACACTTTTACCCCATTTTTTTCCCGAAAACCTTGCGCGATGGAAAATATTGGAGCGTAGATTCTTTTTCAGGGCTATTAATATTACCTAAAACGCAATTTCACATTCAATTCACCAAAGCTATTTTCCCAAAAATTATCAATATTTCACAATTTTCAATAGGGTATTCCGGTGTTTTTGAAATTGTCATTTTTTACAAAGTATAGGTGCTACTGTTCGCTACTTCACAAGTAAAATATCAAACATTGCTTTAAATTAAGAGAAATCGTTGTTAGAAGTTTGAATTAGGATTGGTCTTTGTGACGTTACAAAGACCGCTCAAAGTGAGCGACTTGACAACGTTGCTATATCTAGGGTGCACGTAGTAAATTTTTGTCTTCTGTTGTGTCAACGTTTAGAATCGCTCGTTTGTTGACACCTGCTTTGGTTATTGAGGTTATATCAAACACTTGTTCAAAATGTATAAACTCCAACGCCGACATTGTTCTGTGCCGGGCTGTAACAGCAGTAGAACAGTAACTCCTGATAAGATTTTCTTTACATTGCCGACTAGCGAGATGAGAGATGTTTGGCTTCAAGTTTCAATGATCAAATCATCTCTCAAAAAAGTTACCTTTATTCGTTGTCAAACAACAGGGTCGCCAACCGTCAACTTGGCCGATCAGCTGTTCGAGAACTGTCCGCTGTTGCCACCGCTACTAGGGATCGGTATCATCGTGTATTTCCGAGGGTGGTCGGTGAATTCAAACGAAATGCACTTTTAATTGCAATTATCTCATAGAAAAACTAAATCAAAAAGCTCATAGCTTAACTTTATGAATCCTCATAAATTGTACAATAGGTTAAACCGAATATTTGCTAAAATTTTGACATGACCGGAATACCCTATTGTTTTTTTTCCGAACATTTTTTATATGTAAGGGCGTAAAACATTTCCGATGTCAGTTAAACAATTAAATGGTCTACTAAAATCAATAAGAAAAAAATGGGGTTGGCATTTGAAAAAATGTCGATGACGTCATAACTCAGCAACAATACAATTGATGGTGGGAAATTGAACTTTCCACAGCAATGTGTGTGTTTATGTAATTAAAAATCGGCTTTTTTCGAGGTTTTTTTTTTAATAATAAATTTTTCTCATATTTCCATACTTTACGCGCTCGTTGTATAGGGTTTTAGGGCTTTAATTCCGCATTTATTGTCAATTTATTGAAAATCAAAATTGGGGTTTCAATATAGCGCCAAAAAATTAACAAAAGAGTCTGGTTTTTTCTCTCATTCTTTATGTTTTTCGGGGTGTTGAATCCGAGTTTCAACTTTGCTACTTCCTACGGATGTGGCTTCACAACGAAAATCGCAAAAAAACTAAAAATTTTCGACCTTTTTTTTCAGTTTTTTGCGAAAAAGTGATGAAATTATGCACTTTTCGAAGTAGACTATCCTATACCCTTGAGATCCATTTTTCGTTGAACAGTTTGGCCGCTAGAGCTTGTTGAAAAAAAGGGCCAAATTTTCCTATTTTGTGTAAAATCCAGTTTTCGAGTTAGTTAAAAATGCTAGGATTATGTTAAAACTACATTAATTTCCCTACAAATTGCATGGCCAAACCGTGTAGCCGTGAAAGCTGGTTGATATTTTATGTCATATTAAGCTAAGCGAAGCCACTAAGTCAAGAGCCCGAATGTTTGTTTTTTACAAAAAAAAAATACATAATACATTAAGTATCAATTAAAAAGAGCAAATATATATTTTTTAATAAATAAATAGTAATAATATAGGTATCTACTTAATTTTTGGTGAAGGGCTCTTGACTTAGCAGTTTCTCGTAATGTGACATATTTTAACGCGTTCTAGCGGCTACACAGTTTGGCCAAAATAACTGATTAAGTTATCCAATTTGTAGGGAATTTAATGCAGTTTTATCAGAATCTAAGCTGTTTTGTTTCGACCTTCTTTCAGCGCGCTCTAGCGGCCAAACCATTCAACCAAAAAATACACTTGAGGGTGCCTTTGATAGGAAACTTAGTGTACTTTATTTTTGTATATAGTGGTCTACGTCGAAAAGTGCATAGTTTTATGACTTTTTCACAAAAAACAAGAAAAGTCGAAAATTTTTAGGGTTTTTTCGCGATTTTCGTTGTAAAGCCATATCCGTGGGAAGTAGCAAAGTTGAAATTTGGATTCAGCACCCCAAAAACCACATAGAATTGAAGAAGAAAAAACTTCTATATTTTTTTCCTGGCCAAAACACCATTTGACTGGATTATCTATCGGTTTATAAGACATCTTAGCAAATGGACAACCAAAATTAATTAACGTCTTATAAAATATTTGTGTAATAACATATTAATACGTTTCTGCTGGTATTAGTGAGATCCACATGTTGTACAGTAAAATCAAAAATAACCTGACACTCACCGTGCTGGCGCTTGTGTATTTTTGACGGAACTACAGTCCTGTCTACTAATAGACATTAGACAAACTGACGTTTAACAATATTTCGAAATTACAGCAATTGAACACGTGTATGTATTATGCGTATGGTATGATTAGCTCTAATAAACTATAAATTTAAAATAAATATTATTGTGTATTGAGGAAATTCATGTATGTAATAATATTAAACATATTAGTAGTGCGTAATAGATATATTTCGAATCGGTATTGTTGAATTGTTTTAGCTTGTATTGTTACGAAAATAATAAATTGTATTGTTTGGTTCTTTTTTTTTATTATACTTATCATTAGTGTGCGGATTCTAAACATTTTGCTTGGACAGTTTTAATCTAAGCAGTTTAAAAAGCTTAAAGAACTACACGAATTTTTTTTCCCAGATTTTGCAGATATGCGCTTATTTTGTCATATTCCTGCTTATTTTAACTTTTTACGGACTTTTTGTGGTGTTTATACCGTGTTTTTAGGGAGTCTAGGGCGTAGGTCTGCGCATTTGCGTCTCAAAAATCGCAAAAATCACTCAAAAACGCCTCCACTGCATTGTTATATACCAACTATAGCCGTGCGCACAACACAACAGTTTTTCGATTTTTTAGTGTATTTGAAATGCTATTAAGGATAAATGGCTGTCTGCCACATAGATAAAAAAAACCCGAATTAATTATTCAAAACAATAAAATATTCTGCAGAATGTGCATGAAAACAGTAAGTTACAATTATTTATTTTACGATTTGTCTCTTAGCCATACTACATTAATACATTGTTTCAGTAATACATATTAACTTAATTCTTTGTTTTGTTCAATTTGTTCAACTACGTTTAAATATAAAGACAATTTGGACTAAGAAGAACATGCTTCTTAGTTCGATTAAGTCCCTCAGAAGCAAACGTATTTTAGGCAATTATCACCATAAATTTAATCGTAAAATTCCGACTTACCCATGAGAATCCTATGCAACCAATGGCATCAGCAAGCATGTCACCAAGTATCGACGGATACGAATTTCCCGATGGGAAATATGCGTGGAAATGCGGATGCTGCCAATGCGTGACACCTGGCATTATCTTGGAATCGACATCAGCCATAATCTTGTCCCAGTCTTCAGGTTCTTGCGGTGCTTCACTGGGCAACAGGTTCCTTAGATATCCCGGTTCTACGTTTGGAGTTACACGTTTATCCCTAAGGGTGTCCATGTATTCGCAGATGTAATCTACCATCTCCTTACCACGGTTTCTAAATTCTTCAACATCCATTGTAGTAAAGTTATATTTTCACGCACTAAACACTGTTTCACAAGGTTTTTTTTTACACTGTTGTTGTATTATGGAGGATAAAAAACGGAAATAGATTGGAGTCGGTTGTTGCGGTGTTAATGCTAAGTCTGTTCTGTTTCGAAATGCCGACGTTTAGCGCTTATGTATGCGCTAGTAGCTGGGAGTCCCAACGGAACGCGTGCGATGATGACGTTAGGTCCGGTTTTGTAAGAGTTCTTGCTGTGTCTCTGGTTGTATGGTTTGGGTTTTGTAGGATGTATGGGGGAGGGTATGCTCGGTGCACTTGAATAGACGTCTTTTTTTATTGGAACGACGAGCCTCTGTGTAATAAGTTTACTAGAATTCAGTCACCTTCTAATCGAATTACTGGAGATGTATTTTGATATGCAGGCTGACAAGTAATCGATAAATGTCTGTGAAACCTTTATATTGGTAGTAGCCCAGGGATATTGGGTTTAAGCACTAGAAAAATACATAAAGTAATTTTGCAAATTGGTAAATACCGTCTATTTACTGTCCTGAACAACAAATTTAAAATGACTGAGCCAAAACAACGGACTTTAATTGAAAATAAAAGAAAATTTCGGCCACATTTATATTTGAGGAAATGGTGACTTGTCAAAGCAATATTATCGATTCAGCTCATAAAATCGAAAATATGTTTAGTAATTAAATAAAAAAAATCTGATGTGGCCAGGCACATGACTTTATCATACTATATATAAAATTAATAGTTTAGCTGCATGAGACTCTATTTGATCGAGAGCGGCCATGTCTGCATTAAAATAAAACTACTAGAACTAGACAGATATGTCGATTAAAGCTGCGTTCGGATATTGTACTCCGTTGACACCGGGTACACCGTCCAAATCACACTTACGAGTTATTGGTTGTAAAAAGTGTAATGCAATATGCGAACGCAGCTTATAATGACAGAAGTTATTGTCAAAACATTAGCGTCTGACACCAAGACTACCTACTGTCATTAGAATCAAAAAAATCTGACAAATCCTGGCTACTAGTTTTCATGCAGTACGACAGATCTCGTAGAAATAGAATTTGCTCATGCAGCTAAACTATTGATTGTACCAAAAAATATCATAGTGATACATTGTTCAGAATTTCCGCATCTTTAATTTATTATTTAACTATTTCGACGAAATTCCAGAAATGGCGGCTTATTTGCAAAATCTTTCAAAAATGCTAAGACTAAACCTCCAGTTCCTTTGGACCATCTTCAACAGAAAGCTTTTCAGCTCTAAGTTTGGTTATGAAACTTCTAAATATGAAGTGTCGTCCCGATACCTTTAGTAGTTTCTCCGGAATCGTCGCCACAAAAAACGGGTACACACACACACACACACATACACACACACACACACACACACATACACACACACACACACACACACATACACACACACACACACACACACAGACATTTTTTTGTACCTTGGTCAAAAATGTTCAGGGGACCCAAAAAGACATATTTCCGCTAAAAACTCAAATTTTTTTTTCGGCATGATTACAATACTTTATAATACTGCGTATGATAAAGTAAAAAACATAACGGATTGAGTTTCTGGTGTTTTGGTTGAATTTAGTGCTATAATTACACTGCGTGACAAATTTAGAGAAATTATTTCTAACATTGTCAAAATGCGAAAAACACGTGATTTTGGCAATGTTTACGAATTTATAGCGGCTGAACCCAATGTACCAAACTTCAAAAAGATCTCAAACAAAACCGCAAACTGTGTACTTTTTACATGTAACCCTATGGTAAGGTCACTAATGACCTTAACCTGCTGACAAAGCTTGTTGATGGGTCGGCGGGCAACAAATAAGCTGCGTTCATAGCTTAGTCGTAGTAAATACAGGTCCCAAATTTGTTGATAAAATATATATTTTTTTCATTTCTGTGATAATATATACCGTGTCCGGCAGAAAGTTGGAAACTAATAGAATTTCTTTTTATTATTAATCCTTTAAAAAATATTGTTTAAAGCTTTTGAATTGTCTTCAACTTTTTAAATTTTAGAATGTGATCATATGCTTGCATATACCGGGTGTTAAAAAACTATGAAAAACTCTTAAGAGTAAAGTGACCTTTGTGTTAAAAGCTATGCAAAAATGTTATTTGAAAAAAGTACTTAGAAATATTAGAGTCATCAAATACGAAATTATGATCACCTTCTTCATTGCATATACCGGGTGTTTTTATCAGTAATTAACATTTTTATTATCAATTTCTCATAAAATTATATTCTTCATAAAAGAGTCTGCGTAGTCTTTTACAAAAAAAATGCATATATTAGAATGTATGTATTTGCTTGCATGTACCGGATGTTACCAAAATTATGAAAAACACTGTATAGTAAAATACCCTTTATATTCAAAGCTATGCAAAAATGTTATTTGAAAAAAATATTTGGAAATATTAGGGGTCTTTAAATACGTAATTATAATCACCTTCTCCGTTGCATATATACCGCGTGTTGCTAAAAAGATGAAAATGTCAAGAGTAATTTCATCATATGTCAAAATATTATTTGAAAAAATATTTCAAAATATTAGAAAGCATTAAATATGAAATGTTAGTATATGTAAAGTTAAGGGTTTTTTTTAAATACATATCGTTCAAGATAAAAATTAAATTCCAATGAACAATTTTGATATAATACGCCAATTGGAACTATTGCTTGAGCCCGGACAATTTGTCGGAGAAAAACCTGAATAGTGAAGATTGTAGGAAATATGATGCACTTTCATTTTCAATTGTGAGGTTATTTACGAAAAGTGACATAGGGTGACCTAGAAGGCCATGTAATGGGATTAAACGTTTTCAGAAGAGAATACAAAACAAAAATACTTCTTCATTCGTCCACACTCCGTACAAAGAATTTTGTTTCTTTTATTCCATAAAATTGTCGACTATCGATAGTCTTTTACTGCTATTTGAAAATATATCCTTGCATTTTACCGCAAAACGTTTTCGATTCTGGAATTTTAGCATCCATACAAAATTAAAATCCTTTATAAAATTCTGGACAGAAAATGTATTTACCAATTTTTACTATAAGTATATACAGTTGTTCTCAAACTATGAGCGCCCCGATATACCTAGGTGTATTTGTTTTGATTATTTCACTATCGCGGGAATAAGTTTATGAGAGAATTGGATAAATATTTTTGTTGAATTTTTAAAACAAAACTATAATTAATTGACTGAATTCAAATGTAAAAAAATATAAGATTTATTAATAAACTAAAATGATCAAAAATAATCTAATTAGTATTTTATTAAACATATTTTTATGTTAAACATATTTTCAAATATTTTTCCTGTAAATTGTACCTAGTTTTGACTATAATGTTGTGCCCATATACATACATAGCAAACTAGCGATGTGATAGATGAAGTACTATTGTTATCAAGGCAATTATTTTGGAACAATCAATTTATGTTTTGCATGAAAAACTTCATGAAATAATAGATCCATGAATGAGAAATTATTTGTCATTATTTGTAATAGCCAATAACAGACCAAATAACTATTTAATGCTTTATGTAGAATAACAACCATATTAAGTAGTCTAAACCTAAAGGACATTTTGTTTTTTTTTTAATTATATTTCTCAATTTTATTTTGATTTATTTCAACACTGCGTTTTGTATCGACAAGGTCTTCTAAACGTATTTGATTAAAATTTTGTAGTTCACTAAAATATGTTAATGCACTAAAATATGGATAAATATTGACTTTCGTTTATTTTTTTGGTACTGTTTAATTCATTTTAATTGGTATCAGTAGCGTGAAGGAATACCTCATGATTCTTTTTATATTTATTTTTATATACAGGATACATGTTTCGGCTAATACAAAGCCTTCTTTAGTCCTAAATCTATTAAAAAATACCAAACGCGCATTAGAAATTCTAATACAGGTAAAAAAGCATACCTACAACTGATACCAATTCACTTTTAATATTGATAATATTACATATGTTGATTTTGTCCGTTTTTTCTTGTAAATTTGGTAATCAAAAACCGTGTTTTTCAAAACACTGTTTTTGTATAAACCCCTAGAGTGCCACCCCTAGAAGCACCACCTAACGTTCACGTTTGTGATTTTTCGCATTTCACCGCAAAATCGTCACGATTTCGTAATTTAGCACCCGTACAAAATTAATCCTTATGAAATTCTTCACAAAAAAGGTATTTACCACTTTTTCTTGTTTACAGCGGTTCTCAAACTACTAGCGCCCCAATATAGGGGTACATTTTTTTGCTAATTTTAGCAAACTATCGCGAGAATAAGTTTATCAGTTCTAAAAAAGAGTTGGACAGATATTTTTGTGGAATATTTAATGCAAAACTATAAAAAAAGGGTTTACATAATACTTAATACCACAGCAAAACATGTGCTCTAACTAACTTCCTGATTTATTCCAAACATGAACAAACGCCTTAATTATAACAAAAAATCGCCTTTGAAAAGTGAAATTTGAAGCAGAATAACGAAAAAATTTAAAGGAATTACATAAAATATGTAGTTTCAATGGCACAGGTTAGTGTCTGGTAAACAATTTACTGTAACTGTCACTGTATAATTTAATGCTGTCTCAATTGAGTTACGTAAAGAATTCGACAAGCTATCCATTATCGCTTAATTGATTGACAATCCTCGGTATAATTTATTTTTAGATCACACGTTGAGATCTGTTTTTAATCCAGATAGAAATACCTGCATGCGTTGAACACGCGCGCTGGATTTGGGTAATTCCGCTTTCAACATCAAGGCGAAACCTTAGTTCCTGTTTTGAGAGACAAAAGAGACGGAGAGATTTGACGACAGCATTGTCCAAGAGCAAAGAGCGTTCGAACAAAACGTTAATTCGCATCGACACTTTATTATCTCGCCCACGTGTATCGGAAACGGATCCGATCTATAGAACGTCCGAGTAATCGAAAAGTCCGAAAAAAATATTCTTGTCTATGTAACCTCAATACATATTGCATAAATTCACACCTACTTACAAACGGATAATGCTCAGGGACCAATACTATATAAATCGACGAGAAAAGAACGTTATTGTTGGAGGTTGTTGGAGGTTCATAAAGAACAAGATTGTGGGGACTCCGATGTCTGAAATGACCAAATTTGTTGCTTCTATAGAAGGATATACAGGGCGTTTCAAGCTCTGAGTAACTGGTGATAATTGAGAAAGTGTTTGGTGACATCTTTGAAAAGAAAAGAAAAATGAAGAAGCCATTAAATTTATGTGTACTATATCATTTGAAACTCGCATTTGTCTCATATGTGAAGTTCATGGCTTATCGGTGTGTTGGTCCCAAAAAAAGAAATCATTTCCTGGGAGATATCAACAGTTGTGGTTAGATAAATTACGTTGTCTGAATTTATTTGAAACAATGTTACAACTCAAGGTTGCTTCTAAGTTACACTTTAAAATGTAAATTATAAACGCAAAAAAAATTGAAATGACTGTCATAGTATCGATGTCTGCATTAAATTAAAACTAGTAGAACTAGACAAATATGTCGATTAAAGCTGCGTTCGTATATTGTACTCCGTTGACACCGGGTACACCGTCCAAATGACACTTGTTATGGGGTGTAAAACGTGTAACGGTGTACAATATCCGAACGCAGGTTATATTGACAGTTGGTATTGTCAAAACATTAGCGTTTGACACTACCTACTGTCATTAGAATCAAAATATCTGACATATCCTAGCTACTAGTTTTAATGCAGTACGACCGATCTCGATGAAATAGAATTTGCTCATGCAGCTAAACTATTGATTGTACAAAAAAATTTTATAGTCATAAATTATTCAGAATTTCCTCTACTTTAATTTATTATTAACTATTTCTACAAAATTCCAGATATGGCAGCTTATTTGCAAAATCTTTCAAAAATGCTAAGACTGAACCTCCAGTTCCTTTGGACCCTTTTCAATAGAAAGCTTTTCAGTTCTAAGTTTGTCATTAAAGTTCTAAAAAAAAAGTCTCCGGAATCGTTGCCACAAAAAACGGGTACACATGCATACACACACAAACACATATACACACACACACACACAAAGACATTTTTTTGTACCTTAGTCAAAAATGTTCAGGGGACTCAAAAAGACATATTTACGCTAAAATCTCAAAATTTTTTTTGGCACGATTACAATACTTTACATACTACGTATGATAAAGTAAAAATGTACCTTCTTCAGAAAATTGACCCTTCTAGTTGACCCACTCATTTCATTCTCTTTTTTCTCATAGAGAACATTACTATAAGTCTAGTGGAATGTTTATCATTATAAATTTGTCAGTGAATTTCCATTTGTTTAAACAAATTCTATTTGTTTAAATAGTTCGTTTTTCTCGAAAATCCGTCTGAATTTGGTTTTCTGACTTCGAATTTATCAGTTTATCATCTTAGGGTGACATTATTCATTAAAGAATCTGATGCGGCCAGGCACATGACTTTATCATACTGTAGAGTGTAGAGTAGTGTTAAACGCTGACAATACTGTCAATAGAATCAACAATAATCAACAATAATACTTTACTGTATTATTTAACTATTTTGACGAAATTACAGAAATACTCATTTGCAAAATTGTTGAAAAATGCTAAGAGTAAACTCCTTTGAACCCTTTTGACCCCCCCCCTCAAGATTAGTTATGAAATTTCTAAATATGAAGTTTCGTCCCGATACCTTTAATAGTTTCCCCGGAATCGTCGCCACAAAAAAATACGGATACACACTCACACACGGATATATTTCCGCTAAAATCCCATTTTCTTTTCGGCACGATTACAATACTTTGTCATACTATGTAAGATAAAGAAAAAAATTTTTCCTATTGTTTAAATTAAACAATCAATTAAAAATGATTTTCAACTTTAATTTTAACTATTCATTATGGTAAAAAGTCAGATTTTTCGTGAAATAAACTTATAAATTTCATATTCGAGATATCTTGCCTATATTATCTAATAAACCCACATTTGTTTAAACAAATTCTATTTGTTTAAACATTTTTTTGCAATTCACATAAAATTATTTTTTAGACCGGTCTCACCAACTGCTATTCTCAAATGACATCATTTATATTTTTGATGATGCCCATTGTTTAAATAATAAAATATTTTCGTTTTCAATGTCATTTATTCGATGTCCTTTTTTCGGGAAATTGGGGAGTTCGATCCAAAAAAAAAATAATTTTAGGTGAATTGTAAAAAGAATTGTTCTCATTCGAATTTCTTCTTATTGAAAGATTTTCCAAATGATCTAATTATGCAGTAAAATAGCAATAACAGTTTTTTCTAGGTACTAAAACATAGCTAGTGTTATACCATTTTAAAAACTACACTAAAATAATGATCTTTTAAAATTTCTTGCCAAGTGATCCTGGTGTTTATCGTTTAGATATATGACGAAAAAAATTTATTGTTAAATTTTTTTGGCACAGCCCTAGAGTTTTCGTATCACATACGATCAGACAGTTTAACGGACAGTTTATTCTATACAGTATTTGACTGTATTAAAAATATGGTTTGTATTGTAGTCATCCTAATAGATTACAGTTTAAGGAAACTATTTGTTATTACTTTTCCAAAAAGTAATCATTATTAAAAGCCAAAATTAAAATTGAATTTTTGTAATTGGCTCAGTCTCCAGTGACGTCACATGGTATTACGCTTGCGCTTCTGCCGCTTGACTTTAGTACGTTAATTTAGAAACAATGGAAAACAACTTTGTTAAAACGGATAGTGGTAATCTACCGAAGGTTAACGCTTTGATGGTGGGATTCTTTTTTAAAAACAAACCTTATTTCTACGCTTCAGAACTAAGAAACGTGTATAAAGGGAATACTTACGGAAAAAATGCATTTACAAAGTGGTGTGAAGGAATAAATACTCTAAGATGGTTTTCCAATAGTAGTCAAATACCCTATTAACCTAAAATACCAATGATTTTACCCGTTTATTGTACCTATGCATCATCAAACAGGTTGAGATGAATCCAAAATCAACACAGCCATATAAAGATCGGTGGTGGCGCATCTCAAATTAGTGTGTTAATTCCAGGAATGCTTTCTAAGAATACCAGACCACGAAAATTCTCGTTCGTTCGAACATTATTTCTCAATTGAACACCTATATACCTGGTGAGCAATGTAAACATTTGTTCGCGCGACCCACAGACGGATTTATGTCTTGTTTGCAATCCAAAATCGCGGATTTGCTCAAAATAGAGAGTCCAGTGCGTACGCGGCGAGGGAATTGTACTTCACTTGATTATCAGGTTTGATGAATGATCTCGGTGCAGCACATTTTTATTTGCATACTCGCAGATTTGTTGGAAATCGAATCAGGCGTGACTTGCGGGACAATTAACACCACAATTGCGGTTGTGCGAGTGATGTAATAGGAATTATCCGCTTAAAGAACTCAGGATATGCGATTGATTGTTTTAAAAACTAAAGAGATTGTCTATTCTTAGACTTGGAGTGCACAGCAAAAACTTTTGAATATTACTTTTGACTGAAACGTTTTGTTATTGCGAATATGGTATGTTTTCAATATCCACAATGTAGGCAATTCGTTTTTCAAAGAAATATTTAAATTGAGTGAATATTACTGGAAATATGGAGTAATTAAAATTTTGTACCGTTTTTACCACCCATCCTTGAATTTTTAACGACATAGCGGTTTAGGAAACTAGCAAATTAGTATAACAACCTTATCTAAAGAATTTAATAATTGTCGTTGATAAAAGTTGTCGTAATGCCCTTAGGTTCAGAATTTCAATTGAGAATATAGGTCGTATGTGGAATCGTTGGATAGATATGTTTTTTTATTTCATCAAAAATAACCACTTGCGGTTATTTGATCACTTACGTTTTTGTGCTTATATACGCTGCTCAAAAAATTAGGTGAACACTTTTATCGAAACCTGTAACTGTTTAAATCAGGGATGAGCAACCCGCCGTACTTTTTCGTGCTGCCCTCCAAAGATTTTAAAATTTAACTAAATTTGTACAGTGTTCCGCAACCTAGGTTTTGAAATGATGCCGACAGCAAAGACTAGAGATCTTCAAGTTTAATTAAAAGTATTTTGACAAATCATAGAATTTTTGTGTGGTTCCTTTGTTTTGTCCATTTTGCAACTTATTACCGTATCATAATAAATAACCGTAATGAAAAAGGTAAGCCCCATTTTTAAATTTGAAACTATTTGCTGATGGTGAGATGATTAAGGAATGTTTAACTGCTGTTGCAGAAATAGCTATCCTGATAAAAAGGACATTATTTTCAAAATAAATTTACCGAGATTTACAATATTTACAATGCCTGAAAACATAATTGCAACTTTACGTGAATGCATTAAAAGATTAGAATGGTGTTCCTTGGCACTTGATGAAAGCTATGACATCAGCGACACATCACATCTAGCGATATTTGTAAGAGGAATCGATGCAAATTTTAATATAGTAAAGTAACAATGAACCAAAATCGATGTTGGAGAACTTATCAATTCCATTGGATAAAATTGTCGGCATATCAACCGATGGGGCACCAGCAATGGCAAGCATGCATGTAGGTGTTGTGGGAACGTTATTTAATGAAATTAAAAACTTAACAGGCAGAGAAATATTTGTTAACCATTGCATATATCACCAACAGAATCCTTGCGCAAAAATTTTAATTATACCCAATGTCACCACGCCTGTAGTAAGACTTATTAATTATTTCAAATCTCGAGCGTTAAATCATCGCCAACATAAAGACTTTTTAGAAGATTTGACAAGTGAATATGGTGAATACATAAGTGCGTTGGTTGAGTAAAGGTTCTATGCTAAAAAGTAATTTAAAAAATGATATTCAATTGTTTGTGGAAATAAAAGAATATCCGTTTCCCCAATTCGAAGACAAAGAATGGATGTGTGATTTTGCCTTTCTTGTCAATATAACTCTCATGTTTGACAAAATTAAAGCTTTTGAAAGCAAACTGAAAATTTGACACAAACATCTGTTGTCAAACAACACGTCACATTTTACACTCTTAAGAAAAGAAAATCCTTCTGAAACCCGAAAATATGCACATTGTTTACAAAAATTATTAACTGAATTTGAATTACGATTTCAAATATTTAGATCAGAAAAAACTGTTCTTAGTTTTAACATTTTTTATTCAACATTCAATGTAGAAGTGGAAACAGTACCGGATGAGTTACAAATGAAATTAATAGATTTACGAAACGACACGGATTTAAAGAATAAATTTATAAATGTTGACATACACACTTTTTGAACATTTAATATAATGTATCCCTTTCAATTCCAATTTTTCAATTCCAGATTGAACCAAAAACGGAGCCCGAATATTTTTCAAATGGCAAAAGTGTTTTATATAAATACTGGCATCGTATTTTATGGAATTTTTCTAAAACTAGTATCCTTTACTAGCGTAGATTTAAGAACATAGTTACACTAATTTTGGTTTCCGTAAAAACCAAGGTGGGTATTATATAAGCCATTTCTTAACCTTCTGAAGGACTATTTTGCA
Source organism: Aphodius sticticus (assembly GCA_963966075.1). Lineage (NCBI taxonomy): Eukaryota > Metazoa > Arthropoda > Insecta > Coleoptera > Scarabaeidae > Aphodius > Aphodius sticticus. Next base: position 72,293,188 of record OZ014509.1, read on the forward strand.
AATGGGCAAGCTTTAATTGCAGGCTATTGTTCTTGTTATTATTAAATATGATGCTCAATCATGTTTTCAAATACTTGGGACGCGGAATGGATCACCCAGGATACAACTACGTTATACGTGCTTTTGACGTATTTTTAGACGCATTACTTGAAAACGCCAACTCCTACTTAAACGATGTATACATATTTTATGTAGAGTATTAAAATATCTAGAATTATCCGAAAAAAATGCAGTGTTGTCCGAAATCAAACACATATTTAACAATCCAGCTGGGTTTGAATTTTTCCAAAGTGAGTAGCTTTATTTGTTAAATTTCACTGGGCTAAGACGCGATAGTCGCTCTTATTGTCTATAATTTCTTCTTTCTTTCGTTTTTTCTAATTATTAACATGAAAATTTAGAAAATTCTAATTTCTACAATGTTAGAAGCGCAATATACAAACGCAATAACAAAACATTACCATTAAAGTAATAAAATAACTTACAACCTTGAAAACATTTTCACAGTTCAGGTGGAGGTTGGTTGAGATGCCACAGTACGCTTTTCTAACCCCAATCAAATGATGTTTAGGAACATTTTTTCAAGATTCTTAAAGAGATTTTTTTTTAATTTTCATCAAAATTATTTGGAAGAAAGTGTTTTAGGCAATTGAAACTTTTACCTACCACTACCATTTTGGGATTGACAATTTCTTTCTTTTAAAATAAGTAACATTATGTGATTCATATTAACAAGAAAATACTGAAAACCATTTACATACTTATAAGTTTATGAATAAAAAACACACCAATTTAGTAAAATAATAGCCATTTAAACTTCATAACAGTCATTTAAACTGAACAATAAATTACTTACTAACTACTAACTAACTATTAAACTAACAATAAACAGTACACTCAATAAGTAAATAAATATGAAAGGCGTTTCCTTAAAAAAACCAACATTTACAGAAGTTAAATGTACATGAAGTTATATATGTATAAATACAACGCACCAATCTATAAATCAAAATTATGATAATTAAGAGGAATCACTAGAGGTAGTAGCGTACTACAAAACAACACTACATAAAACCAAACATCCTGAGCTTAATTGTGTGTTAATAATCACGTGTAATACATTAAATTATAGATAAAGGTGTGTTACACCGGGTACGAATGCCAGTTTTTTTCATTTGCGTTGTTTTGTTTTTTACCCTTGCTAAAGAAGCCAATAAAAGGTAATTTTTGTTATTTTTTTTTTCAAATCAGAACCAAACATCAAAAAAGCAATATTACAACATTTTGTATTGAGCCTTCATGAACTTGTGTAAAAAAAATGACAACAAAATATGAATGTTGTAATGATTTAACCGTTGCTTTTTTGAAATGTGAATGAGACGAGAATAACATATTTTATAGTCGTACGGTGCAGCCATCTGTTGGAGAAACACCACATCATTTTCTTCGACCAATCAAATTCAAATGGTACAGTCTGAAGCAGCAGCATGAATACGTAGACAGGGGAATCACAAATATTGAGCAATTTCGGCCAACAAAAATATTGATCGCATGTTGACACGGGAGGTGTAGCGGCGCCGCGCCCGGCAAACGAAAGCCATACGAAAAATAAATTTTACCGTGCTGGTGCTACGTAGATAGCAACGACTCGCTTATAAATTAGGACAGCATGTTCTTGCGGAAGTGTATGTGATCAACATGAATTGTTGAATTTCGACCAAAATAGGCTAGAAACCGAATACGAGAAATAATTTTTTGCCGTCCTGATGGACTCTACGCAGACAGTAAAGAGCGAGTTATAAATTAGGAGCGCTGTTCCTGCGAGGGTTTATAGTGCAGTCCCCGTACGACACACGGAACGAAGAATAATCACCAACCGCAATACCTACTTACAATGTTACAACTACTAAATAATTAATAGGAGTTAAATAAATTATTACTAAGGAAATACAAGTAATTTAATTTTTAATCAGTCATTTATTTTTCGTCATAGAATTTCAATTATATTGGTATTTAGATTTAGAAAATAATATTAATACCAAACACTTGTCGCTTGGCAATGCATTCAGGGCAATCGCAATCTATGTAGGATGGTTGGCTTTAGTTCGACTTGTTGTACAACAGACGTAGAACAGACGCTAGAAATATGGACAAATTAAAAAATCAGCTGCCTTTATGTGGCCCGCGTTCTAAGAAAACTAATAACTTGCGAGAGTACCTGCGGTAAGTGTATATGTAGATATTATACGTGTAGTGTAATTCTTCGCTAATTAACTTCGCTAGTTAATTTGGGCAATACTCTCTTATAGGTGTAAGCGTGCCGGATTACCATATATGGCAAAAAACTTTTATAAAGGTGTAAAATATTTGAACATGTATCTATATAATATATAATAAATGACTTATACATATACATAAAGCTGCCTGTTTTATCGAAATCGCCATTTTTTCTCATACCTACAATTGAAATTGAAGTACGTATACTACCAAGTCTATACATAGCAATAATAATTTTGAGTAAAATTTCAAAATGCAGTATCCAACTGTATCTAGAATTAAAATAGGAATATTTACTAACACCTACTTGCGTCACCCGATAAAAATTTGAATTTATATATGAGGTGTGTTTTACCTGAAACTATCGATCTCTGCTAAGTATGAACGAGACATTCGAGATTATTGATGCACAAAGAAAACGTTAAATGGATTTAAATAAGTATCTGAGTACGAATGCTTTCACGGCCAGAGTCATTTAAATTTAGATGATAAATTATTATGCCGTTATGCCGTGAGTAAAAATTTATAATTACTGTCTTCGCGAACCATGCTGTTCGCTTCTTCGGAGCTAACTGATAATTAGTTACTAATACCAATAATAAATGCAAAGCAATAAATGGTTTATGTAAGAAAAGCTGTCTGTTTTACCAAAACTACAATTTTTTTCAACAGACAAAAGGTAAAATGCTCAACCATAGTTAGTAGTAAAATAGGAATGTTATAATAAAGCAATTAATTAATTTGTATCACTGTATTGTTTTGTGGAATTGTATTTGTATTTAACATATACAAGAAAAGCATTTCAGAACATGCGATAGTCACATACACAAAATTATTAGGAAACGGTTCGGCGCCAGTCGACACCGCACGGCCCCTTTGATCTTCGCCGCCAAAGAACGATACCGCTGTTCCCCTCATCTAATCAGTGCGTTGCTTGCATTTTCTGCGGAGTGTACAGTGGGCGCGGCTTGTTCCCTCCTCTCGCGCCTCAGTTTCGTCGAACTTTTGAGGCCGGTGACTGACATTTACTCTTAAGGTCAAGATCACAAAACATTTAGAACCTTGGAGTTTTATTTAGAAGATCTGACCAATAGAATTTTTTTATTGCCCTTTCAATGTTGCGCCCCCTCTACTCGTGCGCCTGGAGCAGTTTGCTCCCACTGCTCCCCGTAGCTACGCCCCTGAGTGTATGCCCTCCACGAGCACGAATCACTTCCTCACACCTGCGTGGCATGCTTCGCACTAGTCTGCGAAGAGATTCTTGGAGCATGCTTTCCCATTCCTCAATCAGGGCTTGTGTCAGTTCCTGTATGGTTAGTGGTGGATTGGCGCGCTTGCGAACACGTCGGTCAAGCTGATCCCACACGTTTCAATAGGATTCAGGTCAGGACGTAACGCCGGCCATTCCATGACCTGAATTCCACGTTCTTGTAAAAAGTTTCTGGTGATGCCAACGGTGTGTGGCTTTGCATTGTCCTGCATTAGGATACAATTTTCACCGACGCCATATGTAGCAGGCACCATTTGGTCATCCAAAATTCTTGTTTACCTATCTGTGATGCTCGGAGAGATACTTGTTAATAAAAAAGAAGGAAGCACAAGAGAAAATGGTACTAGAAAAATAAGAAACAGCATAAAAAGCTGCCCCAAGAAAAAGAACAAAAATTCCTTAACCTGTCGGAATATGGGTCGTTTACCTTACTTCAATGTGCATCGTCTCCATCAGAGTACAAACGTCCTTGAAGGACAGTCAATGGTATCATATTTCCCTATTTCTAACCTAGTTTATTATGACATTAGTTCACTACTATGAGTTATGATGAGTGATAATGTATTACGTGCATGTTCCTGTTTTACATCATATTATTGGTAGACTAAAGTCGCATCGGAACCTGTAGAATGACGATGACGTACGCTACATACTCCGCATACGTTTACGAATTACGTAAATATTGTTTGAATGCTAATAATTTCGCTAATAAATTATGTCGCTTAGTATATTTTATTGCAAAACCGAAATAATGTAGGCCCGTCTATTCGTAAACTGTTGCTAAAATAAGAACGTTAACACTTTTAAACGTCTATATTAATACATCATAAAATATTATTAATAGGATTTATATACATGGATGTTTATCCTTAAGTTGCGCGAAGCAGTTTGTTTGATGTGTTCATATGCTAGTTATGCTAGTATATAAAATAGTAGGTAAAGTTGTAGTAGTGCTTTTGTAATATGAAAATAATTGTAGCTATAAAATTGTGTAAATAGGTTTATATTTATTCGTGACATATTTACGTTTGTATTTCATTAACGTGTTATATTAAAAATGTGAGTATTGTGTGAAAACAACAAGGCATGTTGCTGACAAATATTGCCTTGAGACGTTATCGTTGAAATAGTTTATTCTTAATGGGCGATGAGTTATGAATGCCAGATGCCTTCTGTGCTTTACCATCAACAGATTCAAATATTTGACAGCAAAATTGTTAAATATAGTCAAACGTAAAATATAGTGTTAGTCAAAGATGTGCCCATAGGCAGCAATTTGTATAATCTTCATATTAGGAAAGATATTGTGTTAAAACCCGTGTTACAAGAATGAGATGGAATTGTAATTATTCAATTGCATAACTATGGCAATTATGGTAAATGTACACTTTCCGACTGTCGATTGTTTATAGAATTTATAATCAGAAATTAAGTTATTTTCTACGCATGCAAATAACAATTACGTTCCTATTTAATGTTTAGATTTCACAAATGATAATGTCAATAGGCAAAACATTCGAATTTAAAAAAAGTAGAGTTTAAGCTAAAGTTAGAGTTTGAGCTTCAGCAGCAATTGTGTCTTTCGATCAAGTTAACTGTAGGAATTACTTGGTCGCCCAAGTATTATTCTTTCTCGAAAATTAGAAGATTTTTTTTTAGTTTTATACCTTTATAGCTATTGAAACAGAGTAGTTTTTACGACCGAGGGCCCATCATATGTAAAATACTTTTTTTGGCATGAATGCGTAACTTGCATTTGAATTTCTGAAATAATTGTAATTATTTAGCCCATTATTCATTTGTAGATGATTTTAGGAAATTTTGATATATTAACAATATTGTTACGCCTTAAAGACACCATTGACACAGAAAAGAAACTTCGAAAATATTAATTATTTTGTGTCCGGACTCCATAGGTAGCGTTTCCCTAAAAAATCGTTAAAGATTTAAAATATCTCGAAAACTGTTAACTTTTGAATCATGCATTTGGGATGAAATAAATACTTGCAAATAGCCTCTATACTATAACGTGTTTAAAGGAATACGTTTACTCACCAACAACCCTGTACACTGTTAGCAGAATTTACACGATATCTAACTGGTTATTTGTAGCCACAAAAAAATGTAATTCATTACAAGAGAATATGTATATTCTACACGTTTAGGTGCATTGTACATAAACAATGTAAAACCACTTTCCATAATAGGGTATTCCGGTGTTTTTGAAATTGTCATTTTTTACAAAGTATGGGTGCTACTGTTTGCTACTTCACAAGTAAAATATCAAACATTGTTTTAAATTAAGAGAAATCGTTGTTTGAAGTTTGAATTAGGAGTGGTCTTTGTGACGTCACAAAGACCGCTCACAGTGAGCGACTTGACAACGTTGCTATATCTAGGGTGCACGTAGTAAATTTTTGTTTTCTGTTGTGTCAACGTTTAGAATCGCTCGTTTGTTGACACCTGCTTTGGTTATTGAGGTTATATCAAACACTTGTTCAAAATGTATAAACTCCAACGCCGACATTGTTCTGTGCCGGGCTGTAACAGCAGTAGACCAGTAACTCCTGATAAGATTTTCTTTACATTGCCGACCAGCGAGATGAGAGATGTTTGGCTTCAAGTTTCAGTGATCAAATCATCCCTCAAAAAAGTTACCTTTATTCGTTGTCAAACAACAGGGTCGCCAACCGTCAACTTGGCCGATCAGCTGTTCGAGAGCTGTCCGCTGTTGCCACCGCTACTTGGGATCGATAATCATCGTGCATTTCCGAGGGTGGTCGGTGAATTCAAACGAAATGCACTTTTAATTGCAATTATCTCATAGAAAAACTAAATAAAAAAGCTCATAGCTTAACTTTATGAATCCCCATAAATTGTACAATAGGTTAAACCGAATATCTGCTTAAATTTTGACATGACCGGAATACCCTATTATAAGTATCAATACAAAACGATGTGTAACATACATAAAAATATGTATTTGTATTTACACGGCAGAAGTATTAATACAGATAAATATGTAACCTACATATGTATGTGTAAATTAGTTTACATGTCAGAAGTAGTATTACATATAAATTTGTTTCATACATAAATATATGTAAACCAGTTTCCATAATTGCGTGTATTAAAATACATGCAATATTATGTAACGTAAGAATATATTTTTACATAAATGCGACCATTGTATTTACACAATGAGTGGTGTATTCGCTATTAGTATTTATTTGTATACTAATAGGAACTGCACCCAATCCATTGTGTAAATACGTAGGTATCATCAATTAATTAATTATTTAATTAATTAATTACTGCACAAATATATATTTGTATTATAACTTTAAAAATACCACTTAAAATGTACTTTTATTATTCTTTTCAATCAACATGTACCGTCACTTACAATAATACAGAGGACACTATTCAACAACATTAACTTTAGAAAATCTGTATTGTTTAAAATAAAAATACCTTCTAACGTAACTATGATATACTTACAATAATTTCAATTATACAGAGTGAGTTAGCAAACCTGTACCCCCTCTTTCTGAGGAAATAGAAGTGAGACAACTGATCTCAAATTTTGGAATCTTGGTTTTTTTATCAAAATTCTCCAATACAATAATATTCTAGTCACTGATTACAAGGACTGATTACACTGATTCAGGTTTGCGTCATTTTTAATTTCTGAAATAATGGGGGGTTATACTCAAGTTAAGACAGTTAACGAAAAACGCGACAAAGCAAAATAGATTTAAAACTTACTTACTTATATGAAACTAAAATCAACATACAAAAAATTATTTATGGAAGAAAGAATTTGCTTTCGCGACATTGTTTAGTTTAAAAACTAAGAAGAAATAAATAATCTGAAGATATTGACTCATTTTGTAAAAACCACTAATTTTACGCTATACCTACTTATTTAAACAACATCGTGCAGCCTACGAACAAGTCTTAACATAGGAGCCTTGGAGACGCTTTTCTTGGTAGGTAATTTTTGATCCGGCATCAGGTGGATCTTTCCATAATATTGCTGTACAAACTCCATCGTGTAGCAATTTTTTTTTGTTTTTGTTCTTGCAAATATGCTATAAAATATATTGAAAAAGCAACCCCAAACGCAAAAGTGGAGCTATCTATCGTACGTGCTGTCATTGATCGCTTTATTCTCCAACAGCACCTTACAAAACCTAAAAAAATAAAAATACCTATATGTATGTATATACATTATACATACAGTGTGTCCCACTTAAGAGTGTAACACCTTCATATCTTTGTTATTTTTAGTCCAATTTTAGTAATTTTTTCTTTCAAAAATAGAACACATTTTGCTCTATTTACTGCAAAAAAAACAATTGCCTTCTTTAAATGCAAAGAACCTTGTGATGGCAAAATAAATGGCAAAAATCAAGAAAACACTTTAGGGATTTTTTTATAGAAAAATTTTACTAGTAATTATTGTTCAGAATTGCCCAAAAACCCTAAATACAAAATTTCATGAAAATTAAAAAATATTGAAATTTTCCTCAAAAATAATTAAAGTCCGTAAATATTATTTGCAACATCTTATCTTAATTAAATACGACAAAGCACTTTGACAGTTCAGGTTTTATTTCAAACCAAATTACCACAGCACACTTTTTTAAGCGCAGCTGCCTATGCAAATAATATTTACAGACTTGGAATTATTTTTGAAGAGAATTTCAATATTTTTTAATTTTCATGAAATTTTGGATCTAGGGGTTTGGGCAATTCTGAACAATTATTACTAGTAAAATTCTTCGATAAAAAAATCCCTAACGTGATTTCTTGAATTTTGCCATTTATTTTGCCATCACAAGGTGCTTTGCATTTAAAGGAGGCAATTTTTTTTTGGCAGTAAATAGAGCAATATGTGTTCTATTTTTGAAAGAAAAGATTACTAAAATTGAACCAGGAATAAAAAAGATATGAAAGTGTTACACTCTTAAGTGGGACACACTGTATATAGAGTGTTATTATTATTACCTGATTTTACAACGCGGAGTATTACCGGCAGATTCTGCGTATCTTCAGAAGTTCTATTCCTCATCCTGCAACAAAGTGGCATCAGGATCATCAATGCCATCAGATGTAATTTTATTTTACAACTGACCAACGACATCGACCTTAAGACAGCTTGTTAATCTATGTTAATGATTAGTAGTGCGATGATAATATACCTACTTACCTTATTAACCTTAACAATATAGGAACACCACACCAACTACCGTGAATTTCGAAGGGTGGAAGCGAACTAATGCTGGGCGACTAGTGCTTGGGCGAGAACGCGGCAGAATGGCGCCAATGGGCAAATATGCACTTTCCGAACGCAAAATACACACTTTGTGTAAAACAATACACACTTTATTTAAAATAATACATCAAAAATGTATTAGATTTACATTAAACATTTATTATTTTACTCTTTGAGTTTATTAATTCACGTTTTGTGTAATTTTGTGTTACTGTATGTGTGTTTTTACAATACTGTTGTGTATTACACTTAAAAGATGTACTTGATATTCATTATATATGTGTTATTCCACTTATTAAGTATATTATTTAACGTATCGTGTTTTGCATCACAATATGTATTTTCTACAATAAAGTTGTGTGTGTATACATTTTATTGTCGAAAACTACTGAACGCAGAAATAAAATGTAATTTTAGCAACAAAATATGTATATTAGTAGTTCTTATTCGTGTAAATTAACAAAACAAATGGAAACTATGTTATTTTACCTGCGGAGATGTATTTTTAGGAGTTTTTTTGTGTATTTTTACATCATTTTATTGATATTTACAAACATATGAAATATTGATATTTACAGCTTTTTCATGAAAATTTACCATCATATAATAGGTAAAATCTATGTAAATTTCCATAGGTTTTTAACAGTGTATATGTAAAAAGTATGGAGCCAGATAGGATAAATGTCCTTTGTTTATTATTTAGTAGGTTTTTTTTTAACGTTCCTATCTACCTTAAAAATGAACTATACAGCAGTAACTTGACTGGAGTAACAAATTGAATATAAGTGTTTCAACGATCTTCTGCCTTTTGGTTTTCTTTGTTTTCGTTTCTCTGTAGGGTCTAACTGCAAGTTAGCCCAAATGGTTTTAAAAATATTGTACCTATGCTATTTTTGGCGTTTATTAATTTTTTAGATGCAAAGTAAAAATTGATTTTTGTCTTTTAAACTTTTAAAGTATATCCTGATGCCTTTGTACTTTTCCAAAAAGATATTTTTACATGTGTAAGAAAAAGTTTGCTTTTTATTTCCTTTTGACATTTATAATGTTTAACAGTAGGTACCTAAGGGTAAAACGCTGTTTAGAAAAAAAATCCTTAAATAAAAATGGTAAAATGTAAGTAACATTTTCTTTTAAACAGAGTAAAACAATGTATAATAGAAACTTTTCCTTAAATAAGAATGATTGTAAGAAGTAATTAAAATTTAATTTGTATTATCGTTACCATAAAAAAATCAAAATAATTATCAAGTTAAAGTATTAATAAGGGCCCAACTAAAGGTTTTATTTGAAATTGAAATTTTAGAGTGTAAATGTTTCAAAGAATGTGTCATCCATAGGGTCTATGTAAACAGCAAAAAAACTTTGAACCATAGAAAAAAATCAGAAATATTACTGTTTTTGAACTATTGCACATTCTTTCAGACCTTGTCAAAATTTCATGAAATTTGGACATAATAGTATATTATTTGACGAGCACATAACTAAGGATATAAACATGCGAGCGATTTATATCCGTTGTGTGCGAGTCAAATACGACGTTTTATCTACGACTTATAAATTCCATTTTATATTGTAAACATTTTAAAGGTATTTGTCAATGACGGCGAGGCGAATGATGGGGATTATATAATCATAGATTCGTATGCAATGGACTTGTTATATGTGAGTCGTAGATAATAGTTGTTTATGTACCAAGGGCATTAGACGGATGTTTATGCGCCGAGGGTGACAGTTTAAGTCGCCCGAGGGTATAAACATCAAGTAATGCCCGAGGTACATACAAAATTGTATGTCCTAGAATTTTTTTTTCCTTTGTTTGAAAAATATTCATAAATATCTTGACGTTATCAAGTGACAGCGTATCTACGGAGTTGAATAACCATACAAATAATTCGGAGTTGAGTGACAATACAGACAATTAATTGTCAAACAGAATAACCTTAATCGCCAATAATTGACATTGACGATTTTAAATTTACAATTTGAATGACAAATATTTGATATATTTGACATATAGCTATGGCAATCCTTTTACCTTTAGTAGTTTCTCCGGAATCGTCGCCTCAAAAGAAAACGGGCACACACACACGCACGCACGCACGCACAGACATTTTTCTGTACATTGGTCAAAAATGTTCAGGGGACCCAAAAGGACATATTTCCGCTAAAATCTCATTTATTTGGGCACGTTACAATACCATATCATACTATGATAAAGTAAAAAGTTTTTTAAATTTTATTACAAATCCTCAATTACCTCAAAACTCGTTTCTTTCTTGTAGATAAGCCTAGTCTATCCAAGCCACAGAATTGATATGAATATGTGTAGTTTAGGTCCAATAATTCATTGGAGTTATAATCGCCAAGTACATATCTGTTTTACAATCATGTCATTAACTATACTGGGCCAATTTTAATTTGTTTTGACAGTAGTTATGGTAAACTGTCACTCAAACTCACGCGTGGCTGTTTATTAATGCCAAGAAAAATATACCAAATTTTTCGTAGCGATTCACGAGAAATAATTTCTGATGTGACAGGTTTGTGAGTGTTGAAAACCGAATGTAAACGGATACGTACTTCTTTTAAAGTCTATATTATACAGACAGCTGTGATACAGAGCGTCAGAAACTTGGATTTGCACGCTCATGGATTTATTGTTTATGTAACCATCCCGACATTTCAATTTAAAAGAAACAAACTGCACAAATTGCGTTCTTGAATTGCTGAATTCCTGGCTTTAGTTTCTTTTTTTTTTTTTTAATTTTAGCCTAATTATCAGAGAATTATTAAAAAATCAAAAAAATTCACTTCCGAAATTACACTTATATTTCTGATTGTTTTCTACCAGTATTTCTGATTGTTTTCTATCAGTTATGATGCTGGGGGAAATTTTTAAGTTGATTTGAATCTACCAGTATATCAAGCAGGATATATTTTGCGCAGTTCATTTGGTTTAAATTGCCAATCTAAGTACAAATATGAACAAAAATACAGTGTGTATTTTCGCCAAACAAAATTTTTCTATCATTAAGTGCTTCTACAAGTACATTAACCTTTAAACCAGCTAAGTATTTACCCAAAATACTGTTTTCTCGCATGCCTTCATCATTTTGTTTTTAATAAATCAAAACGTTTGATCACATCTGCATTTTAATATTATAATTTGAAATAAAATTTTACTTATACCCTGTAGGCTATGAAAAACTGTGCTAAACAAATTATTATGGTATCTGTCAGTGGTGGTGATATTGTTAGGTTAGATTTGCATAATTTTTGGAAATATGGCGAACTTTTCTCAGAAGGAACTGATTGACATGGTTTGGGTTCTTGGCGAATGCAACAAAAATGCGTTCTGCACAAAAAAGTACTAGCACACACTAGTGCTATAATAAACCGGTATAGAAATAACTTCTCTTCTTTGTAAAAATTTACATAAAATCACCGTCATAAATTTCTACAATGTTAAGTATTAATCTTTATGGAAAAATAAATGTACAGTGCTTGATATTGAGTTGCGTTATGAATTGCTTTTATTTTAAGATAAGTAAAACAACACCTGAAGCACTTACTGATAGAAAAATCAAGTTTTTTTTTATGAAAAAGACTAGTTATCTCTGCAATTGTTTATTTTAGCACTGGTGCGTGCTAGCATGCGTATAATTGAAAAAACATATACCTATACATGGTGTTCCATTTAAAAAAATTAACTTGCTTACGAAAAACTATTTGCTATATTTTGTTGCCGATTATAACCATCCTGTACACAATTTGGATATGGTAGTAATCACGCTAATAGAACGCTTCTTACTTAATCATAATCTAAGCGTGCGTAATAAAATTAAAAGCTGGTATTGAGATATACAATTTTTCTTAAATGGCCGTTTTTCCATAAAAATGCCAATAAATCAAAAAGTATAAGTTTAGGGTAGGTAATTTTTCTTTTCGTTGTCGTAAAATTTTGGTTGGTACTACCTTATGGAACACCCTGTATACACGCTAATAATTTAATAAACGGCCGCCTCGGCGTTCTGTATATATGAGTGAAATCAGTTTTAAAATATCTTCATTAATCGCACTGTTGAGATACCCTGTATATGAATATTCTCAGCAATATATTTTGGTTCTCCCAGATAATACCTAATCTGTGCTATTTTTTAAAATTTTATTATCTCATCACAATAGGGTATTCCGGTGTTTTTGAAATTGTCATTTTTACAAAGTATGGGTGCTACTGTTTGCTACTTCACAAGTAAAATATCAAACATTGTTATAAATTAAGAGAAATCGTTGTTTGAATTAGGATTGGTCCTTGTGACGTCACAAAGACCGCTCAAAGTTAGCGACTTGACAACGTTGCTATATCTAGGGTGCACGTAGTAAATTTTTGTCTTCTGTTGTGTCAACGTTTAGAATCGCTCGTTTGTTGACACCTGCTTTGGTTATTGAGGTTACATCAAACAGTTGTTCAAAATGTATAAACTCCAACGCCGACATTGTTCTGTCCGGCACAGAACAATGTCGGCTGTAACTGCTGTAACAGCAGTAGAACAGTAACTCCTGATAAAATTTTCTTTACATTGCCGACTAGCGAGATGAGGGATGTTTGGCTTCAAGTTTCAATGATCGATTAAATCATCTCTCAAAAAAGTTACCTTTATTCGTTGTCAAACAACAGGGTCGCCAACCGTCAACTTGGCCGATTAGCTGTTCGAGAGCTGTCTGCTGTTGCCACCGCTACTAGGAATCGGTAATCATCGTGTATTTCCGAGGGTGGTCGGTGAATTCAAACGAAATGCACTTTTAATTGCAATTATCTCATAGAAAAACTAAATCAAAAAGCTCATAGCTTAACTTTATGAATCCTCATAAATTGTACAATAGGTTAAACCGAATATCTGCTTAAATTTGGACATGACCGGAATACCGTATTGCTACAAAATTATTCACAAATTAAAAGTATTATCCAGTAATTACTGTATAGTTTAAAATACCTCCTGATTTTTTTACCATACAATAAAACATACAATAAAGTGTTAAGAGAAGAAATTTTTATTTTCTAACGGATATGCCTATGAGGTCATAGTATTGTCTGTGTGACGTTTATGTACCTAGGTAAAGCCCTGTCTACAAATATAACCTTTAAAAACCATTGCGCATTAATAATACTAATTCCACGAAGCAATTCACAAGATCAAACACAGCAAAAACAGATATATCGCTTGATCGGCAATATGGTATGCAAGTTCCTCTATTACTCTAGGTTTTTACTTTCTCTATTATGTGTCTTAACAATGGTTGGCGCGGGCCACAGATTTTGACGTCATTTGGTGTCGGAAACTGTGATTCCCGGAACATACAGTACGGTTTTCGTGTCAATGGCAATGCGTCGCAATGTGCCGACACAGGCGGCTTTCAAAGACAGGCGTTCCGGTGGTTTTTGATGCCGCGCAAAATTTATATTACTCAATGTTCAGAGAAATACATGAATTTTACGCAATGCTCAAGTAGTAGCATGGTAACCGTGATCGGCCAATAAATACTAAGTCAAATCAGAATGTAAAAGTACTATTATGTAGATGTCCAAATTGAATTAGGTTAGTGTTTGTTTATAGCAAATATTCGACCTAAAGTGTATGCTAATGTGACGATTTGTGGGTAGATATGTCCACAAAAGATTGAATTGAATTGGATGTTATAATAGTAGAAAATGTGGCCTAGTTCTTGTCGGTCTGGTTATTGCCATTGTCAAATTTATATAGACTTAAAAGGAAACTATGTATAAGAATATTATATTAGTCTAGAGTGTAGACCAGGGATGAGCAACCTTTTTTTACAGCGGGCCAGATACAAATTAAAAAATTCTTTTGCTGGCCGCAAGTAGGCAACTTATGAAAATACAAACGGTGAATGATGAACTCAAATTATCTCTTTATTAAGAAAATAAGCCTAATACAAAAAAAATACATAAATAAAACACTCATTAATAGAAATACTACTAAAAAGCGGTGAAAGATATATGTGGAGAAACATTAATTATTTAATGAGAAATTTGGCATTGATCCTTTGCTATCAATTGGTCTATATTTGCAGATATAGACGACAATAAATAATCGTTTGCAAACATAAGTGATTCCAAAAAGTGTCATTATTTGCTTTGCATGTGCGGCTAATCGTGGGAATTTGTGTAAATTGATGTAGTTTTGATACAAATTATTTATGTCAACATTTATAAATTTATTTTTTAAATCCGTGTCGTTTCGTAAATCTATTAATTTCATTTATAACTCATCCGGTACTGTTTCCACTGCTACATTGAATGTTGAATAAAAAATGTTAAAACTAAGAACAGTTTTTTTCTGATCTAAATATTTGAAATCGTAATTCAAATTCAGTTTATAATTTTTGTAAACAATGTGCATATTTTCGGGTTTCAGAAGGATTTTCTTTTCTTAAGAGTGTAAAATGTGACGTGTTGTTTGACAACAGATGTTTGTGTCAAAGTCAGTTTGCTTTCAAAAGGTTTAATTTTGTCAAACATGTGAGTTATATCGACAAGAGAGGCAAAATCACACACATCCATTCTTTGTCGTCGAATTGGGGAAACGGATATTCTTTCATTTCCACAAACAATTGAATATCATTTTTTAAATTACTTTTTAGCATAGCACCTTTACTCAACCAACGCACTTCTGTATTCACCATATTCACTCGTCAAATCTTCTAAAAAGTCTTTATGTTGGCGATGATTTAACGCTCGGGATTTGAGATAATTAATAAGTCTTACTACAGGCGTTGTGACATTGGGCATAATTAAAATTTTTTCGCAAGGATTCTGTTGGTGATATATGCAATGGTTAACAAATATTTCTCTGCCTGTTAAGTTTTTAATTTCATTAAATAACGTTCCCACGACACCTACATGCATGCTTGCCATTGCTGGTGCCCCATCGGTTGATATGCCGACAATTTTATCCAACGGAATTGAAGTTCTCCAACATCGATATTGATTCATTGTTACTTTACTATATTAAAATTTGCATCGATTCCTATTACAAATATCGCTAGATGTGATGTGTCGCTGATGTCACAGCTTTCATCAAGTGCCAAGGAACACCATTCTAATCTTTTAATGCATTCACGTAAAGTTGCAATTATGTTTTCAGGCATTGTAAATATTGTAAATCTCGGTAAACTTATTTTGAAAATAATGTCCTTTTTATCTGGATAGCTATTTCTGCAACAGCAGTTAAACATTCCTTAATCAACTCACCATCAGCAAATAGTTTCATATTTTTTGCTAAAATTTGACTCAGTGTAACTAGCTTTCACTGCCAATTCTGATGAAATGCTTTGAAGTTTGAATCTATTTTCTTGTTGTTTTAAACATTTCTCCAACTGATTCAATTGATCCTTCCGCATGTGGCCTTGGATGCTTTTATAATTTGTCTCATGTTTAGTCTCAATGCCGTTTAATATTATATTCCTTTAAAACGGATACTGAATCTGAGCATAAAAGGCTAACAACTTTATCTTTCACAAGAGTGAAAAAGTAATACGATTTCCATTTTTCATTAAATTTTCTATTTGCATCCCTACCTTTTTGTTTTTTTTGTTTGTTGGTAGGACATATTTGCAACTATAACAAGAGGTATAGCAAGTGTTTAAGTAATTTTCAAATTTAAAAATGGTGCTTACGTTTTTTATTACGGTTATTTATTATGATACAGTAATAAGTTACAAAATGGACAAAACAAAGTACCCACACAAAAGTTCTGAGCTTTTGTGAAAATACCTTTAATTAAACTTGAAGATCTCTAGTCTTTGCTGTCGGCATCATTTCAAAACCTAGGTTGCGGAACACTGCAAAATTTAGTTAAATTTTAAAATCTTTGGAGGGCCGCACGAAAAAGTACGGCGGGCCGCATGTTGCCCGTGGGCCGCGGGTTGCTCATCCATGGTCTAGACTCTAGCTAGAGTGTCTAGACAAGCGTTTCTCAACCGGGGTTCCGCGAGATGCCGTCAGTGGTTCCGCGGAAAAATAGTAACAAATAGCTGTGGCGGTCGCGCACATTATTCAGTGTAATTTTTATGTTTTATTTTACTATTAGATTATTATTTTAAATCTTGGATTAATCAACAAGGTCAATACATGAACAATTTTTAGTTGGAGCCCTTCTAACCCAATAAACCACTGTTATTTCGATATTACATCCAACGGGCAAGAACATACTAGACTAATTATTCATTAACTTCAAATGACAATATTACTTTCAATTATCTGTTACATAAAGGCAAAATAACCTCTAGAAAACAACAATCTGGCAAAGTTATTGGTCAAACTCTAAGATTATTTGTTTTCAATATTTTTGCCTTTCCAAATGTGTGACAAAATAAACCTATAATTTGAATCTGTTGCTCATAATGGCACTTTAGGAGAATACAGAGTACAGAGTTGTAAGTGGTGGATTTCAATATGATCGTAGATTCCAGATAAGATTACTAACCTATCACCAGACATGTTCTGAGCTTCTATGACAAAAATTATGTCGGCCCCAACTCCCATTCATAGCAAATCAGTAAATGTACAGAGTAAATTGCAATTCTAGGCGAAAGTTTATGCGGGCCGGAAACTAAAGTGAAATTTAAAATTTCACTAATTTTAATTTTAAGTACTAATTTTGACAATGAAAGATTTTTAAAAGTGCTTCACACATTTTTATTTATAATTTGTTATGTTTTTGCATTTAATTTTCACTTCGAGTTATAAATTACCTTGTATCAGTTCAGTTTTAAACATTGTGTATGTATGAGCAAGCGTTTTCTTATTTAACAAACTTTAAGAGAAAATATAGCGATAGATCATCTGTTATAGATAAAATTAGTGTGTACAAATATCTTCCACTTGGGTGTTTATTCCCACACTTTTTTCTCAGAACGTAATTTTTGTTCTGCCTAAAATGTTTCATAAGGACTTATTTATTTTTTCAATACTTTAAAAAATAACAAAATATTAGTAAAACAGTATTTTAAATGGCTCTAACTTCTTAAGGAATATTAACTTATTATCAATAGGTACATACGTAACTTTTTACTCAGAATAAATGTTTCTTAATTTTTGTATTTTGACCAATGATTTAATTTTTTAAATTTTTCAATGAATTTATTTATATAATTATTTGTAAAAGGTACTTTATGTATTCTTCGTTTTCGCATTGTTTGATTTGTATTTTCTTCTTCCTTCCTTTGGTAATACTTGAAGGAACTAAAAAGAACAAATAAGTTTATACCTAGAGAGAAATATCTACAATGTTACAGAAAATGAATGTAGTAAACTACCAAAAAGCTGTAAAAGAAGAATTAACTGTAATATCGCAGGTTATTGGGTACCAGCTAAATTTCTGTATTGTTTTTACAGAATTCACATAGTCCACAAACATATTCCTGTGAAATTAGAACAGTATCACTTTAATTCCACAGGGCATGTTTTAAATTTTACAGGAAAAATACTTTAATAAAATAAATTTCTTCACAGTAGTAAGTAATGTTCAATCATTGAACTGCGTTTCTTTACAGACTTGTATCTGGTTACTTGAAATGCATTACACGTTTTTCTGTACGCAAAAAATACTCGAAATGCTTTGGAAAGAACATTGTATATTTTTTTTGTTGGGGTTCTCCCAGGTTCCAACCTTATTTAAAGGGTCCCGCAAGAGTAAAAAGGTTGGGAAACGCTGCTCTAGAGTGTCTAGACAATAAGAAAACAATAAAACATACAAACGTATCAGCATACACGAGTGAAAAAATGTGTCACCTATTTATTAATATTAAACTCATTTAGTTCAATAGTGGATTAAAAATTCCACATTTGGTGTTTGGGAGTCCATAGTTTGATATAATTTGATGGAAAATTAGTATTAAACAGTTGTACATATGTGCATGCCTTACTTATAGGAACCATTAAATTATATTGTGTTTTTTAATTGTTTTACTTAATGCTAAGAAACGTTTTTGGTTGACAATGTGGTAGGTTTGAGGATAAATTTATTATTTTGTAATACGTGCCGAAAGTTCCATATATTTTTGTATACAGTGTGTCTCACGGGACGTTGGATTGTATGGGTATACTTTTGTTATTAATAGAGATAGAGAGTCGATTAAATGGACAAAGTAGTGCATATTTACGTGCTCTGTCATAATCGGTTCAGAAAACAGTTGAGATCCAAACGGTTCCCAAGCTATTTGGAAAAACCCAAAAAATGTCATTTTTTAATTATGGCCATAACTTCTTTATTTGTGATCCAATCAAATAAGCGTTTTGACATTATAAAGGCACTTTTTTGTCTACAATTTGATTATGTCAGTATGAAATTTTTTTCGCCAATGAATTCGTCAGAAGCAAACGAAACTTTTGTTTTTCTTATGGACGCCATATTGGCTTTATACATGTTTGGATTCATCATTTCGTTCTGAGTAATTTGGTATGCCACATGACATGTTTTAATACAATAAGATAATAGAATTGACTGAACATTGTACGCTTCGAGAATTGCTGAAAATCGCATGGTGCCATGGAAGACGTTTTGTGAAACAATGTGATATCTACCCATCTGTGCTCACCTGTTGAACAAAATTGGTGAAAACCCAGTATTTTATAGAAAAAATACTATGGTGCGATGAAACATACTTTCGAACTGCGGTATTTTTAACTGAAAGAAGACGCACTACTGGGTATTGGGCCCGCGAAAATCAGCACGTTTTTGTACCGCGCCATAATCAGGTGCGGTTTGTTTTTAATGTATGGTGCGGTATAGTGGCCAACCAATTAATCGGACCAATTTTTTATAACCGAAATTTAACTTAGGAGAGGTATCGGCAATATTGCTCTCTGAGGGCGTAGAAGAAAGAATGGACGATATACCGTTGGCCTTACGCTAAGGTATGTGGTTCCAACAAGACGGAGCACCTGCACATAATGCCCGAATTATGAGGAACTGTTTAGATATAAGACATTAACGGAGAGTAATTGCTACCTATTCAGAAATATTGTGAGCACCAAGATTGCCGGATCTTACCCCTTGTGATTTTTATCTATGGAGTGACTTAAAAAATAAGGTGTATGGTGTTTATAATTTTGGAAACGTTGGGGAGTTACGTGACACCGTCATCGCCGCTTTCAATTCGATTGATAGAAGAACCCTCGGTAAGGTCACCGTATTACGGAATGCTGTGAAAAATGCCTCCACGAAAATGCGAAATTTTTGAAAACATTATTTAGTTTGTCAAAATATTGTTAATTTTTTTATGTTGTGTAGTTAGTACAAATGAATACATTACAAAATTTTACTGTAACTTGACTATGGGCACATAAATATTGTATCATTGAAATGTGCTTTTCATGGCACCATGCGATTTTCAGATATTAAAAAAGGAACTTCAATTTTGTCGGCTTATTTTGTTCTAAATATGGCATGTGGCATACCAAATTGCTCAGAAAAAAAATCTGAATCCAAACATGTATAAAACCAATATGGCGTCCATAAGAAAAACAAAAGTTTTATTTGTTTCTGACGAATTCATTGGCGAAAAAAAATTTAAACTGACATAATCAAATTGTAGACAAAAAATTGCCTTTATAATGTCAAAACGCTTTTTTGATAGGATCACAAATAAAGAAGTTATGACCATAATTAAAAAAATACATTTTGGGTTTTTTCAAAATAGCTTGGAAACCATTTGGAATTCAGCTGTTTTACTGAACGGATTATGAAAGAGCACATAATATGCACTACTTTGCCCATTTAACCTACTTTCTATCTTTAATAATAACAAAAGTACCCATACAATCCAACGTTCCGTGAGACACACTGTATATATTTTTGAGGATACAAAAATGTAAACATACATTGAAGATTATTACCCACGAGTTTCTTCGTATTTAAATGTTATTTCCCAGCAAATGGAAATGAGTCGAGAAAAGTACAATCTAACGAATCATCAAGTATAATCATATATAATTAATCAATCAACATCTCCATAAGTCGGCAGAAAACTCTAATTGCTATAAAAGCAAACGCTCATGCAATTTTAAAATACTAGCAATTGTTATGGTAATTTTAGAAGATTTCACACTACACGATTCTACTAAACTATTCTGCTAGTCAAATTTACTATAAACCATAAAAATACACATCTTCGTCACTGATGCAAATCTTCGGATTATTCCACTCAACTCGCTCACATAATTGAGTCATATAACTCATCTCAAAGTAGACTATTTATACATTTATCCACACCCACAAAAAAACAATCTCTACAAATCTATTCCGGTCGAATATACAACTAGGAAGCAATAAACTGGCATGACTGACATTTATGCGATTTCGCATAACACTAGTTGCCAATATAAATGTCGTTAATGATTTAATCATACGAATCTCGTGTAAAATACGTTCTGTAAATGCGTAAGTGTGTGTCTGGCCAAAACGTAAGGCCGTCCACAATCGCATTCGGCAGTGAACTTGAGATGCCTGCTAAAGGTGGGACACCATGAATGAAATTCACGTTGAAATGCGAAAGTGAATGAATCAGTGCTAAAAATAGACCGGACTGTAACCTGTCGCAAATCGCTACTGCAGATGACACCATCGTGGTTTGGATGAATTTGGTAATATATGCTAGTGAGAGCGAATTTAGAAGGAGACTTTCACTAATACGTGGCATCATCCAGTTACAAAAAACATAATTGACAAAAGTTCGCGAAAGAAGTTGTTAATTTATTGCGAACAGATAGATTTATAACCATAATTTAAATCGCAAAGTGGTCATATAAATCACCCCTGTTTAGCATATAAATGAAGAACAGTTGAAGCATTATAGTAAGAATTATTGTTCCATATATAGGGTGTCTCAACAGTGCGATCTCGGAAGATTGTGCCTCTGTTAATGGAGATATTTTAAAACTGATTTCACTGATATATACAGAACGCCGAGGCGCACATCTTAAAATTATTAGCGTGTATACAGAGTGTTCCATAAGGTAGTACCAACCCAAGTTATGTTTTTTTCAATGGAACAGCCTATATTTCGGCACAATTTCGAATTCCTCGATTACCTACCATATCCAAATTGTGTACAGGCTGGTCATAATCTGCAACAAAATATAGCAAACAGTTTTTCCTACGAAAGTTAATTTTTTTAAATGGAACACCATGTATCTAATTAATTTTTTGAATTCTACGTATCGTTCTGCACAAAAAAGTACTTGCACACACCAGTCTACAGTAAACAATTGCAGAGATAACTAGCCTTGTTCATAAAAAAAAATTCTATCAATAACTGCTTCTACACCTACATAAACCAGCTAAGTATTTACTTAAATTACTGTTTTCTCGCATGGTTTCATCTTTCTTTTAATAAATCAACACATTTGATCACCTTTGCAATTAATAATAATATTATAATTTGAAATACAATTTTACTTATACCCTGGACGCTATAAAAAACTGTGCTAAACAATTTATTAAGGTATCTGTCAGTGGTGGTGATATTGTTAGGTTAGATTTGCATAATTTTGTATCTTCTTTAAACCTTAATAACTTGTTTTGCACAGTTTTTCATAGCCTACAGGGTATAAGTAAAATTTTATTTTAAATTATAATATTAAATTGCATATGTGATCAAATGTTTTGATTTATTAAAAAAAAACAGTACTTTAGGTAAATACTTAGCTTGTTTAATGGTTAATGTACTTGTAGAAGCACTTAATGATAAAAAAATCGATTTTTTTTATGAAGAAGACTAGTTATCTCTGCTATTGTTTATTTTAGCACTGGTGTGTGCTAGTACTTTTTTGTACAGAACGATGCGTAGAATACAAAAAATTAATTAGGTACATGATGTTCCAAAAAATTAACTTTCTTAGGAAAAACTATTTGTTATATTTTGTTGCAGATTATGACCATCCTGTACACAATTTGGATATAGTAGGTAATCACGCTAATAGAACGCTTCTTACTTAATCATAATCTAAGCGTGTGCAATAAAATTAAAAACAGGTATGTATTGACACATAAAATTTTTCTTAGACTGTTGTTTTTCCATAAAAATGCCAATAAATCAAAAAGTATAAAGTTTAGGGTAGGTAATGTTATTTTTCATTGTCGTAAAATTTTGCGAGGAATTCAAAATTGTGCCGAAATATTGATTGTTCCATTTAAAAAAACATAAGTTTGGGTTGGTACTGCCTTATGGAACATCCTGTAACACGCTAATAATTTTAAAATGTGCGCCTCGGCGTTCTGTATAGATGAGTGAAATCAGTTTTAAAATATCTTCATTAACAGAGGCACAATCTTCCGAGATCGCACTGTTGAGGCACCCTGAATATTGACACCGCCGACAAATGTTGACTTTCGATTGTACATGTCAACAGAGAGAAATGTCTTTATAATGAGTCAAGTTTGCTATGGAGAGGATCTAATTCTCATTATAACTCATTACGTAATGGAATTAAGAAGAATATATGCTAATTAATGGAAAATCTTACTTTATTTTGATGTTTTATATGAAGCCAGAAAGTTTATCAGAAAAATGTATTCTTCATAAAAGTTCTTGCTTCGCCCAAAACAAAAAAAAACATCAATCATCAAATTTCAAATATCGTTTATCATATACAGGGTAGTTCGGAACATTTGAATTTGACAGTTCTCTTTTTGTAATGGACATTTCTGGGGTAAACTACATCTTAGTAAAAAAAGATAGACGTTATCACAAATTCTTTCCTCTAGAAATAGAAGGTGTAATGTTACATCACATCACCTTCAAAAACATATGCAGATTACTTAGTTTTATAAGTACATATTACCTTTGTCCTTAGCAGAAAAAGTGTTTGTTTTGTGTTTACTGAGAATTTTGAATTGAATATGTTTTAATGTCATGTGATTTTTCTCTCATATTTAAGGGACTGTTATTCTAAACATAGTGCAATACACAACAATGTTTTTATTTATTATTAATGTTTATAAAACGATGAATTAATTATGAAAGTTTCAGGTTTCTTATCCTGGTACCATCAGAGATATTTGACATTAAATATAGTGAAAATAAGAAATTTTCAAATTTAAATAGCTTGTTATCAGTAGGGGGAAGGTGTAAGAAAGCTCATTTTTTATTACAAGCCCTTTGCATACAAGGTTATAACTAAAAAATATTGAATGGACAAAATAAGTACCTTTTCAGGTCAAAAAACTCGGATGTGGCCATGCACATGACTTTATCATACTATACAGCAGTGTCAAACGCTGACAATACTGTCAATAGAATCAAAATATCTGTCAAATTCTGGTTAACTAGTTTTAATGCAGTACGAGCGATCTCGATGAAATAGATTTTGCTTATGCAGCTAAACTAATCATTTTACCAAAAAATGTTATAGACATAAATTATTCAAAATTTGTCTACTTTAATTTATTATTTAACTATTTTGCCGAAATTACAGAAATGGCGGCACAGTTGCAAAATCCTTGAAAAATGCTAAGAGGAAACATCCAGTTCCTTTGGACTATTTTTAACAAAAAAAATTTCAGTTCTAAGTTTGGTCATGAAACTTCTAAATATAAAGTTTCGTCACGAGACCTTTAGTAGTTTCTCCGGAATCGTCGCCACAAAAAAAAAACGGGTACACAAACAACCAACTTATTTTTATCTGGGCCATTTCATGTTGATTGGCACTGCTCTAAAGTTTTGCAGTTAGTTTCAATGTTAAGAGGCTAGTTCAGCCTAACTTCAGGTCTGTTCTGCTTAGCTCTGGTGGTCCCCTATTGGTCCAATTATTCAAACAGTTCAATGCTCCTGTGGGTTAATTATTGAATAATGATATCATATTATAAGATTACAACAATCTGAATTAACTATTCTAGTGCGCCACATCTCCATATTTATTATACCCATGCCCAATTTTAAACAATTGCTGCTCAAAGATAGACGTATAATTGGAGGACGGGTGATATCCTGATTTCAGGAATAACATTTCAATTATGTATTTTTGCGATGAGCCGCAGTAGTTCCACTTTATGTCTATGTACAATTTGAAAAAATCCAATAAATGAAAAGAAATAAAGCCACACCTTTGAAGAATCGGCGTCGTATTTTCCCAATTTTTCCATTCATGTTCCAGTCTGAACAGTGTGTCCATCTACGGTGTTCTCGAGAACTAGTCGTCATTAGACGAAGATAATAGTAATGGGTCTATCTCTATCTACCATATACCACAAAAAAAGGCTGTTACTCGCTAAAATTCACATTTATATTTACTAGGACAGATTTCGAGAGTTCTAACCTACAAATCCGATATAATCTGAAAATGTAGAAAACTTAGGGACACTGCACAAAGAAGTATTCTAATCGAAATTAGGAGATTACATAAAAATTCTACTATTATATCAGACATCAATCAGGTTTGTGCCTAAAGAAGTATACTATTGTTTTTTAAAATTTCCTTTTCAATTGTTAGGTTAGTTAGCAGAATATACATATAAACAGTGCTGTTTTATCCATTCTACTACCAGGGAATTCAAGCTCCAAGTATGGTATGATGCAGATAGCTCATTACGGGGTTTGTAATTGGATTCAAATCACATTACGAGTAATCAAAATCCTTACGTACTATTTTGTTGATCGAAGAAGATTTCTAGACAAGAGATGTGGTTACTAATTTTCATAATTTCCATGAACTGACAATAAAATTATCGAGGTATGCTGAAGATTACCGATTTTTTATCAAATTTTTTGGTAATATTACTGGAAGACGACTATAACATTATTATATGAGAAATGTATAATGGGACATAGTCGACTTGTCAACCACTGACTCCAGATGTTTTTCTTCTCAAGTGCAAAGTGTATGGAGAATTACGTTTAACACAACAAACCGCAGATAGTATTGCAATTAGCCCCGAAGAACCGAACAAGCATTACGACCTGTATGCGTGTGGTCTCATGATAGCGAGGATCAACATTTTTGTGATTTTGATATTATAATATAATATTAATAAAGCTATATAATATTATAAAGCTTATGTTGTCTAATTGTCTTTTAGAAATAATATATGAATTACAAATTGGTAAATAAAGAATAACTTATTAACTGTTTTGTTTTTCTTATACGTCATCAGATCCCTGTGCTGTGGATGTACATATGTATGTAATATCGACCCATGCAACAAAGACTATAGTAACTACATTTAGTTTGTTAGTTACGATAGTCATCGTTGCATGGGTCGATATGTATATGTTTTTCAGTAGCTAGGCATAAGTGTATTATCGGCGGAGAAATGAGTGCATAATCTATCGTACCAAGAGTAAGTAATCTGTGACCAAAGTTATTGGTACGGGGTTTGTTTTTTAGGAGGTATAAATGTATATGGGCGCATAATCTCAATACGCTTTCAAATATTCCACATATTCATAGTACGTGTGCGTGTATTCATAGTACGTGTGTTTTTGCATATATCACTTCATAAACCGTAGACAAATGTTGAAGTTATTTATCATATAAATATATGATAAATATCTCACATACTCCACATAGGTTATGTCACGGTCATGTCAACAATTTATCACAGTAATTTTTAGAGCTACCATGTTATGTTGGTAACGTTGTAAAATCACTAGACAGCCTGCTTACGTGTGCAAAAATAAATTGAAACAGCGTTAAAGACGTTAGATCATATAATGTTGACCGCACGTCGGCAAAGTCTATCTTGTTCCAAAGTAGCTTTAGCGAAAACGTCGACATCCCCACGCAAAGACCAATTCTCGACTGATTTCTCTAAACTTATCAAAAATAGCCAAGCCTCTGTCGATCAGCTGTTGGACCCGCCACTTAAGAGTACCTTGTTGGAAACGTTTTGTTGATAATGTCCTTGATGATAAGCTCAATAGACATTTCTTTAGACAACTACGTAAAACAATAAAATTGCCTAATTTATTAGTCTATTTACTACTACAACCAACAATGTGCGGGATGTCCCAACATAAATCACTGTTAATAATGGGATTCCTTATCGTTCAAGCAACAAAATAAAAACCTTCAATGCGGTTTTTAACACATGATAACACAAAGAACAATGTTATATAGAATTTCCATTATACCAGCATAATTTTTATAAGTGTATATACACTTGAGTCACTACATAAAACAAAATACTTCTTATAAACTCAATAAACTCACAAACGGTAATCAAAATAACCGTTCAACGCCCTGTACAATAACCCACATTCGACAGAATACCTGGAATGTGTACACTGTACAGGTATTTGATCTTTGGCGAGGCCATCATCGATATTTAGACAATGATGTCATGAGAATCAATCTGACTCAGATGATCGAAATTTCTTATTTTATATCTGTGTTATATTCGGTAGCTCTTACCTATTTGATTTGGTTGCGTTTATTATGGTTTGTTACGTGGAAAAAACAATTTAGTTTGTTAATTACGTGAATAATAACTCTCAAGAACAGGTCGAATGTTTTTTATTGCTCAATTATAATCTTGAAGGATAATTATAATGCGATATAAGACAAGTTTATCATTCGATCTTATGGAACCCGGTAGGTTTATTATAATGTGATTTAGCTGGTTGATATAAATATGAAGTACGTAATACTTCGGATATATCCGCATGTTTATAAATGAAATTAATTGATCAGTTATTAACGTAATATTATGCAATTTATATTTTCGTATTTATTTTCATGATATAATAATAATCTTTATTAGAATATAACTATACATAGAGTAAACACATATATAATATTCCATGATCACATATACAGTGCTTCCCAAAAGTAACGGATAAATTCAATAAAACCCTAAATAAAAATATTTCAGAAAAATGCTCTGACACGTCGATTTTTATTTTTAAATTACTATCCTGACATACACTTTTCAGCCCCCCATCCCTTCGCCCCTAAGGGGTGGCAACCCCAACTTTAAAAATTCAAATATCAAAGTATCCCTTGCGATACCTCAATTGATAGATTTTTTTATTCTGAATACAACGAAAAAAAGATCAAAATCATTTGATAAATAACCGCGATATTTACCAAAATGTATTCAAAGAAGAACGTCAATATTCGAGTAAGCGCTGTTGAAGCGGGCATAGCAATATCGTTCAAACAATTGCAACTTGTTTTTACTTATGTCAAACACAATTCAGATTTTTCGTCATTGAAGAAATAGTAGCAAAATGAGATTTACAGAAACCAAAAGAATCGAAGTTTTAATGATTGGGTTTGGAGATAGAAGCCGGATGCATGACGAAGTTCGTGTTTTGTTCAATGAAACGCACCCGGACCGTCCGCCAATATCGGAATCTGCAGTAAGTCGAATCGAAAACAAATTTCGCGATCTCGGTCATGTACGGGATAAGCCTAAGGCAGGACGTCCATTGGCCTTAATTGAAAACCGACAATTGGATGCTATTTTAATGGTGCAAGAAAATCATTCAACCCTTGCGGAGGTCGCTTCACAAGTTAGTGCGTCAAAAAGCACAGTGTCCAGATTATTTCGAAAACACAAATTTCACCCGTATGAAGTGCGTTTCACCCGTATGAAGTGCACTTGGTACAAAAATTGTCCGATGATGACTTTGATCGACGAGTGCAGTTTTGTGAGACAATGATGGAACTCTCTAATGAAAATCCTTGCTTAATTAGAAACATCGTTTTTTTCTGTTGAGGCAACATTTTGTCTGAATGGCACCGCCAATAAACAAAATTGCCGTTACTGGGCTCGTCAAAATCCGCATTGGATGGTGGAAGCGAACACACAATATCCTCAAAACCTTAATGTGTGGGCTGGTGTGGTGGGTTCTAGAATTATTGGACCAAATTTTTCGACGGAACACTGAATGGTGAACGTTATCTGAGCTTTCTACGAAATGAACTACTACCTACTTTAGCGGTGTTGTTTCCCAACGCAGAAGATCCTGATAGACACAAGGACAGAATTTGGTTACAGCAAGACGGTGCGCCTCCACATTATGGGCGACCAGTTCGAGAATACCTCGATCAAGTATTTCCTAATCCAAATATTTCCAAATTTTCTAATGAATTGGTAGACGAGGACATATTGAATGGCCAGCAAGATCGCCAGATTTAACCCCACTAGATTATTTCCTTTGGGGCTATTTAAAAAGTAAAGTTTATTTTAATAGACCGGCAAATGTTGATGCGTTAAAGGAAAGAATTCGTGCAGTAGTTCACTTAATCTCTCCAGAAATGTTAGAAAATTCAAAATAAAATGTTAGAAAATGTTCAACAAGCTTTTGGGGATAGATTAGGGCATTGTCTCGTCGTTAACGCGCCAGCACTTTGACAATTAATTAAGGATTATTTAATTAAATTTTGTTATTCCTCAATTTCGTGTATAAATAAATTTTGATAAATATCGCCGTTATTTATCAACCGATTTCGATAATTTTTCTTTCTTTGTATTCAGATTAAAAAAGTCTATCAATTGAGGTATCGCAAGGGGTACTTTGCTATTTGAATTTTTAAAGTTGTGGTTACCACCCCTTAGGGGTGGGGGGCTGAAAAGTGTATATCAGGATAGTTAGTTAAAAGTAAAAATCGACGTGTCGGAGCATTTTTCTCAAATATTTTTATTTAAGATTTTATAGAATTTATCTGTTACCTTTGGGAAGCACTGTATATATATATATATATATATATATATATATATATATATATATATATATATATATACATATATACATAATACACATACATGAGTCCATCCCTTCTTCGTCTAACCGAGGTGTGAGTTGATAACTGTAGTCCTGACATGTATTTGTAACAGGGATATATTCGGTGATAGTTCTGCAATCTTACTGTTGCCACTAATACAGCCAGTGACATCAGAGTCAATATGGGCGAACCCATTAGAAAGACGCTTCCACAGCAATACTGGTAGTAGATAGAATTATAGTTTTAATATTTTCGAAAAGATCGAGACATTTTTTACAAAATGGTAGTTTGAAATGTCAAATTTTAAGCTAAAATTCTTCTCAGACCAAATTTTAAAATAGAGTCGTAAATATCCTTTAAATTCGACATTCCCTATTATTTCTAAAAGATACCAAAACAAAATATAGGCAAGGTTGTTTATCAGCATTCAAATTTGGAGTCGTTTCTGGATTGACAAATAACCATATTAGCAAGAGTTTAACGTTCATATATACATAAGTAAGGTAAACAATGACTCACGTAAAAACAATGGATGCCGGTTTCTTCTGTAAATAATTTCTGGTCGTTTTTCTTATTTTTATTGAATAAACTGTACAGGATAGGTAGGTGTTTATTTACCCATCTATGAAATCATTTAGAATAGGTATAAATAGATTTTGAAATAATATTTTCACTTAAAATCATTGTAACCGAATGTGTACATAAGAAGTTTGTTCTTGCAATTATAGCAAATGAGAAGACAATTCATATGTAATTCATATGTAAGTACCTAGAGATTTCCGTGAAAAAACAAAAGTACCTACGTGATGCATGAATAGCACTTCCGTCATCAAATTACAGTGCTATTTTAATCTAGGAAACACATTGTTAAATTTACTTTATACTGAGCTGGTAAAAAGTATAGAAACTATTTTATTTTATTTAAATTGTTCATGATGGTCCAACGCTTTGGAAAACTAGATAGCGTGATTTAACACTGTTTCATTTCTTTCTATGGAGACATATTGAGGAAGAAATTGATTAGAAACATCAATAGAAGTAAAATGAGGCTCTTAGTGACGTGCAAGTTGCTCGTGCTGTCGCTCTTACTCAGCATGGCCACTCTATTCGACATGTTAGTAGGGACCTTCGAGTTTCCCCTTCTGTTATTCAACGTTTATGGAATCGGTTTCGGGAGACTGGCCAATATGTTAGAAGAGCTGAACAAGGTCGAAATCGAAAAACTACTCAAAATCAAGACCGATTTCTTGTCCTTTCCTCTCTACGTCAACGTATTGTCACAGCACGAGACCTCCTAAACGATCTAAGACGAGCCCATGGAATAGAAATTTCTGATCAAACTGTTAGAAACAGATTAAAAGAAGCGAATTTGAAACCAAGAAGACCTGTCCGCGCACCACGCCGTACGCAGCATCACAAAGCAGCGCGAATGAGTTTTGCTCTGGATCACAGAGATTGGCAACTTCGTCACTGGACGCCTGTACTGTTTACAGAGGAGTCCAGACTTCGTTTAACTCGTTGCGACAGTCGAGTACGTGTATATAGACGTTGGTTTGGTCGTGGATCTGTGATGGTTTGGTCTGGAATCAGTATAGACAACAGAACTGATCTTGTTGTGGTTCCTGGTAGACTAAATGCCATGAATTACATCGAAAACATCTTGGAGGACCATGTGGTGCCTGCTGCATATGGCGTCGTTCAAAATTTCATCCTAATGCAGGACAATGCAAAGCCAAATACTGCCGGCAGCACCAGCAGCATTTTACAAGAACGTGGAATTCAGGTCATGGAATGGCCTGCGAAAGTCCTGACCTGAATCCTATTGAACATGTGTGGGATCAGCTTGACCGAAGTGTTCGCAAGCGCCATAATCCACCACTAACCATACAAGAACTGACACAAGCCCTGATTGAGGAATGGGAAAGAATACCTCAAGAATCTTTTCGCAGACTAGTGCGACGCATGGCCACGCAGGTGTGAGGAAATGATTCGTGCTCGTGGAGGGCATACACCTCACCAATACACAGAAAATCCGTAATTTCCATTTTGTTTTGCGTTATTAATTTACATTTTTAAGTGTGTTGTATTGATATTTATTAGAATGAGAATATTAGTCCTATGGTTGTCTATTTAACGTATTTTACGTATGAGTGAGCAGTTTAGGGGTATAATATAAACACCATGAGGTTACACTAAGTGGAGATCTTCGAAATGCCGAGACCGGCAGTATCCTAGTGGCACCAGAGGTAACGTGATCGAGTTACTCTTTGGACAGTCGAGTCAAAAGGGAGTTGTGAGTGCTGAGTTACCGTGATTATTGTTAACGTAATGTTAATA
Organism: Aphodius sticticus; assembly: GCA_963966075.1. Lineage (NCBI taxonomy): Eukaryota > Metazoa > Arthropoda > Insecta > Coleoptera > Scarabaeidae > Aphodius > Aphodius sticticus. The sequence goes on from OZ014509.1 coordinate 72,325,108, forward strand.
CAGTTCCCTACCAGTGATATTGACATAGTAGTTGTCAATATATATCCCTGCGTAGTGATATTAGCATGGATGACTGTAATACAGTTCCCTACCAGTGATATTGACATAGGAGTTGTCAATATATATCCCTGCGTAGTGATGTTGACATGAATGGCATTAATACAGTTCCCTACCAGTGATATTGACATAGGAGTTGTCAGTGTATATCCCTGCGTAGTGATATTACCATGGATGACACTAGTACAGATCCCTACCAGTGATATTGACATAGTAGTTGTCAATATATATCCCTGCGTAGTGATATTAACATGGATGACATTAATACAGTTCCCTACCAGTGATATTGACATAGGAGTTGTCAATATATATCCCGGCGTAGTGATGTTGACATGGATGAGATTAATACGGTTCCCTACCAGTGATATTGACATAGGAGTTGTCAATATATATCCCTGCGTAGTGATATTAACATGGATGACATTAATACAGTTCCCTACCAGTGATATTGGCATAGGAGTTGTCAATATATATTCCTGCGTAGTGATATTAACATGGATGACATTAATACAGTTCCCTACCAGTGATATTGGCATAGAAGTTGTCAATATATATCCCTGCGTAGTGATATGAACATGGATGAGATTAATGCAGCTTCCTAGCAGTGATATTGACATAGGAGATGTCAAAATGTGTGTATATGTATATATATATGTATGTGTATATATATATATATATATATATATATATATATATATATATATATATATATCCCTGCGTAGTAAGGTTTACATGAATGATGTCAACGTGCACTACCCATACCTAGGATCTACAAGACTACGAGCCAGCCAACCATTATGCCAGAAGATAGATGACATGAGGAAGCTGCCGAGGATGATGCCAGGATGAGGCGACGATCCCGGCAGCCTGGGGACAGACGGTCCCCGGGTAAGTTAACCTACATATGTATCGTTAAAGCTGTTTAAAAGGGTATTTCTATATTGTTATATGTTGCGTGGTCGATATTCAAACATCCGAGAGAGAATCGCCTTCCCGTAGTTTGATTAACCAGTAGAAAATGATGTTCCATATGGTGAGTGCTTATCAATCTATACATGCATGCTGCAATTAGGTATCGGTCGGACCATTTATAGTCGTTTCATAGAAAAATTATAAGCGGGCTAAAATCCGAGCCAACAAGTGTAACTTACAAGTAACTAAGAGTTGAATACCAAATTTAATTTGCCAAGAACTATTATTTAAAAAGTTACAGGTTTCGAAAAAACTGTTCCCCTAATTTTTTTGAGCAGTGTATAACTACGAAAAACAATCATGAAGAATAGAATAAGGGGGTTTTCAACTTATTTTTGTAGAAACCTTCGAAAATGTAACATATCCACCAAGAATTCGAAGTTAGACTTAAAACGCATTGACCTGAGTTACGATTCCAGACCATATATAATTATAAAGGGCTATTTTGCTTACATTGGGCTTTTTAGAGATAAGATTAAGCTAATAATAAGCACGTACGCCATCTCGTATGCAAGTCTTGCTTGCACTCTCGCGCCGTGCGTACATATTGTTCACATATTTTATAAACAAGTGTAAACTGTAAAAACCAAGTTTTACCAACTAAACTTTTTAAAACAACAGCAACGATCTTTCGATCTTTAACTCCTGGGAGGGCTGATATGTGCATATTGTGCAGTGTGCAATCATCTAAATCGTAGCGATAGGTTTACTGATCTTATGAAGTATGTTAAAATATACAAGGGAAATTTCAAACCGTTTCCATACTTTTTGCTGACCTGGTATATGTTTACCTAAATTGATGGGTTTTTGTGTATATTTATCCAACTGAAAATTTCATTGTTTTTTTTTAGCATGATACTCATTCATCACAATATTGTGAAATATAAAATTTAAAAGTTGAAGGATAAAGCAATAGACAACAGTGTACAATTATTACGAAATTTCTGGAAATATCATACCATCATACCTAAGTGAAATATGTAGAATTAAAATAGTATATCTAGAAAGACTTTTCAAAATTTGTTTGCATTTTACTTGTTGATATCATATGAATAACATAGTAAAATAAGTATGTATAGTATATGCGGTAAATTAAATATATTGATATTGAAGATATTTACAAAGTGACTCTATAAATAAATTAATTGCAACTTAAATAATTTACTACCGACAACAGTAATATTTCCAAGCAGTTGAATACATTTCCATAATCAAATATACTGAATGTAAACAATTTATGTTAATTTTTTGTAAGATTGGTACACAGAGGGAATTATTGTTTTTAAGAAATGTTTTTTTTTTAATTTATTCTTTTGGATCAAAATATATTTCTTTGAAGCTAACAATATTTATTTCATTGAATACTCTAGTTTATTTGCTTGTAAAGATTAGTTTATTGATAAAATTTATTTAAATGAAATAAAGTAATATTTTTGTTTTGATTTAAAAAGATATTTCTTTACACTAAAGAAATCTATGTTCGATTCAAACAAATATATTTGTATACCAGAAGAGACAATTGCCCCAACAATTGCAGAACCAACAATTGCGTTAATTTAAAAAATTATAATTCATAATTATTTGAACTAAACAAGATTTTCGTTCGTTATAATATACAAATTGTAAATTTTAACTGAAAACTTAACTTGTTTAACACAAGTTCTTTCTACCAAACAAATATTTCAAATAAATACATTTTTATCCGCAAATTAATATTTCTTTGCCTCTATTGAAACACCTGATTTCTTTATGTCAATGCATATTTATTTGAATTAGAAAAGTATTTAACAACAATTATTGTAACAAGTCTTTAATGTTGTTTTTTATCTACATTGACAAGTCCAGAAAACAACAAATATGATATGGAATCTAAACAATTTTATTGAGTTAATTTAAATACCTAAAGTACCCTACTGAAAATTGGTTTTACATAATTTGGGACATTTGGGAATCAGCGCTAACCAAAATATACCTCCAAACATGTGTAGGCTGAATTCTAGTAATCTTACAAATCGAAATCGTTCTAGAATAATGTAAATACTTTCCGAATTAGTTGGCACGCGTGGGATGCCAATCTCCACCAGAAAATAAAACAAAAGCATCAATTTGATAGATATTTGAGTCTATTATTACAGCTGTGTTGGAGTATAATACGTCACAGGCAATCCGACTGTATAGCGTCGGAAATATTCATCGGAATCACTGGATCGTTTTGTCATGTCTCAATAAATCTGCACACAAAAAAAACTAACAACAACAGAAGGAAGTCTTTGGATCTTGTCCAGATTGCTTCGAACGTATATAAACACTTAAACAGCGAGAATGACGAAACGCTCCCAAGCTGGTTACGCCTGCACTTATCTAGTGGTCCTGTAGTTTTTCCTGGAATCAAATAGGGAACTGTGTCTAGAATTAATCACGTACCGGTTTGGGGTTTTGTAAACTTGACCTTTATACGTTAGCATTCTACTAAAACATCTAATGTGCATCCGGTTTTTTAGGTAGGTACAGTATCGTCATTTAGGGTTTTTTTGATTGATTTAAGATTTATAATAACAATTAAATGTTTCAGAAAGTTTTATTCTTCATAAAAGTTTCTCTATTTTGTTAAATGTAAAATGCAAATATTGGAATTTAATTATGTGCTGGCATGTACTAAGTGTTGTCAAAACCAGGGCTGTGGAGTGGGTAAAAAAACTGTCGACTCTGACTCCGACTCCAGATAATTTTGGTAGTCCGACTCCGACTCCGACTCCAACTCCGACTCGGGCAAAATTTTATTTGTTTCCAGCGAATTTAATGGCAAAAAAATTAAATCTAACATAATCTAATTGTAAATAAAATCAAAAAGGTCTGTTGACCGGACCACAAAATTATGGCCATATTTAAAAAGGACGCTTTTTTATATTTCCAAAATGTCTCCGAAATCAATAGAACTTCAACTGTTTTCTCATTAGAGAGCACATAATTCTGAACTAGTTTGTCACTTGAACCGATGTTCTATCTTTAATAATAACAAAATTAATGACAAACCACTGTATAGTACAAAGTAAAATTCATTTCAACGAATACAAAATTAAGTGCAAAATAAAATGAAAATAATGTCAAGTCTTACTTCTGTTAGTGGTAATGACGTCACAATTCTGGCTGCAACGAGTATGACTTGCATACATGGATATTCGTACATTCAACTTAAGGTAGAGTTTAAATCGGAAATGCAGTTATAATTTTTAATCGGCTATTATACATATATTATACATGCTTAAGTTTTTGCATTAAAAATTACGTTAGAGTGAAGTTTGTACCTTTGCTAATAATAAAAAATATATCTGGCTCAATTCTATCAAGTGTAGGTGACGAAATCTGCGAATACCGGTGTTTTTTAGTTGATCGCAAGAAGACTACGACATAGCCACCAATAATCTTAAAATCCGTAACTTACACTCGACAGAATCAGTAGCAATTTAAAATCTCTACATATTTTGCTAAATACAAAGATAAACTTGTTCATGGGCCGAAAAAAAGATTCAATTTCTGTTATACGTTTAAAGTTATCAAACATTAAAGCTAAAATTGCAAAGTTTTACTAGTAAAGCATTATCTTTTACAAACATTCAGATATTGGGACAAATCAAAATTAGAAAAAAATTGAGAATTGATAATACGGCTGTGATACCATTACGTTGTTTCTTCTGGTACAAAAGCTGTAGGAAACTATTTTTTCTTTTTAAAATTGCAAGGGAATATCACTAAAATACTTTTTGCAATATTTAATGAATTGTTCAGCTGTTCTTAGTGGCCGAACGAATAGGAGCAAATTCTCGTAATTTTAATGAATAAAGAAAACCACACGTTGACGCTTCACTTTGGAAAGTTCTAATTCGTCTATAAGTATGCATCAAAGTCCGATTTTTTTATTTGTAGATGATCGAGCTATCATAATTAGCATATTGAAGTTGGTTGTTGGAAATTGGAAATACATAAACTATATATGCGACGCGGCAAGCGACTCACAATAATCATTTTGCTAATCATCACTCGCCACCGACCTGTGTGTTTTGTAGTTAAATTATATTTACTATGTGGAAGACCTAATAATATGTTTAGTTAATCGTTTACTATCGATTGAGGCAACGGCCATCTCGCATGTCTTCTTCTACATTATTTAAACATGGACCCGGAGTCGGAGTCGGTACATTTTTTCCGACTCCGACTTCTCTGAAATTTGTCTGAACTCCGACTCCACGACTCCGACTCCACTGCCCTGGTCAAAACTATGACACACACTTAAAAGTAAAGTACCTTTAGTTTAAGAACTATGCAATAAAGTTATTTGAAAAAAAGTGTTTATAGAAAAATTAGAGGAAACTATTGACCGGGTGCGTGATGCAAGTGCCTCTACCGGGGTAGGCGGGTACTATGTCCACACGGCGTAAATGGATCAGTTCGCAACTATATGTTACCTGTAGTTATCTGTAGTGTAGTGGTCCAATCAAATTTGTATTATTGTATTGTTTTTTGGCGAATAGCTATTAGTAGTGAACTTTAAGAACCGTTTATATTAGTTGGTTTGACCCCCATTACGATGATATCGACGATATCGACGAACGATCTGTGAACTAATGACAGATAAGCCAGAAAACATAATGCGCCTTAAACTACTGCATATAGTGTGGGCCGGTATTTCTCTGTTTCTCCACTACGGGCGCCTAGATCGACTCTTATCTCCCTTCTGGGGGGTATGCACAGGGCCAATAGGGTTGCCATCTTTTGTAGTGGGACTGTCAGGATATTAGAAATCGAGAGAATATGCTGAAATCGAGAGAATATGATTTTACTTGCCAAAGCAAATATTTCCTTTATTAATTAAGTATAAGAGATTGCAGAATAATTCGAGCAAAATGAGCAATAATTCTTAATAGTAATCGCAGTAATCTTTTTTAAAATGGCTTATAATGATTGAAATTTTCTTAATATGTATAATATAATGACAATTTAGAAAATAAACTGCTTCCGGGTTATGCCGTGTGTCAAGATTTGTTAATGTTGAATACAGTCAAGATTTGTTAATGTAGAATACTGTTAATTGAATACAGTATTCAATTAGCTTTGAAGAAGCGAGCAACATGGTTCGCGAAACGTCAGCATTAACAAATCTTGACACACGGCATAACCCGAAAGCAGTTTATTTGTATGTAGCCTTAGTTAATATATAAAAATTTAAAAAAAACTCAAGAACATAACAAGAAAAACTATACAGGGTGGGCAAATTTCCGTAGTCTTAATCTAAGGCAGAAATACTGACTTATGACTAGTTTTTGAGAGAATCTGCGCCAAAAATGTACAAAACGCGAGATTTAATGTTTTCGAAATGTTTCCTAGAGTCCTAGGAAATTCACAATTTCTGCCTCAGATTCGGCGAAAAAAAAACAATTTTTTTAAACAAGACATTTGTTTTCGATTTTTCGCGTTTTGACAAATCAGAATCAAATCAGACAAATCAAAGTATCTACTGACAAAATAACTACATTTACAATCGAAAGTTTACCCATTTATTTGTTTTTATTGTTTGATTACTTAATTGTTGTACGAAAATTTATTAAAATTAACAAAAAACCTTTTTTAGCAGTCTGCCGTCGTCTGTTAATTGTTAATAGGTCACATTAAGGTCGCTTCAGACAAAAATGACCAAATAAGAACCAACATAAACTACGGTGTGTCGCACTTAAGAGTGTCAGTCTTAAATTCGTATGTAATTTCCATTTTCATTTTTTACATTGGTCTACATATTGCCAAAAATAAATTTGCCCTCTTCATATGCAGTGCTCATGTGATATCAAAAACGATCAAATATGAGCCAAGAAATCAACCGTAGATACGTGTTTCGGACTATTAGTCCTCATCAGTACGGTATAGCCAAGGAGCAAGATGGACACCCAATGGAAAAACACTCAAATGGTTCCCTACAGGGGGTGACCAATGTCGCCAATTTGGTGCTTCAGTCCCAACATCTTCAGGATTCGAAGACAAGAAGTGACGTCGCGCTGGAGGTAACTGGTACACCCCAGGTACACCATAGCCCATGGAAATTAAAGGAAAGCTGGTTAATCGACGGTGAGATATAAAGGAGAAAGGTATTTGTCGGTCAATTCCGTCATACGAAATGCCCGACAAATACCTTTCTCCTTTATATCTCACCGTCGATTAACCAGCTTTCCTATATATATATATATATATATATATATATATATATATATATATATATATATATATATAATGGATGTTAATTCTTTGCAGAAACCTGCATATATTGATATGAAACTTTGAAATAGTTAATACAAGATGGCGGTAATTTTTTAAGTTAAAAAACTACAGCCACGCCTGGGATTCGAACCCAGATATACGGACCGGCAATCCGTATATCACAAATTTATTGTTTATTATTCACCACGCTATCTACAAATTAACCGAATTAGAAAAGGAACAAGAAAATTAAATAACAGAAACTAAAACTAAATATTATTAACATGACAATTTAACATTTTATTCAACGTGACCACCTCCATTTTCTATGCATAATATTGTTCGCCTTTTTGTCTCCCTATTACACTTCTTATGTGTGAGGAATTAACTCCTGCAAGCAATTTGTTCTAAAGTGTCCCTAGATCGCTTGGGGTTAGATCTGGCAACCTCACAAGTCAAAATGATTAGAGTTATATTCCTATCCAATGGTTAGGGATCACTGTTGGGAAAACATATTGCCTTGAACGTTTATGGTTTAGGGTGATTGTTTAATTAAAATTCCGCTAATAAACATAAATATGTATTTCAAAATACCCTTGCGCGTTTGTTTTGTGAAAGAAAAATAAATTCTAATATTTCTAAACATCTCTTTCAAACAAACTGCGTATATATCAAATTAATGGTAATTTAATATTAACTTATTTTTGGCTACACCCGGTATATGCAACGTCGAACGTGACTATACTTATTTTAGTTATAGTTGCGGAGACTATAGCGCACATTATCTTAGTAAGACATTAGTCATTCTCAACGCTATTATATTCCAATCATCTTTTTGTGATGCCAAATTGCAATTGTTCTGCACAGGTGTCGAGCCATAATATCTTGGGCTTTTCCCAAATCGAGATCGTGCAGAAAAAAATACCAGCTGATAGGAATCAACCATTTTATACGAGCGCATTAAGCGTTGATCCAAATCGTGTTCCAATCAATTACAGTTTTTTTCTTTGCACGAAAATGATCCCGGGAATTCCAAAAGTACCTATCCTTTTCAAACAGATTGTTTGGCGGGTTAACAGACTTTCATCTGACCTAGTCAGATGTGGAATATTTTGAGAGCGTTGACAATCTTTTTAGATTAGACAATCTAAAGTTTCTAACTTCATTAATATACAATTCACAACGTAATAGACCACACCCTTTACTTTTTTTATTACTATACTTATGCTTTATAGCTCAGGCAACCTTATTTGAAAAGAAATCTAAATAAATCGAATAAATTAGACAATGATTATAAGTTTTACAGGGTACAATTGTCTACAAGTTTGCTCTATTAATGTTTTAGGCCAATAGCAAATTCTGGACCTCTTTTGTTACGACATAATGTAATAAAATCCTATATACTAGACTGTCTTTATATTTTATTTTCTATTGTTAATATTTATTATTTCATTGACTACTTAATTGATAGACTATTCAGAATAAAACAGATCGATGAATACTCGGAACTAAAAGAAGTCAAAGCTGGGGTACCCCAGGGTAGTGTATTGGGACCAATTCTCTATCTACTATATACAAGTGACCTTCCACAGATGGAAAATGTAACAGTCGCCACATTCGCAGATGACACGGCTCTAATGGCAGTGGGATCAACTATTGGTGAATCTACCAGGAATCTTCAACAAGCTAGTAACAAAATATACAAATGGACCATTAAATGGAAGACCAAGCTCAACGAACTGAAATCTGTCCACATTAACTTCACAAACAAAAGAATCGAGGACATACCTCATGTCAAGATTAACGACGCCATAGTTCCATATGCGAACACTGCAAAGTATTTGGGTATGACACTGGATACAAAACTAAGGTGGAAAGAACATGTTAAGAAGAAAAGGGTAGAGCTTGGCCTCAAATACAGAGAACTGTACTGGCTTCTGGGAAGAAACTCTCAGTTGTCAGTACAGAACAAACTACAAGTCTACAACCAAGTACTAAAACCGATTTGGTTATACGGCATCCAGCTTTGGGGCTGCGCAAAAAGCTCCAATATACAAGAAATCCAGATCTTCCAAAATAAAGTACTAAGGAATATGGTTAACGCTCCTTGGTGCATACGGAATAGTGACCTGCACCGTGATCTTGGTGTCCCACAAGTCATCCAAGAGATAAAAAGATTCGCCACGAAGCATAAATCTCGCCAAAGCCATCATGTCAACGTAGAGGCCCTGCAGCTACTGGACAACCAGAATCTAGTGAAAAGACTAAAAAGAACTAAACCCTTCGAACTAGTGAATCAGTGAAATGTGTAAAAAGCAGAGCACAGTGAGTGAAGTGTTAGTGCTTCTTGTTTGGGACAAAGTAAATATAGGGACATCAGTGGATAGCCTATTAGAGACAAGTACCTAGTTTTAAGAATTCAGATTTAAATTGATGGTTAATCTTTTAGATTAGTTTCAATATGTTAAGCATCTTAAGCTTATTAATAAAAAAAAAATTTGACTACTTAATTAATGACGTACATTTTTCAATTTATGTAATAACATACTACGTTAATACTTTGAATGTACGCCATGGTATTACTGCGTCATATAATACATAATGTTTGTCGCTTTTCTTTATGAAAATGTGTAAATAATATCCACTGTATGAGTGAAATCCCACGGTGTCTGTCAAGTAATACAAACACTGATACTGGAATAACAAAAAATCCCATACATTGTTTACATATTGTGATGGGAAACAACTTCTTAGTCAATGAGTCATTGCTATTTGATTATTTAAAACGCTAAATATAAATACAGTTTTTTCTGTTTGATTATAAGATATACGTACATCCTTCCACAAATGCGTTGTTTTTTTTAAAGAACGTAAATGTCATGTTGAATAAGAACTTACATATCCAGAAAAAAGAATTGTGACAATTGTTTCTTAATTTGTTTCTTCGTATTCTTGTTGCATTAAAACAATAGCCTCTTAATACAGTCGATAAACAACAGACTAGTAAGTTATAGAGCATTATTCTCGTCAACTAAATATCAAATCCCCTTTTCAGATGTAATACAAGCACCACTTTTTCCTGAATAAGGAGTCATTTGAAGAACAAACCTCCACCATATCTACCACGATTCCGATTACTGTCGCGGCATTGTATGAGCGCAATAACTTGTTTACTGAATATAAGCATACACGTAGCAAGCTATAGTACATCGTAAGTGTTGAAGAATTGTTAGTTTATGTAATGTACAATATTTTGACGGATGTCTTTTGGCGTCTGTTGGATGTCTGTTGGCGTGTTTCCTACATCATATGTAGGGTTCACTAAGTACAATTTATTCTAATAAACTACTTCACCGAAATTATGGTTTCAATAGGGTATTTGACTGTATTAAAAATATGGCTTGTATTATAGTCATTCTAATACAGTTTAAGAAAACCATTTGTTATTACTTTCCAAAAAAAAATGGTTTATTTCTATTAAAAGCCAAAATTTAAATTTAATTTTATTCACGTCCTATCACGTAATTGAAAACGCTCTGTAATTGGCTCAGTCTCCAGCGACGTCATTCGTTAGTACGCTTAGAGCGCGTTTGGTTTGTCAGGGTAGGGTATGGGGAGAGCAATGCTCAGATAACCTGGGTCGGCTGTCTCTCTCTTATGCAGATAAACGCCGTATGACGTTAGGCCTCCTATTATGCAGCGCGTCACTCTCACCGCACCCTACCCGATTATCCGAACGCGCTCTTATGCTTCTCCCGTTTGAATTAAATAGTACTAAATTGCCATGTAAGCATAACTTTGTAGGTTAGGTTAGCCCTAACCTTAAGCTGTCAGATCAGATAATACCTGGTACGAAAATCCGATAGATAACTTATTCTAGTCAGTTTTACTTATGTCGAAGTAATCTTCACAACAAAAAACACTTGTATTGGCCGCTATTTATTTCATTTGGATTTCTACGAGCCAACCGCTTTCTTCGCAGTTTCAAATCTTGCGGAACAGCTACAAATAGTTTATCCGGAGTTTTTATGGACGTATTTCTGCATTGTGGATTTATACACCATTTATAACCCATTTTTATGTAGAAATTGTGAAAGCAACACATCATACAACACAATTACCAAACGGCGACGATGCCGATGCTGACAGCCCATATGGGCCGAGTCATAGGGCCGAGTTGACATCTACTATCGGGTGACGCCACACAACAGAAAGTATCGTTTTGGCGGGACTTTTTGTGATTCAATTTTTAACGCTGATGTTTATGAAATATTGAGGAAATAATTACGAAAAATAATGCATTTACAATGTAGAGTGAAGGAATAAACACACTAAGATGGTATTCCAATAATAGTCAAATACCCTATTTCGTTAATTTCGTAAACATAAGTTGTTTGATACAAATACACGTTCTTTCTACCAAACAAATATTTCAAACAATACCATTTTTATCCCCAAAGAAATATTTCTTTGCCTCTATTGAAACACCAGATTTCTTTGAGCAGTGCATATTTGTTTGAATTAAGCAAAATTTTCTATCTATGAAGAAATAACTCTATTCTTAAGAAAACAACTTACATATACATAAACAACTTGTAAAAAATAACTAAAGACATGGACTGGACGTCTTCATCTTAGGAAGACGTCAGAAGTGACGTTATAAATACGTCACTTTGCCACACGTCACTGTTACTGCTGTTATGGAAAGCTATGTATTAAATAATCGAGAGAAGAATAATTTTACTGCACATGTTGTACACAATCAAATATGTGCATAAATAAATTGACTTACGCTAAATAAATGAAACTCCTAAGGTTAAACACGATAATGCAAATGCATTTGATTTATTTTATACACGTTTGTTTACAAACGATTTGCAAAACATCATAACGTTTCAAAATGATTTAAAGACACAGAAAAACACAGATATATACTTGCTTATATTTCTTATTCCGTTTATTTATTCCACATAATACCCATTCATAAGTCGGGACGAGACAACACCAACTAATCTATAAAACACACTGGTTTTTCGGAAATAAATTAATAGATTTTTTTTTTGGGGTTGAAACTTGACTTAAAGGAGACATTTCTGGCCGCACGCAGATATTGAATTAGAAGGGGTGAGATTTGTTCTCAGCTAGTCTATGGACGTTTCACTTCTTCGGGGTTTGGCAACGGTGATGCTGATGATCTTCTGGACTCGCTTGGAGACCTTCTAGGAGACACGCTATCCCTTTCAGGAGACGGCGATTGCCCACCCTTAACAGCTTTCAGTCGTACTTTTGTATCTAAATGACGAAACCTAAAACAAAGATTATTTTATTATTATATATTTTTTTAATTAATATTTTTTTTAAATTTTTTATTTATGTAGTAGTTTTTTGTTTATTTTCACAATTAATTTCATGAAAAATGTCATGCAACACACAAAAAAGGGTAGACGTACAGGTAGACATACAGGTAGACGTATAGGTAGACGTACAGGTCTACCTACGTCTTCCTAATTGTGTCAGGTTGTCGAAAATATTCTCATGTAAGGCCCTAACATTTGTATGATACTATTAAGAATTAAAAATATTTAAAAATAAGCAAGAAAAAAGGGGGTTGCAGAGTCAAGAAATGTCGATCACGTCGTACGTCAAAAACAATTGAAAATCGGAAATTTACTTTGATATGGAGATGTTTATTTTGATGATTAATGTGTTCGCGTTTTTTTCTTTTAATAACAAACCAACTGGAAATGAACGAACAATTTATTAGCAAACAATAAATAAATTATTATTACATTTATAAAGAATCATTGCATAATATATTATTAAATTTTGCGAGACGCGTTGGTAATGTAGCGAAAACAAACACGTGCATACCACATACCAATTTATTATTTTCTGAACGAAACTCAAATATAAAAAGAAATTTTGTATTGAACCGAAAACAATTTCTTTCGACTAGAAAAATGTTTTTTCAGTGGAACATTAACGGTATCAGTATGTTTTGCTTAAATATTCCAGCACCATTTGGCGTAGAGCCATAAAACAACACGTTTTTGTCCAGCAGGCCTCATTGAAAGCGTTGTTGTATATCGATATACAATTTTTATACTGTAGGTATTTTCAAGCTTTGTCTTATTTATAAAAAATCTATCTCACAGTCAAGCCCCTTGCTAAGACTTGAAAGATAATATACTGAATGTAACACAACTTAATTGAGACTTGTAAAAATCCTTTACTGTTGTTTCTACTGAAATTGTAAACTTCTCTGATGTAAATAACAATAATATGATATCAATTAAAACCGGAAACTCTAGCATGGTAGCTTACTGGGTGATGTTCAGGTTTAAATAAACAATTTAGTTATATTTGACAATCTTTTAGGGATATTTGCACCACGCATTATAATCAGGGATGTAAAAGCGTAATTTACCGCGTAAATTACCGTAATTAATGATAATTTACCGATTTTTAATTACCGTAATTTACGGCTTAAATTACCGATGGTAATTTACCATCAATTTAAATTACCGTTGGTAATTTACAGGTAATTTACTGAAAATTTTAATTACAGTTGGTAATTTACCGGAATTTATAAATTAATTTCAAAAACATTCCATCAGTACTTGCGTGAATACACCCCACCACTCCTAAGCAGTCGACAAGTGCACTGTTGTTTGTGCTTTGCCTGGGAGGTACTTAGGGATGTAACATTTTATCGATCGGGTAAATTACTAAATAAATTACCGTAATTAATGCTAATTTCCGGATTTGTAATTACTTAATTCAGCGGAGCCAATAATGCACATTTTAAATCAGAAGCCATCTACCTACTATTAAATTCATGATTTAAAGAAATGTCCTGGTGATCCTGGTGATCATTGTTTGTTAAACCATGCGTTGTCGGTTTGTGAGTCGGTAATAAATTACAGTATTTTATATTATAATTATGCTGTTAGACTGTCTATTGTATAAATTGCTGGTATAACAAGTATTTTTATTGTAGCCGCTGCTTAAATTTTAATAATGAAATACTACTATTAAATCAGGAAAAGCATCAGCGATTGGTGGTTATCTACAATATAATGACTTATCAGGCTGTACCCAATTTTTTTTTTACATAACTAACTGTCATCGGTAAATTATCAATTTGAATTACCCGGTAATTTAAGAAAATATAATTTACCAATTGCAATTTTTAATTACGTGGTAATTTAAATTTGAAAGTAATAATTTTAATTTCAGCGGTAATTTACTGAAAAAATTAATTACGGAAATTTAACATCCAGTCAGATTGCTAGTTATCTACAAAATAATGACTTATTTACCAAACATTTTTATTAACATAGTGGCATTCATAACCTAGTGATAGGTATTAACGCCGGTTTAATTTAACATTTGAATTTTTAATTACCCGGTAATTTAAACCAGTGTAATTTACGAAAAAATTAATTACCGTAATTTAACATCCCTGAAACTAAGTGGTCTTCATATTTTTTAAGTTGATGTGATGTAATATCTTAGTTCCCCTACTATTTCTTGAGGAGAGAATTTGTGAAAACTTCTAGTTCCTGTTATCTTCTTGGATCTCTGACATCTATCTTCAAGGCTGGTTTTGTGACGTAAAACCTACCCTAGGTAGATGTCCATTACAAAAGGAGAACATTATCTTCTACATTTAGTACACTTCTAACAAATGGGATAATGCCCTGAATACGAATACGGACTCTCGCGTGAAGTTTATCGATAAAAGTGAGTTAAAAATGTCAAAAAGTTGAACCAAATCTCCTAGAAACATTAAAAGGGTCTCATTGTAAACCTTGAACATTGTATTTTTACCTGAAATCCTAAAACTTGGTCCACAAATATTACTGAAACAATTACCGCTATTTATACTGCTGGAAATTATGACTTTTCACTAATTATTTCCATAAAAACTCGTTATTTAAAAACACCAATCAATATCGTTGGAGAAACCTTCATACTTAACCAAGCGTAATAAAACAATCAATAGTAATTACTCATTACCGTATGGGTACGTCACTCGCTTGGCTGCCATCGCCCTGTAGAAGGAACGCCAGAGGCCAACTAATCCACGAGGAAGTCCTAGTATTCCTTAAAGAAATAGAAAACTTAAAATGAACTCACGCCATCATACATTTCACTTTTATAACTTACAATGGCGGTTGCACCGTAATGTTATTCTCTGGCGAGGCGATGTATTCAGTGACATGTTTTCTTGTAGCAGACAACGTCTTTGCTATAGACGGATTGTAGATCTTTGGATCGCTGACCATACGAACGAAAAAGGACCTTTTGTACGCAAGCGTTTCCTTACGTTTTCTGTCAAGTATATCGGATACTTCATCACGTTGTTCCTATAAAACCATAGAGTTAATAAATCGATTGGTTAAATTGGTTAATGGAGCAGTTTTAGTAAATACCTGCTCCTTTTCAATCTCCTCAGACTCCAGAAGCACATCAGCAAACTCTGTTATTACCTTCCAGGCATAATCTACAAAATCGTGTAACAAAACGTTAATGATTAGCGAGTAATAGAGTATTCGTTACTGGAGAGAATACTCAAGTAGCGAATACTCAAGTAAGGAATACTCAAGTAGTGAATACTCAAGTAGCGAATACTGAATATCTCTAAAGTAAGCGTTATTGTAACTTTACTGGGTATTCATCCTGATTTTATTAGATTTTGTTTTAGTCTATTATCTGTTTCTATAAATAACTCACCTATGTCGGCTTCGGATGCATTTTGAGCTACGGCACAAAACCGGATAATGTATTTATCCCTCACGCTAGCTGGTACCATGTGCAATTTTCCCGATGCATTGATGTTGCTCAATAATTTTTCGTTCAATTTGTCGGTGGCTTTCAAACGGAAGCACACTAGACCTAGCTGTAAAACATAATTGAGTTATTGAATGAATTAGGTTTTGTATGATATGCAATAATTCGGTTAGCCGTTTAGTTATTTCAAACTATTTTCAAACTAATAAACCTGTAAAAAGTTATACTTCTATGGTTTGGGGTCTGTAAGTTTTAAATTGAGCACTACTCTAATCTTCAAATGGTAGATTGGTAAACATGATGTTTGATTGTTTTTTTTTTTAAGAGTGTTCAACATAGCTCGTGGTTTTCGGGTTAGAATTGCTATAGAATTGTCTTGTCTTTGAACATGGCAACTGTCCCTTAACAAACATCAAACTTACCACTTAACCAATTATTTCCAGATTTTTTTTACAGAAAGTAACTTTTTCAGTCATACTTTTCTTTTTCGTTCAATCGGAATCGGAAAGCTTAAATTCTTTGCTCTTTTCTTTTGGCACTGTTTTTCTCAAAAACTAGGGTCAAGTCGAAATTTATCCTTTCAGATTCAGATTCTACGGACGAAAACACATACCAGAAACATTATCACCAGTCAGATTTTGTTCATTGTTGGTCAGGATAGTCACGTAGCTTAAAATATTGTATTTTTGACAAATTACTTGAACATACTTGAAAATATTTGAAATACTCTGATATCAAGACTCAAAAGTTAATTGATTATTATATTTCTATTAAGTTAATAACAGTGGTATGTAAATTTATTGTAGTAAAAGCAAATAATTTCTTTTGTTATTTTTTTATATTATTAAATTACACTCATTATCGATTTTGAGCCCCTTGGGACCTACACACCCTAATATGTATTCATCGGTATAAAAATTCTCAGAAATTAAGTCAGTATGTGACAACTGATTATGGTATGCTTTCTCCCATAAAATTTTAATCTGATGGTAAAACATGTGAATTGAGTTAGTTTTTGAGAAAGATATGTTTCTTTTATAACTACTATCTCTCGTTTCGATAATATTGACTCCTGTGTTTGAAGGCGCATAACTCTAAAAGTACCGAACAGAAAAAATTGAAGTAAAGTGTATCATACTTCTGAATCATTTCTACATAAGTTGTATGACTGTCAACATTTTTTGCCTCTTGGTGTAAACATACGCGCGAGCCAAATGAGGAAAGGTCCCCGATTTTTGCACTTTTAAATTAACGCTCGTCTTTCCATTTTTTTCCTCATTAACCGCTTACCACAAAAGTTTAAATTTTTCTTCAGGTTGCATTTAGAGCCTCTTCTATAGATCGGCGTTTTTGTTTTCTTCAGTTTTTGTGTAATAAAGGTTGCGAACAAGATTAGACGAAAATAAGCATTATGCACGTGGTCATATTTTATTTAATGCGACTGTAGAAACAGAATTCCGTAATAATTTTTAAGTAATTTTTAAAGCTATTTAATATGAATGATATAAATTTCGTACAGCGCGCACTACGTCAATCGTAACGGTAAATGGAAACGTAGCTTGGACAGTGGAAGACTATTACTATTAGTACGACACGATCAGAAGAATTTAATTACGGAATTTTGAATAGTAGTGTGAGTTAAATATAAATAATGAATTAAGCGTCAATCGCGTCAAAACTTCGCATCTCGTTTAAGAGCGTTGTCCAACAGCTGATCGACAGAGGCTTGGCTGGTATGGATAAGTTTAGAAAAATCAGTCGAGAATTGGTCTTTGCGTGGGGATGTCGACGTTTTCGCTAAAGCTACTTTGGAACAAGATAGACTTTGCCGACGTGCGGTCAACATTATATGATCTAACGTCTTTAACGCTGTTTCAATTTATTTTTGCACACGTAAGCAGGCTGTCTAGTGATTTTACAACGCTGACCAACATAACATGGTAGCTCTAAAAATTACTGTGATAAATTGTTGACATAACCGTGACATAACCTATGTGGAGAATGTGAGATATTTATCATATATTTATATGATAAATAACTTCAACATTTGTCTACGGTTTATGAAGTGATATATGCAAAAACACACGTACTATGAATACACGCACACGTACTATGAATATGTGGAATATTTGAAAGTGTATTGAGATTATGCGCCCATATACATTTTTACCTCCTAAAAAACAAACCCCGTACCAATAACTTTGGTCACAGATTACTTACTCTTGGTACGATAGATTATGCACTCATTTCTCAGCCGATAATACACTTATGCCTAGCTACTGAAAAACAAATACATATCGACCCATGCAACGAAGACTATCGTAACTAACAAACTAAATGTAGTTACTATAGTCTTTGTTGCATGGGTCGATATTACATACGTAGGTACATCCACAGCACAGGGATCTGATGACGTATAAGAAAAACAAAACAGTTAATAAGTTATTCTTTATTTACCAATCTAATTCATATATTATTTATAAAAGACAATTAGACAACATAAGCTTTATAATATTATATAGCTTTATTAATATTATATTATAATATCAAAATCACAAAAATGTTGATCCTCGCTATCATGAGACCACACGCATACGGGTCGTAATGCTTGTTCGGTTCTTCGGGGCTAATTGCAATACTATCTGCGGTTTGTTGTGTTAAACGTAATTCTCCATACACTTTGCACTTGAGAAGAAAAACATCTGGAGTCAGTGGTTGACAAGTCGACTATGTCCCATTATACATTTCTCATATAATAATGTTATAGACGTCTTCCAGTAATATTACCAAAAAATTTGATAAAAAATCGGTAATCTTCAGCATACCTCGATAATTTTATTGTCTGTTCATGGAAATTATGAAAATTAGTAATCACATCTCTTGTCTAGAAATCCTCTTCGATCAACAAAATAGTACCTACGGATTTTGATTCCTCGTAATGTGATTTGAATCCAATTACAAAACCCGTAATGAGCTATCTGCATACGTGGAGCTTGAATTCTCTGGTAGTAGAATGGATAAAACAGCACTGTTTGTATGTATATTCTGCTAACTAACCTAACAATTGAAAAGGAAATTTTAAAAAACAATAGTATACTTCTTTAGGCACAAACCTGATTGATGTCTGATATAATAGTAGAATTTTGATGTAATCTCCTAATTTCGATAAGAATACTTCTTTGTGCAGTGTCCCCAAGTTATCTACATTTTCAGATTATATCGGATTTGTAGGTTAGAACTATCGAAATCTGTCCCAGTAAATATAAATGTGAATTTTAGCGAGTAACAGCCTTTTTTTGTGGTTAATGGTAGATAGAGATAGACCCATTACTATTATCTTCGTCTAATGATGACTAGTTCTCGAGAACATCGTAGATGGACACACTGTTCAGACTCGAACATGGATGGAAAAATTGGGAAAATACGACGCCGATTCTTCAAAGGTGTGGCTTTATTTCTTTTCATTTATTGGATTTTTTTCAAATTGTACATTGACATAAAGTGGAACTACTGCGGCGCATCGCAAAAATACATAATTGAAATGTTATTCCTGAAATCAGGATATCACCCGTCCTCCAATTATACGTCTATCTTTGAGCAGCAATTGTTTAAAATTGGGCGTGGGTATAATAAATATGGAGATGTGGCGCACTAGAATAGTTAATTCAGATTGTTCGTTACTGAGATATCGGCTTCCATCAAAATCTTGTTCGCAACCTTTATTACATAAAAACTCTTGAAAGCAAAAACCCCAATCTATAGAAGAGACTCTAGATGCAACATGAACAAAACCTGAAATTTTTGTGGTAAGTGGTTTAAGAGAAAATAAATCGGAAAGACGAGCGTTAATTTAAACTGCAAAAATCGGGTACTTTTTTCACTTCTCTCGCGCTCATGTTTACACCGAGAGGCAAATAATTTTGACAGTCATACAACTTATGTACAAATGATTCAGGAGTATGACACGGAACTAAAAATTAAGAACCACTCAATCCTGTATTCTACGAGATTATCTTAAAAAATACCTTCATAGAAACTTTTTGGATTGACAGACGTCATTTGGAACTAAGGTTGCCTGATCTCATATATTTTATATGAATCTCATAAATTATATTATATATTATATTATATAAATCTCATATGTCATATTGAGTTACCAAAAGACACCTTTTCAAGCTACTCCACAAATTTATAACTTTTACATGTTTGTGAACCATTTTCTATCAACTACAGTATAATTAGCATACTAATTACTATCAAACATTCATTCGTTCATTACACATATATTATTATACTTTGCAAGACATAGGTATAACATATCAAGATATTATTTTTCGTTGAAACTAAAACGTCTTAGTACGAAATGTACTAACCCGACAAAAATTTCTTGCAAGTAAAGGAAAAAGTATTTTTCTGTGGAGC
This sequence comes from Aphodius sticticus, assembly GCA_963966075.1. Classification (NCBI taxonomy): domain Eukaryota; kingdom Metazoa; phylum Arthropoda; class Insecta; order Coleoptera; family Scarabaeidae; genus Aphodius; species Aphodius sticticus. Next base: position 72,345,598 of record OZ014509.1, read on the forward strand.
ATTCACGGCATACCTTAACAGCATAATATGTTTTTGTCAAATATTCTAACATATTCGGCGTAGAAGTTTATTGTACGGCCATAAAATAACAAGTTTTTGTCCAGCCAGTTGCAGCGTTCGAGAATTTGAAACCACATGTGCGACCGCGATGTCTTATCGATATGTTTATATTATTTTCAACTATATCTGACTTATTTTCAAAATGTTACTCTCACAATCCAATTGATAGAATAATATATTGGGCGTTATACAACAGTATGATGATATTAACATTGCAATATTTATTGTATTACTACGTTAGTTAGTACGTCAATACTTGTTGGGTATAGTTACAAGAAGAAACAATTATTATTTGATAGGCAAATTACTCATCGATTAAAAGACGCATCATTTTTATTTTATTTTAGAATCGCAAATCAATAATAACGTCGAATAATGCGATTGGACTATTCAAAATGAGAAGTCGTGATTATGTGATTTTATACCTATAATTTGCATGTTCTTAGCTAACTAAAAGTGTCCTTTGATAACCATATTCTTGAACTAAACTACATCATCAAAAATATAGCCAAAACACCAAACTTACCTTCACATCATTACAGACTTCAAACTTCTTATTGGCCAGAACATGCGCCTCGAACCTCTTGGCCAACTTAATATGGTGTCTGATATATGCCCTCAGACCAGAAATACCATAGCTGCGCATCACAAACCACAGCTTCAAAGACCTGAACCTCCTACTAAGAGGCACACCCCAGTGCCTGTAGTCTATACTAGCATCCGAATACCCATGCTGCAGGTACAATGGATCAACAACCAGCGCAGATGTCAACCTTATTCTGTCCCTCACCCATAGGCAAGAGCAATCGAAGTTGGTCAGCAGGAATTTATTTGGATTTGTATTGAAGGAGTCTGCAAATTCAATGCCAGATAGCAGCGGCTTCAATTCTGGGCATATGAAAGCGTTTCCAGCATATGCAGCGTCCACATGAAGCCAGACGCATGGGAATTTTTGACAGACGGCTCCTATTTCCGGTAGGCTGTCAAAGGAGCAACAAGAAGTTGTCCCCAGGGTTGTCGAGACGAAAAATGGGATTAATCCCATGGCTTCGTCTTCTTCCATTGCCTATAAGAGATAAAAAGTGTGTTTTTTTTTGTTTGGTGTGGGTTTCAATAAAACGAAACTGATTAAAATCTTTTCTGGAGTATCTAATATAAGAGAAGCAGCATTTTAAATCTGTTTTAAAAGCTGGCTTAAGCAGAATAACGTTTCTATATATTGGCGATGTAAACATGGTTTTTAGAGGTGGTAGTTTGGGGCTTTATTTCGTAATAAAATTTACTGGCTTTTAGCTGCTTGTATAGATGAAACGCTAGGTAAAGCAATGGGCCTGGTATTGAACCCTGTGGAAACACGTGGTAACTAATTTTTAATATAATTAGAAAATATAATATTTCCAATAACGATAATATTTGTGAACTGTACTTATTTGATACAATAGGCCTACATTTTAATTTCTATAGAAAAAATGATACTTTATTAAGAGTTTTTGAGTTTATTTAGCAACTTGTGATTATGGTTACCAGATGAAAATATGAAAAAGGTGGACATTGCAATTATTTGAAAGGGAGGACACAATAAAAACAGTGAAAAGTGAAAACATTAAAAGTGACATTTATTCCATAAAAAAGTATGGAATAAATTTAATAAAACTAAAAATGTTTATTATTTTAGAGAATATATTACAAGAATGCAAATGTTCAGACCAAAGTACATTTTTTACATTCAATTGTCTCTGTCTTTTAAATTATTAAGGATTTCTTAAAATGTCATCCCTTTATTATTTTTGACATTTTAATTAAGCCTTCCTTACATACAAATTTTCGAACAAAAAGATAATTGAATAATAGACTAATATTGATTGTAAGTTGGAAAGTTGCTTATCATGTCTGGGTTTGCGTTTTTGTTTTCTTGTTTAGGCGCTATTTGCAGTATTTCAAGTACAAAGTACAAAGTTTAATGTAATAGTTCAGTAAAATTAGACGAAAATGGGCTAGTGAGAGAAGTAAATCCAATGCAATTGCCCTTTTTGGACCCGACTCGGAAAATCTTGGGTTTCAATATTCTATGGCGTCCGCAAATTTTATTAGAGCCTGGAACACCTCAAAGGCCACCTCTAACGTGCACGTTCGCGATTTTCGCATTTTACAACAAAACGGTCACGATTGCACAATTTTAGCGTCTGTACAACAAAGTCTTTACAAATTTCTGCACAAAAATTGTATACACTCATGCAGGGTTGTTATAAAAAAAGCTTTTTTTTATTTTGAACAAAACAAACATGTTTTTTTTATGAAATGATGTTTTTAAACACGAAACAATGTTTAAAACCTCGCAAAAAAACATGTTTTAAACATGAAAAAAAAATCTGTTTTAAATCACCCAAAAAACATGTTTTAAATAAGGAATAAAAATTGTTTTAAACATGTTTTAAATCACGCAATTGTTTTATTTGTAAACATTTTCATCGGCGTTTTTCAATACGTCAGTTTCTCAGTGGAGTTAAATCTTGGTTTATTTTGTATTAAAAATTTAAATTAATTTGTTGATAATTGAAGGAATTAAGTTGAAGTTATCTGTTGTGTGAATGACTTTTTGTTGTCACGCTAGAGGGCGCCAGTAATGCAATGTCGGCCAAAATCGATTTGTTATTGTTTATTTGACAATTTTCGACTATTTTCACCAATTCATAGCCACCAAGGTTTATACACAAAAAAGTTATTTTGGCGTTGCGTTCGTGATAAAAAATGGCGATCGATATATTTTTGAGTTGAGAATGTCATCTTTGATAGAATATATCACACAAGGGGGTGTCATAGGGTGTCATTTAAAATTTCAATGATGACGTCATTTCCGGAAAAACCGGAAGTCATATTAACCTGAAGAGTATCCCAAATAATGAAATTTTTTGTCTATTAACTCTTTCCCAAATTGCATTCGCCCAGTTTAATAAAAAAAAATAAACGGGAGTACCTATGTGTCGCAAACGTTCCTATACGCATTGACGTGAAATAGCAATCTTCTTTATTTCATTCTAACACATGTCAATGCGTAGGAACGTTTGCGCATTATGTCAGCGGCTTACTGCCACTTGTGAAATAAACTCTATGTTATTATGTTAATATAAAAGTTTTTGTTTATTGTAGTTACATGCTATCACTGAATTTATTACTATATTTTTTTATTAATAAGTACAATAATTAAATATTTTTTGATTTTTTAATTGATCCATGCAGAAAAATCTTGAAGACCAGCGTCCAGCGTACAACTCTGATTAAATAATTAAATATGTTGTCCAAATTTCGGTAGTTTAAAACACATGTTTTAAACATTCAAAACAAACTGTATTAAACAAGTTGAAAATAAAATAGTTTAGAACAAACTATTGTTTTAAACCATGTTTAAAACAAAAATTATTTTAAACATTGAAAACAAACTGTTTTAAACATGTTTAAAAAATGATTTAAAACAAAATATTTGTTTTACAACATGTTTAAAACAATGTTTTAAAACATAACAACCCCTTGAAATTGAAATTACTATTTTCTATACTTAATTTTAGCTTTGCCTAGTGCTTTTTGAATTTATATTTTAAATTTTTATTTTTAATTTTGAAATTGCGCGCATTGCTTTTTTTAGAGTGCATACATGAAATATTTTTTCTTGTCATTTTGTGCTTTATTTTAAATTTTCCTCAATACTGTTAGTATTTCGTAAAGAATTTTGCAATTTAAAAATGTTTCTAAAAAAAAGATTTGGAAAGATTTATTATTAACAGTCAAATCAAATTAGACTGATTTACATACTGTCACTGCTAATATATTTATGTTAGTTTATTTTTGTATTATGCTTTTCTTCGTGACATGACTATCTTATTGATAATAACAAATATTTTCTAAATAAATACCAACGTAAAAAGTGTATGCAAAACAGTATTCAGTATAATCCATGTAATGTGTTAAATTTAAATAAAAATAATATATAATTCAGAACCCCATTTTTTTGGAACAGATCCTATGGGATTTGTATGAATTTATATAGAAATAAATGTTTCGTTACACGACATGTTGCTTTATGACCGAGTTTCCACGAACCTATTATTATTCAACACAGATATCTGTCCTACTCTTTTTGAGAACACACTTATTCCCGCGATACTTGGCAAAAATTAGCGAAAAAGGTACACATATATTGGCGCACTCGTAGTTTGAGAACCACTGTAAACATGAAAAAGAAGTAAATACCTTTTTTGTGCAGCATTTTATGAACATTATTTTTGTACAGGGGATAAAACTATGAAATACTGACCGTTTTGCGGTAAAATAAAAAAATCTGATGTGGCCAGGCACATGACTTTATCATACTATATATAAAATTAATAGTTTAGCTGCATGAGATTCTATTTGATCGAGATAGGCTATGTCTGCATTAAAATAAAACTAGTAGAACTAGACAGATATCTTGATTAAAGCTGCGTTCGGATATTGTACTCCGTTGACACCGAGTACACCGTCCAAATGACACTTACGTGTTAGTGGGTGTAAAAAGTGTAACGGTGTTCAATATCCGAACGCAGCCTATATTGACAGTAGTATTTTCAAAACATTAGCGCTTGACACTAGCTACTGTCATTAGAATCAAAAAATCTGACATATCCTGGCTACTAGTTTTAAAGCAGTACGACCGATCTCGATGAAATAGAATTTGCTCATGCAGCTAAACTATAAATTCTACCAAAAAATATCATATACATAAATTATAGAAAATTTCCTCTCCTTTAATTTATTATTTAACTATTTTGACGACATTACACAAATAGCGGCTTAATTGCAAAATCTTCGAAAATTGCTATGAGTAAACCACCAGTTCCTTTGGAGCCTTTTCAACAGAAAGCTTTTCAGCTCTAAGTTTGGTTATGAGACTTCTAAATATGAAGTTTCGTCCCGATATCTTTAGTAGTTTCTCCGGAATCGTCGCCACAAAAAAACGGGTACACACACACACACACACACACACACACACACACATACATACACACACACACACACACACACACACACACACACACACACACACACACACACACACACACACACACACACACACACACACACACACACACACACACACACACATACACACACACACACACACACACACACACACACACACACACACACACACACACACACACACACACACACACACACAGACATTTTTTGTACCTTGGTCAAAAATGTTCAGGGGACCCAAAAAGACATATTTCCGCTAAAATCTCAAAATTTTTTTTTGGCACGATTACAATACTTTACATACTGCGTATGATAAAGTAAAAAAAACACGAACGTGCAGGTTAGGGGTCGGTTTTATACCAGTATTGGATTTATTTCCAGCTTATGTTTACATATTTACAGTATGTATCATTCTATTCAAGATCATTATTAATTAAATATAAAATTAATAAGATTCGAAATGTAGAAAATTAACTCATCAAACATCGAATTATCAATTTCTATAAATATGGCACAGGCCCTCGGTCTGGGGACTGAGCAAGCGAACTCTGAGCCGATACTGTGTTTCCGTATACGAAAAATACTTGATTCCAAGTTCCTTATTGTTAGACCACCAACTAAGCATTTCATAATATGCACTAACAAATTAGTATGCTTTCATATCTACTAAACATCTCATAAATAAAGAACCATTAAAAGAACAGTGTAAAAAGTTTACTAATTAACAAAAAATCAGTTTATATTTGGCAACAGACTTTTCAAAGACCAACAAAAAGAGACTTTACCTCTAATTGTCTGTATTTTGTTCATAATGCTTACCGCAAGAAGGTGTTGTCCTCTCAAAGAAGACTTTTCATCCGGTTCCAAAATGCGTAGCTTCACAAATGAGATCATAGCAGCCTTTTCCACGCATGAATGAGCTTCTTTGGAGCAATATGCCATCAGCTTTGACAGTAGCACTCCTTCTTCGACAAATGGATGCTGCTGCTTCAATTTCTTCAAAGCTTGAGCACGTGAAGCCAACATACAAACCAGTACACATTCACTAGCAGAAGTCTAAATGAAAGACAAACAAGATGGATTACATGGAAATAGATTGATGTTTATAGCATCAGCTTATGTTTACCATTATTATGACATTTCAAACCGGGACAAGAATTGCTTTTGAAAATAAGATAAAATAAACTTGAAAAACAAGGAAATAGCCACCACAGCGTGCTTTTTTTTATTTTGCTCAAACACAGAGTGTTTGTGCCATAACACCTAGTCAATGACTAACAAGTTATTTTCACTTAACCTAAACTGATAAAATAATGAGTATTTCTACAATTTTGCCCATTGGCCCAAGTTGTTTTAGTCTGACAGTTTTTACCACTCAAGTAGACGGCGGTTGTTTTTACTTATACTATCACTGTGAATACACTACGGATGCTCTGCTTTTAATCACTCCCGCACTAGTTCGAATGGTTTAGTTCTTTTCAGCCGACGCACTAGCGCACTGTTGTCTAGCAGCTGGATCGCTTCAATGTTGTCGTGGTGGAGTAGACGATCCTCGTGCTTCTTAGCAAATTTTGATATTTCGCTAGTTACTATCTCCATGCGAAGGTCCCGATGAAGATTGGTGTTTTTGATGTACCATGGTGCACCAACATAGGCCCTTAGAACTTTATTTTGGAACTTCTGAATGAGGTTGATATTGGACTGCGTAGAGCATCCCCATAAATGTATTCCATACACCCATACTGGCTTTAATAATTGCTTATATAGTAGGAGCTTATTTTGCACTGACAGGGCTGACCTCCTTCCCATTACCCAATACATTTTGCGGAATTTTAGGTCGAGTTCGTCCCGCTTTTTCTTGACATGTACTTTCCATCTAAGCTTGGCATCCAGTGTCATGCCAAGGTATTTCGGTGTATCCGCGTATGGAATATCGTTCCCATTAATGGTTACTGGAATATAGGTAACTCTTTCATTGGTGTAGTTTACATGCGTGGATTTTCCTTTATTTAGTTTGATGCGCCATTTCTTTGTCCAAAGGTTCATTTTGTTTGCAGCTATCTGTAATTTTTCAGTTGCTTCTTCGACACTGTCACTAATCGCCAAAATAGCCGTGTCGTCTACAAATGTTGCCGCTGTGCTTTCTCCCGGAACAGGAATATCATAAGTCTACAGTAGGTACAAAAGTGGTCCCAATACACTTCCTTGTGGTACTCCGGCATTGATATTGCGTAGCGAGGAGTATTCGTCATCCTGTTTCACCTGAAGTCTTTCAGATATGATTTTAACAGTTCTGTATATTCAGTAGGAAGCTGCTGTTCCAGTTTCTCAAAGAGTCCATCATGCCGCACCTTATCGAAAGCCTGAGCCACGTCTAAAAATATTGCTGAGCAAATTTTCTGTTCCTCAAGTGCCTTTTCTATAACGTCGGTAATTCGGTGTACTTGATCGATTGTTGTATGTCGAACTCGAAAGCCGAATTGATGGAATAATTTGATTTTCCTCCAGAATTGGGTATATTCTCTTGATAAGTAAGTTCTCAAACAGTTTTGAAATGGTTGGTAATAAAGATATAGGTCTATAGGAAGTTACATCATTTGGCGGTTTACCGGGTTTGGGTATCATGATGACGTCAGCCAGTTTCCAGAATGAGGGCACATATCTTAACCTAAGTGCGGCGTTGAACAAATTTAACAACTTTATCACGGCTTTTCTCGGTAGCTTCTGATATCAGATCAAATCCCCGTGCTTTTTTCGAACTGAGGTTGGTTTTGATTTCGGTCATTAGTTCTTTTGGTGAAATATGGGGTGTAGGCTTTGACTCCAGTGCTGTCCAAGTGATAGACTCGGGAAGTTCAATGGTAGGAGTTTCATTCGGCGTAAATGTCTTTTCCAAGTGATCGGCAATGAGATCGGAGCGTGCCTTTTGTTGTCTTTTAATTTTTTACCTTTTTTGTTTGCCTCCAAAGTGTTTTTCTTATGTATTTCATCTCTATATATAATAACTTAACAAACTAATAACTTCTATATAATCAAAAACTATTTGAATCTAGTTTGTTATAATCTACAAATTGTAAATTTTAACTGAAAACATAACTTATTGACACCAATAAACGTTCTTTCTGCTAAACAAATATTTCAAACAAATGGATTTTTATCCGCAAATAAATATTTCTTTGCATATTTATTTGAATTAAATACAATTTTCTATCTGTGTATAGTAGTTATGCTTGATCTTACCTGTATGACACCACCTCCTTTGCCACCTTTCTTGAAAGACAGGAAATCATCTGGCAGACCAATTGCTTTACCTAAACACACAAATATTACCAACCAAAAATCATTCACCACCAAACAAAAATTACCAAACCAATCCAAGACTATTGTCTCCAACTCTGTGCAAGCCGGGCTAGCTGCCTGTACACACCAATCAACAAATCAACATTCATTGTTAAAATCAACTAGTTTTTTCATGTTTTTACCCATGAGAATCCTATGCAACCGATGGCGTCTGACAGCATATCACCAAGAATGGATGGAAACGAATTTCCAGATGGGAAATACGCGTGAAATCTTGGATGTTGCCAATGGGTGACTCCTGGCATGATCTTCTTATCCACGTCGGCCATGATGTCCTCCCATTGTTCTGGGTCTTCCGGTGCTTGGTCTGGTAGGAGGGTCTTCAGGTAGCCTGGTTCGACGCTAGGTGTCACTCTTCTCGACTCGATGTTGTCGAAATATTGGCAGATGTACTCTATCATCTCTTTGCCCCGTATTCTGAACTCCTCGCTGTCCATGCTGGTTGTTCTGGAAGTGTGTTTGATGGACTTAGTTTGTTATTGGGTATGCTGGGTTTATAGACTGTTGTTTTGTGTAAAATATGGAAAAATTTGGATTATAAGGAAATATAGATTGAAGAATTGTTGTCCTGGAGTTGTAGGGCATTCTTGTGGCTATAAAGTGGATTGTTTTACATACCGCTACAAGAAGTATATTATTCTTTGAATCGCTATTCTATTATTTATGTTTTGCCAACAAGTAGGTCGATACTTCCACCAAGCTATTATTTATGGTCACAATTGATATTGTTGGATTGTGTGTTGTACTAGAGAAAAAGTTAAATGACATGAAAATAAGAATTTTGAAAGTAAATCTAAAAATAAACAGTCGTTACAGTATTTAATTAATTTGTAATATTAGAGTGAGACAATGTTTAAAAGCCTATGTTTAAGCTTTCATTCAAGTCGAAACAAAGAACTCTATAACACCAAATTTAAAAAAATATGTCTTTGATACCTTCCAAAACATTAAGGAGACCGGACTGATTTATTTAAGTAGGCTAGAAAAAGCTAAAAGCTTACACCTTGAAAATCGAAGATATGAAGAAAAAATCAAAACTGTGAGATTACTGTCAAATTCGGGACTAAAATTGCGACTCAAAGTTAACGCTCAAGTATTAGTTTTGTTGTAGATGGCGCTGTTGCTACAGGTCAACATCGTTTTTTAAATGCAATGGGCCAAATTTATGTACATTTTTTAATTCTCTTCAAAGTTTTAGTGCAAAAACAACTAATGTGTAAAATATTTCATACACAAGTGTCTTTATTTTTGTATAGAATCATAATAATCATAATGTAATCATAATGTAACCAGGTTACATGCAATCGACATAAAAATCAAAACCTTGAAAATAGTAGTTTTTTATACAATAGTATGCTAGTACGTTTTTATCTGACAAAAATACGTATATTCCACAAATGGAACCATGTACAGGGTATTCCTCTAAGAAAATTGATTTTCATGAAATTTAAATTGTTTGATATATGTAGTCTAATATTATGGACATACAGGTGGTTTAAGGTATTTTTAATTTCAGTTTATTTATCAATTGGAAACATTTAAATTTGTTAAGTTAGTTATTTTCATTATTTTATTATTTAGAGCTGTTTTCTGTTTTGTTTCCCCCAAGTAATATAAATAATTCCTTTTCTCTACGACTCACATATAATAAGTTAATTGCATACGTATCCATGACTATATAATCCCCATCATTATACACGCCAATGATTATAATGATACTAGCGTTGTATAATAATGACAGTTCGTTCAAATAATGACTTCATTATTTGAAGGAACTGTCATCATTATACAACGTTAGTGTCAAAGTCTGTCAAAACCTACGTGGATGACAGTGATGTGACAGTTCGCCTCGCCATCATTGACAAATACAATTAAAATATTTTATATAAAATGGAATTTGTGAGTCGTAGATAACTGCGTTTTTCTCTCCAAATGTATTTTTTTTTGTTAACGTGAACGCGTTGGTGGGTTTGTCCTGTTGTGTTCTGTGAATGAGTAAATAAGTAAATACTGTATACAAGCTAGTTGCCCGATGTCTTGAAATTGATAAAGCCATCCATTCTAAATATAATTTAATCAAAAATCACTTCAAACAAATTTCTACTTCAGAAATTAGTTGGTTCTTAATATACTGTTTTTTTAAAGCCAAAGCGACAAGTCAAAAACTATATTTAATTTTTTTTTTTGGATGCGTTGTTCAAGATAATCAAATATTAAGATTAAAATGACACAAAACTGAAAATGTTTAACGACATATTGTCATAGGCCTCAGTAGCTCAGCTGGGAGAGCATTGTGCTAGAAACGGAAAGGTCCCTGGTTCAAATCCAGGTTGTGGCTGTAATTTTTGATTTATTTAAAATGTATATCCCGCCTACGTACAATGATATGTTCACAAAATTAAAAATTGTCATGATGAATTTCCATAATAAAGTTACATACTGGTTTTCCAGACATATACAGGGTCTTTCACAATGAGGTGACTTAAGAAATATATGGAGAGCAAAATGAAATGAAGAATTGAAAATCTTTGGACTTATGGTGTTGGATATGATCTTTTTAACTAAACAATTTTCAGGTTTTGGTTACTTCCGGTTACACCGGAAATGATATCAATTTTCACATTACAAATGGAACATCCTGTATTTTATAGAATTTTTGAAATCATCGTTAAATTTTGAGTCAATTGTATGTTACATAGCCTATACTTAAAATGTGTGATTTTTGAGATAATCAATTTTTATCAATAAAAAATGACAGCTGCAAGATTACTTTCAATTATTTATAAATTATTCGCTGTGGCCATTGGAAAAAAGTTGTTTGGCAAAATTATTGTGACGGTAACATAATAGGGTATTCCGGTGTTTTTGAAATTGTCATTTTTTACAAAGTATGGGTGCTACTGTTTGCTACTTCACAAGTAAAATATCAAATATTGTTTTAAATTAAGAGAAATCGTTGTTTGAAGTTTGAATTAGGATTGGTCGTTGTGACGTCACAAAGACCGCTCAACGTGAGCGACTTGACAACGTTGCTATATATAGGGTGCACCTAGTAAATTTTTGTCTTCTGTTGTGTCAACGTTTAGAATCGCTCGTTTGTTGACACATAATTTGGTTATTGAGGTTATATCAAACACTTGTTCAAAATGTATAAACTCCAACGCCGACATTGTTCTGTGCCGTAACAGCAGTAGAACAGTACCTCCTGATAAGATTTTCTTTACATTGCCTACTAGCGAGATGAGAGATGTTTGGCTTCAAGTTTCAATGATCAAATGATCTCTCAAAAAAGTTACCTTTATTCGTTGTCAAACAACAGAGTCGCCAACCGTCAACTTGGCCGATCAGCTGTTCGAGAGCTGTACGCTGTTGCCACCGCTACTAGGGATCGGTAATCATCGTGTATTTCCGAGGGTGGTCGGTGAATTCAAACGAAATGCACTTTTAATTGCAATTATCTCATAGAAAAACTAAATAAAAAAGCTCATAGCTTAACTTTATGAATCCTCATAAATTGCACAATAGGTTAAACCGAATATCTGCTTAAATTTTGACATGACCGGAATACCCTATTATCGACACATCGGCAGAGTTTTTCGGAAAGTTATACAGGATGATCAAACTACACTAGCAGTGATGTGGGCCGGGTAAATACCCTGTGAGTGGGTATTTATAAAATGGGTATTTGCCCGGGTATTTACCTCTACTTAGGGTAAATACCTAAATTTTGGGTATTTATCCTTTTTATACTTAAAACACCATTTACCGACTTTTCAGAGAGGGTGTAACACTTTTTTCCCACAAGCATTATTTTTAGATAGTAAATGTCATTCTGAGTAGGTATAACTTTTGATATGGACCTAATTGTTTTCTCAACGCCATGTTACAGTCGCTTGAAATATTAACTAAATAAAGAAAAATAAGCAATAAACTACATATCAAACAATGCTAAAACTAAGAAAGAGCACAATCAATACCCATAACAAAATTAAAAGTAAATAAATTTAAGTACAAAATTCAAAATGTTGAAAATAAACTATATAAACAATTGAACGAAAACAAAATAGGTACATGTGAAACTGTTTAGACATTTGTTTCTCTACAATGAATTGTCATGCTGAGTATAAAGTTTCTTTCATGCCGACTTATTGGATTTATCAATTCCTAAAGAAGGTAAGTCATATGAGACTGATATTTTTATGCTTTGTTTTAAAAATGTTTTTATTTTTATAAGAATAACCTTTACTTTGTGATAAGAGAATACCTTTTGATTTTGTGATAAAAGAAAAACCTTTATTTAGTAATTAAATATTTCCTTTTACGGCTATTTTTAATAACGATATTATGTTTATAAATACCCCTATAAATACCCACTTTGGGTAAATACCCAGGTCTTTACCTGGGGTATTTACCTGTGATAATAAATGCCCGGGTATTTAACATCACAGTACACTAGTCAACAAAATTTAAAAAAGAATGTACATTAGGTGCCGCTATTTTTTTTCTTATATACCTTGGTACGCTAAAGTAAAAAATCGTATTGAAAAAAATTTGAATGGATACGTTTTGGAGATATGATTTTTGAAAAAATTACTTTTTTTTTCGGTGGTGGTTTGACTAATTGGAGCATATCTCGAGTTCGGTACATCCAATTTGGTCGCTCGGCACATCAAATTAAAGCCAATTGAATCACCAATAAAAGTTATTAAAATAGTTTTCCAATCGCTTCAGTAGTTTCAGAGCAATGGACCATATTTTGGAAAATTTTTGGCACAAATGAAATTGAACAGTTACTTAATCGCCGGGGAAATGTATAAATCGTGAAAATATGCTCAGTTTCTTATTTTTACGTAGAGTTTGTACTTTTACAAAGAGAATAACGTATTTACGATGAAAATCTATGGAAAAATGACAAAGTTATGATCAATTATGATTGATGGATACCAAACTCCCAACAGTTGTGTAAATTGTTTAACATCTCCTGTGTAGTGAAATCCATATACTTTCAGCTCCATTATTCATAAATCATTCTGCTCATATAGATCCATATTATTGACCTATAATTATAAGACCAAAGTTGAACTCGAGTAAAGAACTAAACGTCAATCTTTTCAATTTTTGTTTATTTCTGGTTGTTCAGTTGTTTTCCAAAGCAATCTAGATTTGGCAATGTTTTCAATTTGTCCTTTCGTCAAATTCGCAAAACGCGTCTATAACTTACTTATTACTTTCGTAGCCACTGAGATAAAAAAGTTTTTAGGAATTTTTAAAATCACACCGCTGCCACCAAATGTCAAATCATTTACACTGGAGAACCCAAACAAAACTGTCACCTTTACTGGACCTTCTTTATACTAATTTTTGAGACCATTGACGGGACTATCTCCCTCATGAATACCAACGCTTATAAATAAACATATGAAAAATTAGCCCAGGATATTTAAAACCTCCAAACAACCCATCCAAGCAAATTAATTCTCCCCATCCTTTTTTATATATATTTCCCGATCGAAGGCCTGCACAGAACGTGATCGATGGTGTCTCCTCTTCTATGGCCCACACCACCGGCACCTCCATTCAACTTGTTGAATGGGGGTGCCATTCGTTGTCGGCATGCCGGAATGGGCTATCTCGCCAACGACACCGCCGGCTGCGAATATAAAAATTCAATTAGGGAAAAGTCATGGGCATCATCTTCGGCGGGGTGCGATCGTTGGGAGCGAATCGCGTCCTGAATCGAAAACGTCACATTCACGCCAGACACTCGAACGGAAGAATGTCGGGCATCCATTCATGACCGACGCCGATCTCAATAACGCCGCGGTCTTGGGCGACCGCCGACGTCGCCTGCCCTGTGCACGCGCAGGGTAAGAACTTCGTTCAAGGGGGTAAGAACTTATTCGAGCCCGATATTCAGAAGAAATGTTTTTTAAATTAATTAAAACCAGACTGCCGGTTGACTTCCATGAAAATACGATGAAAAAAAAGTCATATGGTCAATCCATATGAAATGGTCCAGAAAAAATAAGTTGGATGTTTTAACATTTTAGAAAAAATCAAATAATCTCCTTTAATGAATTGTGTTCTGGGAGTGTAAAACCATTTTTGTTTTCACTTTATCATACGTAGTACGTAAAGTGTTGTAATCGTGCCAAAAAAAAATTTTGAGATTTTAGCGGTAATATGTCTTTTTGGGTCCCCTGAACATTTTTGACCAAGGTACAAAAAATGTCTGTGTGTGTGGATGTGGGTGTGTATGTGTGTGTGTACCCGTTTTTTGTGGCGACGATTCCGGAGAAACTACTAAAGGTATCGGGACGAAACTTCATATTTAGAAGTTTCATGGCCAAACTTAGAGCTGAAAAGCTTTCTGTTAAAAAGGGTCCAAAGCAACTGGAGGTTTAGTCTTAGCATTTTTGAAAGATTTTGTAAATAAGCCGGCATTTCTGGAATTTCGTCGAAATAGTTAAATAATAAATTAAACTAGAGGAAATTCCGAATAATTTATGACTATGACATTTTTTGGTACAATCAATAGTTTAGCTGCATGAGCAAATTCTATTTCATCGAGATCGGTCGTACTGCATTAAAACTAGTAGCCAGGATATGTCAGATTAGATGTCAGATGTGATTATAATGACGGTAGACAGTGTCAAACGCTAATGCTTTGACAATACTACTGTCAATACAAGCTGCGTTCGGATATTGAACACCGTTAAGGTGCGCTTTCATTAGTGCTAATGGCAGTGGTAGTAGACGCCATTATAGTATTTCTAATAGAATTTCATCACGACATGTGAGAAACACTATAATTTCGTCTGCTACCACCGCCATTACCTACCATTGCCACCAATCGGAACGCACCTTCACACTTTCTACACCCAATAACACGTGTCATTTGGACGGTATACCCGGTGTCAATGGAGTACAATATCCGAACGCAGCTTTAATCGATTTATCTGTCTAGGTCTACTAGTTTTATTTTAATGCAGACATAGCCGATCTCGATAAAATAATATCTCATACACCTAAACTATTAATTTTATATATAGTATGATAAAGTCATGTGCCTGGCCATATCAGATTTTTTTTTATTTTGCTCGGTTCAGGAATGGCGACCCGTTTTGTGTCAGCGACGGGCGTAGCCAGGGGGAGGGTTTTGGGGGTTCAAACCCCCCCGAAAAGTTAGGATATTATATCTTTAATATTTTTCTTATGAATATAAGGGTTATTTTATGTACTTTTAGTCGTTTTATTTCCTTGAAGATTGAGATTTTAGCAAAAATATGTTTTTTTGTGTCCCCTGAACATTTTTGACCAAGGTATAAAAAATGTCTGTGAGTGTTTTTTTATGGCGACGATTCCGGAGAAGCTACTAAAGGTATCGGGACGAAACTTCATATTTAGAAGTTCCATGATCAAACTTAGAGCTGAAGAGCTTTTTGTTCAAAAGGGTACAAAGGAACTAGAGGTTTACTCTTAGCACTTTTCAATGATTTTGCAAATGGGCCGCCATTTCTGTAATTTCGTCAACATAGTTAAAGTAGAGGAAATTCTGAATAATTTATGACTACGACATTTTTTGGTACAAGTTAATAGTTTAGCTGCATGAGCAAATGCTATTTGATCGAGATTGGTCATTCTGCATGAGAACTATTTAGCCAGGATTCGGCAAATATTTTTATTCTAAGGACAGGTAGTGTCAAACGCTGATGTTTTGAGAATACCTATAGTCAATAAAATCAAAATATCTGTCAAATCCTAGTTAACTAGTTTTATTTTAATGCAGATACGACCGATCACTATCAAATAGTATCTCATGCAGCTAAATTATTTATTTTATACATATAGGTATACTATGATAGTCATGTGCCTGGCTACATCAGATTTTTTCTATATATGTACATATATTATATATTTAATTTTGGTATCTGGAATATGTAAAATATTAAGTAAATTCACAGGATGTTTTTTTTGTCATTTACAAACCTAAAATTCTAAAATACATTTAAAGTAGGTACACTATACAATAACAAATGGTTGTCTAATGTTAAGAAAATAACATTCTTAACATAATTTGTTTGTTTTAAGACAACACATACTTAGAATATTTCGTTAATATAAAACAACCTAAATATTTTCTTTAAGAAAACGATTGTTTTGATTTCAGACCCAGTTCTACCTGCGCTAAAACGCGTTTTCTATTAACGGCGTTACTTATGGTTCAAAATTGATGTAATTCTCAGTGTCGATTCTTAGATAAATAAGGAGTTTGGCTAGGCCAAAAATAATTTTCTGATTACATAAAAATGAATTTTTTATTCTCTCTTTTCTCTCTTTTCAAATATAATACCCCTAGCCAAAGTCACAATACAATAATAGATATTTTATCTAGGTACAATTTCAGCCCAAACATTATAACTTTTCCGCTAACCGAAAAATGCGATAATTGTCAGATATGTAAACAATGGCCATATTTCGCCATATAAGTTTTAATCGATACGTAAACCACGGCATAGACACGGACCCCGACAGAAAAACATCGAATCTAAACATTTCATTTCGTAGTTGCGATGTTTTTACAACGGAGCTTTAAGAGAAGTCATTGTTTTGAAAATAATGTGAAGGGTGCCGAATAGGTTATTTTTTAGGGTATGCGCCTGCAAAAATTCTGTTTTTTTTTGAAATTGGGAATTTCGGTTTTTGAATTTTTTTGTTTAATTTTTTATTTTTTTTGTTTGATCAAAAGTCGGTTTTTCAAAAGTCGTTTTTTTTTGTAAAACTCAGTATTTGAAAAATTGTTTTTTAGTAATGTGTGGGAAATTTGAAAAAGGAAACAGTTTTGAAGAATGATGATTATTTTTTAAATCATTTTGTGTGTATTTTTAAATCATGTTTCTAGGGTTTGTCAGGTTTGCTTGTAAGGTTTACTTTGAGGCAATTTTGAAGTTTCTAGGACACAGGATTCGTTCACTATTAATTCGCATAAACTACCGAATTTACCAAATTTCTTTTTTATTTTGACCCTATTTTTTCAAAAACTTGATATGTTTGTTATTCGACATTTGAGTTCGGATTCGTGTTCACCGCAAACGCTTACTTTCCGGTTTACTCGGTATTTTACTAAATACCTTCATGTTATAAAATTACTTTCATGTTATACAATATTATTTTCAATAATATTAATACTAATAATTGTGTGGCCACAGCAATGATAATATGTTATAGATTTATACCTTCATAACATAAGATGAGCAAACAGCTTTAGTTTTTCAAGTTTTTTTTTTATTTGAATTAGTTTGGCTGTAAAAACTGCTTTTAAAAAATACTTTTGCAAATACAATGGGATTGAGTCATTCGAAGAACGTATAAATTATTTAATATTGTTATTTTAGATATAAAATTAAAGAGCAGCTGGCTCGATTTTATTGTTGTCAGAGCATTTAATAACAGGTCTATATATTTTCTTTAGCTTTTATATACGGTGTCTCTAATACTGAAATGTTCGCATTCACTGTCTTTGAGCTATAATTTCTTCAGGTTCTTCAATTAAGGTATGAATTGATTTTTCCTTGTTTTCCTTTTCTTTGGTCTTTCGACAAGCGTTATATAATAAATACAGTGTTTCATTATCGTCAGTTTTAACTCGTTAGTTTTATAAATAAATTCTATTATGTAAAAACGGTTTCTTAAATTTAAAAACCAGTTTTCACATATCCAAAAGAGCTGTTTTAAAACCGACAAACCCTAGCGACAATCCAACACAATGACAGTTTTTATTATTTTTTAAAGATGGCCCACTTGTATATTATATTGTGTTTTTGATTTGGCATTTTGGTTAAAAATCAAATTCTCCAATAACAACGTGATTTAAAGTTGCTATTTAACGAAAATAAAACCATGCATTCTTAAATTAAAGAATCAACACAATGAGACGGTTCATGACAAACATAAAAGTATGGTGTGTGTGCTAACTATTACATCCTGATGACGTATGCAAAGGCCAGAATGACTGCGTGGATATACTTGCGTGAATTAGCAAATTCTTGACTTGGAAATCCCCTCAATATTCGCCGTATCTCTTGGAGCAACGAAAGTTATGTTGTCTTAAAAATGTATTTTATTTTTTTTCTCTATTAAGTCAACTGTTATGGGCAACATATTGTGTACAATTGAGTTTTTCTTTCTTGCTTTTGGAAGATTATTAAAGCAACCTGACAAAATAATTGGATGATTACATTTTTTATGAAACCAATTTATTGTTTATTGTAATGATAAAGTAAAATTAAACAATAAAAACAAAAGGTCTGTATGTCCAACTGAGGACAGCCTGTATTTTGGTTGTTTTCCCAAGCATGTAGCAATTTTAAAGGAAATTACTTGGTACACAAAAAAAACATCGTTAGGCACATTGTTTACTATTAATTAACGAATATTATGTGGAATATATGTATGCTTGTTAGATTTAATTCCCGCCTTACATTACCGAGCTGTAAAATACCTATTAAGTATTTGTCATATTTAACAAATATCACAAAGAATTCAAATTAAGTGCCTACATAATGCAAAGTATTGCACCCAAGAATTGCAAATTGCCATTTATTTTAATAGTTCTCTGAATATTCTGGTGAAGAAATAAGCCATATCGTTATCTTTTTTTTTTCAAATGGGACGGTATATATTTCTTCGAAGTTTAACAATAATGATGTTTAATTAGTTTTAAAAAAAACTAACAATTACAATAAATTTGATTTTTTTAGTACTAAATTTATTAACTATTTCGTATAATTCAAATAAATATGCAATGACTCAAAGATATCTGGTGCTTCGATGGCGACAAAGAAATATTTCTTTGCTGATAAAAATGCATTTGTTTGAAATATTAGTTTGGTATAAAGAACGTTTTTATTATTTGTGTCACAAACTTATGTTTTCAGTTAAAATTTACAATTTGTATATTAAAACGAACGAGATTTATTTACTTCAAATAATTATGACTGTGTTGAGTGAAAGAATTATAACTTTTTAAATTAACGAAATTGTTGGTTGAGTTAAAATGCGATATTTTAAGGTTGCAATAAACGGTTCTTTGATTAAAGAAATTATTAATTTGCTGAAGGAATTTATGTGAACTTATTATTGAGGGAAATAAATCTCTTCTTGTATACAAATATATTTGTTTGAATCAAACTTAGATTTCTTTGGTGTACAAGCAAATAAACCAGAGTATTTATTGAATTTATTGAACAAAATATTTTTGTTTTAAACATTTTCCCCATAGGTACTTAGTAATGTAGCAAAAATAGTATAGATACTAGTACTTTTTATAAGTAAAAAAATCTGATGTGGCCAGGCACATGACTTTATCATATTATATATAATATTAATAGTTTAGCTGCATGAGATTCTATTTGACCGAGATCGGTCGTGTCTGCATTAAAATAAAACTAGTTAGCCGCGATTTGACAGATATTTTGATTCTATTGACTTTTTGATTAAAATCAAATAGAATCAAAAATGGGTACCCAAAAGGACATATTTCCGCTAAAAACTCATTTTTTTTGGCCCGATTACAATAAAAATATAAAAATAAAAATATCTGCATTCCAAAAATATAACCATTATTTGATCATTGTAGTCTCGAATTTGATAAAACCTTCAATTGTGAATACAATTTCGTCATAAACGATGTAAAATGATATATATTGTTTTTAATGATGTCTTGTTTAGAAATAGAAGGCAATTACTTAAAAAAACTGCAAGGGTTATGGTATAACAATATTAGTACATTTTGCACTAAAATATTCAAAATTTCAAAGTCAGAAGTACATAGAAATATAGTCCATTACTACTATATAGAGTGCGGAATTATAAGCATTTATTTTTGGAAAATAAATAATAAATTATTGAAAATAATTTTATAACGTGAAAGTAATTTTATAACATGAAGGTATTTTACTAAACGGAAACTAAGCGTTTGCGGTGAACACGAATCCGAACTCAAATGTCGAATAACATTTCAAGTTTTGGAAAAAATAGGGTCAAAATAAAAAACCCCTAGAAACACGATTTATAAATACCTACACACAAAATGATTTAAAAAATAATCCTCATTCTTCAAAACTGTTTCTTTTTTTCAAATTTCCCGCCCATTACTAAAAGACAATTTTTCAAAAACCGGCTTTTAGAACTGGCATCCAGAAAACGACAACCCACAAAAACCGGCCAGGGGTGCGCAAAACCGGTGGGTGGTACTAGAGTTTTACGAAAACACGACTTATCAAAACCGTCAAACAAAAAAATTAAAAAATAAACAAAAAAAATCAAAAACCGGAATTTCCAATTACCAAAAAAAAACAGAATTTTTGCAGGCGCATAACCTACAAAATAACCTATTCCATACAGAAAAATATATACCTACTTCAAATGTATTTTAGAATTTTAGGTTTTTAAATGACAAAAAAACATCTTGTGAATTTACTTAATATTTTACATATTCCATATACCAAAATTAAATATATAATATACGTATATTATATAATATTATATAGAAAAAAATTGATGTGGCCAAGTATATATGTATAAAATTAATAATTTAGCTGCATGAGATTCTATTTGATAGTAATCGGTCGTATCTGCATTAAAATAAAACTAGTTAGCCGCGATTTGACAGATATTTTGATTCTATTGACAGTAAGTATTGTCAAAACATCAGCGTTTGACACTACCTACTGTCATTAAAATCAAATAGAATAAAAAATGGGTACCCAAAAGGACATATTTCCGCTAAAAACTCATTTTTTTGGCACGATTACAATAAAAATATAAAAATAAAAATATCTGCATTCCAAAAATATAACCATTATTTGATAATTGTAGTCTCGAATTTGATAAAACCTTCAATTGTGAATACAATTTCGTCATAAACGATGTAAAATGATATATATTGTTTTTAATGATGTCTTGTTTAGAAATATAAGGCAATTACTTAAAAAAAACTGCAAGGATTATGGTATAACAATATTAGTACATTTTGCACTAAAATATTCAAAATTTCAAAGTCAGAAGTACATAGAAATATAGTCCATTACTACTATATAGAGTGCGGAATTATAAGCATTTATTTTGGAAAATAAATAATAAATTATTGAAAATAATTTTATAACGTGAAAGTAATTTTATAACATGAAGGTATTTTACTAAACGGAAACTAAGCGTTTGCGGTGAACACGAATCCGAACTCAAATGTCGAATAACATTTCAAGTTTTGGAAAAAATAGGGTCAAAATAAAAAACCCCTAGAAACACGATTTATAAATACACACAAAATGATTTAAAAAACAATCCTCATTCTTCAAAACTGTTTCTTTTTTTCAAATTTCCCGCCCATTACTAAAAGACAATTTTTCAAAAACCGGCTTTTAGAACTGGCATCCAGAAAACGACAACCCACAAAAACCGGCCAGGGGTGCGCAAAACCGGTGGGTGGTACTAGAGTTTTACAAAAACACGACTTATGAAAACCGAAAACAAAAAAAATAAACAAAAAAATTCAAAAACCGGAATTTCCAATTACCAAAAAAGCAGAATTTTTGCAGGCGCATAACCTACAAAATAACCTATTCCATACAGAAAAATATATACCTACTTCAAATGTATTTTAGAATTTTAGATTTTAGATTTTAGAAAAAAATTGATGTGGCCAAGTATATATGTATAAAATTAATAATTTAGCTGCATGAGATTCTATTTGATAGTAATCGGTCGTATCTGCATTAAAATAAAACTAGTTAGCCGCGATTTGACAGATATTTTGATTCTATTGACAGTAAGTATTGTCAAAACATCAGCGTTTGACACTACCTACTGTCATTAAAATCAAATAGAATCAAAAATGGGCACCCAAAAGGACATATTTCCGCTAAAAACTCATTTTTTTTTGGCACGATTACAATAAAAATATAAAAATAAAAATATCTGCATTCCAAAAATATAACCATTATTTGATAATTGTAGTCTCGAATTTGATAAAACCTTCAATTGTGAATACAATTTCGTCATAAACGATGTAAAATGATATATATTGTTTTTAATGATGTCTTGTTTAGAAATATAAGGCAATTACTTAAAAAAAGCTTGCAAGGATTATGGTATAACAATATTAGTACATTTTGCACTAAAATATTCAAAATTTCAAAGTGAAAAATACATAGAAATATAGACCATTACTACTAGAGTGCGGAATTATAAGCATTTATTTTTGGAAAATAGGCGCTTAAAATTAGCACGAAAAATGAGAAAAAGCACACAAAAAACTCTTTATATTTTATTTTTAAAAAAATGTATTCGCCTATTATACGCCGGTAGAGATAAATTGAGCACCTCAGAGGTATACTGTGTTAATTACATAGGATTTCAATATAACTTACCACTGTTTGCTTCTGAGGGACTTAATTGAACTAAGAAGCATGTGGTTTTCCACCTAGTTGCGCGCGTGCATATGCGCTTGCATTTTTCGGCGCAGGTGTAACCACGTGACACATTCTTCTTAGTCCAAATAGTATGTATATTTAAACGTAGTTGAACAAATTGAACAAAAAAAAATTAAGTTAATATGTGTTACTGAAACAATGTTTAATGTAGCATGGCTAAGAAGTAAATGTTAAACTTAAACATTTTCATTTTAATACTGTGAAATAAAGGGACAAAATATAACAAAATAGGCGTAAAATCAAAACAATCACTACCAAGAGACAAATCGTAAAATAAATAATTGTAACTTACTGTTATCATGCATATTCTGCAGAATATTTTATTGTTTTGAATAATTAATTCGGGATTTGTTTATCTATGTGGCAGAGGGCCATTTATCCTTAATAGCATTCCAAATACACTAAAAATCCGGGAAAATAAGCAAAATAAACAATATAAAAATAAACGCTTACATTATTTAAAACTGCGTCCAAGCAAAATATTTTTTCGAGAATTTAGTTATGTAAGGCCATACTTATGTAAACTAATTTTATATTCTGTTCTTTATTTCAAACCTGTATAATAGTAATTTAATTTACTATTTAATAAACTATTAATAACTTAAGAAAAATCCATACTAATATATATTCTACACCAAAAACTAACACGTACAAAACACGATACACAAAATAATTACCATATTTCAGAACGCTAATCCAATCGACAGGGCATAATCAAAACACCGATCAACAAATTTCCAAGAACCGTCACTATTTCAATCCGCCAAACATCAAACCGAATTTCGTACTGGCATCAATTCAAGTACCTACACGAAAATCGAATAACGCAACAAGGAAGTATGTGTCAACACCTAACAAACTTCAGACTTCTATTTCGAAACCACCATCCTGCAAAGTATGTTTTCAACCCGAAGCACGGAAAATCCAAAAACACTAACAACCCGTTTACTTTTTCCTTACATACACTTACTCACTTGCGTCACAGTTTCGCGCTAACGAAAGAATCATACCAACTACCTCAACACGACTGAAAGGATTACCTTAAATATGTCCAAGGATAACGTTTTCTATTGGTGTGAGTGTATTTTTCTATGTATATTTAACGTGTTTATGTGTATATATGTGTATGTATGTGTGTATATATATATGTAGTAACATCAATTATCTACCTGTTGATCCTGCTGTGGGGTTGTACGAGTTGCACCGGAAGTCGGAACTATACAGGGACTATCGTCGGGGTGCCTGAAGCCTTCAGGAAGGAGCGCTCTGTCGATGTGGTGGGGCATAAACGATCACCTTCCAACAGGCTCGCCCCCTGTACCCGCGCAGCCTTCTCCTGACCCCACAACTTAATTGACCGTAAATGAGATTTCCGTCTTAAATTGTCTTGCAGATGAAAATTATAAGCCTTAGGTGTTGTTGGCGAGCTGGTCGGTGGTTTTCAGTTTTTTTTTTGTGGTTTTCGATGTTGATGAAGGACTGGAGATGATGATACACCATGGAAGTTTTGTGAGCTATATGTAGTGTTGTAGTGGTTATTCTAAGTATATAAATGTTTTTCTTCCTGGATTTGAGTTGGTTAGTGTTTTTATGCGATCGGGTGTTTTGTTTATATTTTGGTTTCCGTTAGTTGCGACTTCCGGTGATGCGTAAGTGTCAAGGTCTTATTGGTTTGTTTTGAGATTTGTGTATCTTATTTTATTGTATGTTTTACTACTTATAGAAAAAAAGATGTTGCCATTTTACTGCAAAATGAATTTCTACTTAGTGAAATAATTTCCAAATGGGCTTATTTTGCAGTAAAATAGCAATATTTTTCTATACTTAGTAAAACAGTGTAATACCATTTCAGAAACTACACTAAATGGGCAATCATTTAAAATAAATAAAAATCATGAACCTGCTATAGTAGTAGCTGGTACATGTAATCTCAACAACTAGTTTAAATACACGGTAGTTATATATATATATTCTTCATAGAGTGTCAAAATCAATACTAATCGATAATTCAGTGCCTATATTTCGAAGAGTGACTAAATACCTAAATACATGATTTTAGGATAATATGTATATGAAGCTTAGACATGAAGCTCTTGTCAGTCAAGTCAAATTTGGAATCCAATTAATTAGCAACAATTAGCCCGACAAATACCTTTCTCCTTATTAGCAACACTAATTGCTTGATAATTAATAATTGTTTGATTCTGTTGGATCCACTGGGCATTTTTTTTTTAAATGTTGGTTACGTAAAAATAAAATGTTTTTAATCCTTTAATTAATTTTCTCTCTTAGAGATTTTAAGATTTGGAAAACTTCAAAGCCAAGAAGAGCAATAAATAAATACAGAATCTGTTTTTTCAAGTTTCTGTAGTTATGGAAATTATTTTCAGAATATTAAAAGAAAGAAAAATATACAAGATACAGTTTTATCACCATTTATATTTTCAATTTTATGAGCGACGAAAACTGACTAAAACATTTTAATTAGAGTTTCTACACCCAAAATGATTTTTGCCAAATGCATGCTTTACACCGGACGATAATATTGGTATTTTGGTTTCTTAACAATTGATACGTAGAGTGAGTCCAAAATTAATGTTTTATGTATACTTACGCGAAGAATATACAGGGTGTGTATAAATTGGCGGAAAAGCTATACGTGGCGATGTTCTTCGTAAAATTCTGACTCGACAATCTATAATCTAAAATGTTGTACCGTGCTTCTTGAGTCTTCACGAGGTCTCCAAAGTCATGATATCCGATCTCTTGAATGGTGTTATTATTTGAAATCTATTGATGGAGAAGCTGCAGTTTAGAATAAAGAACAATATTGAAAATTTTTCTTTTCCTAAATGTTATCTTTCTGCCTAGAAAGTTTGTTTTTAATTTCGGTATTTCGTTAATTTTGTCATAAAAATACATTGTGCAACACTGTAGAACATGGGTAACTTAATTTTGGCATTTGTCACTTTTGACAGTTGTATAATCAAATTAACTAATTTGACTTGTTTGTTTACATTGCATAGTAACACGAACACCTGTTGGATTCAGCGCATAGTAACACGAACACCTGTTGGATTCAGCGTTGCCAAATCACAATAATGACGCTACAACATTTTAGTATAAAGATTGTTGACTCAGAATTTTACGAAGATCATCGCCACGTATAGCTTTTCCGCCAATTTATACACACCCTGTATATATCGTTCACTGAAGTAAACCGTTGATTTGACCGGTTGTCTTACTTTAAGATTGTATAATTTTAAATGAATACTATACTTATTTGACTTAAGAATTTGTTCTTTTAAATCAAAAGGTTGGGTAGTTATATTAATCGGCTAACATTCTTGCATTAAACATTCATCCTACTTCTTTTAAATATGAACATGTTATTTTGAAAGCAATAATATTACTACTAGAGAAGACACCCAGTGTCCCTTCTTAGTCTCTTTCCATCAATATTAGAGAATATTAGAGAT
The DNA here is from genome assembly GCA_963966075.1 of Aphodius sticticus. Lineage (NCBI taxonomy): Eukaryota > Metazoa > Arthropoda > Insecta > Coleoptera > Scarabaeidae > Aphodius > Aphodius sticticus. Next base: position 72,372,002 of record OZ014509.1, read on the forward strand.
CAATATTTGAACATTTCTACGTCAGGTTTGACGGTATAATAGCACAATCACTGATGGTGCATAGATATATGTATGCGGTTATATACCATCTAGGAGACCTCTCTTACGACGAGAAACTAAAGCGCCATCTATAGGCATTCTTCACATTATTTTCAAAACAACGACTTTCTTAAATCAAAACAATCGTTTTCTTAAAGCAAATATTTATGTTGTTTTATATTAAGGAAATTTTGTTATTATAAGGATGTGTTGTCTTAAAACAAACAAATTATGTTAAGAATGTTATTTTCTTAATATTACACAATCATTTCTCTGTGTGCACTCGTATTGTCTGCTTAGTAACAAGCAACATTCTTCTACGAACGTCCGACATTTTCAATTTTTTTATTTTATTTGAAAAGCGCTCCTATCAGCATTTTTAATCAAGTCAAGAAGACATAATTTCACACCATCTGTGGGCACATTGTGAGAATTAGAAATTAGTGAGATTAGATGCTGTAGAGAAATTTTGTTAAAATTTTATTTTCAGCTCAATCGGGTGGGAAGTAATTTCATTTTAGAAAAGGTGGTGGGGTACCCTGACCCGCCTTCCGCGGCGGGACCGAATTATAACCTGCACGGTGGGCGTGTTTCAAACATTAGTAGGAGATGGGACGGTCTATCAGCGCCACAAAATCAAACCGACCAGTCAGGGGATATTTGTTTGGTATATAGGCTCACATTGGTTCGCAGCTCACCTAGAATATCGTGTTGTGATTGGTCGGTTGAGTACATACATAGAGTTGGATACACTCAACTTGCGTCCATACCGACAACTTCTTTATAGCTAATGCGCTAATTTCATCTGTTTTGCGAATTTGGTAGCAGCTGGCCTATACGATGTCGGCATAACGAGTGATTTCCAATTATTTATGACGTAACTCTGGTTGCATAATAGGTTATTATTGGTATGGTATTATTATTATTGCAGAATTTAGTTCAAAAAGAACCAGTAAACCATAGGAAAGCATAGGTTAGATCAGTATATTCCTTGTTTGTAAATACATATTGGAACTAAAATGCTCATATTGATTTATTTGATTTGTAATTTCAATATTTACAGTTTACTTACTTAATTACTTACAACTTACTATACAGTTTACATACCTTAATTATTTATTTTGATTTCATGTGCTATGTTGCTTGAAAACACCAGAAAAACCATTTCTTGCACATTGCAGGTTTGTTCGATTTTCCAACATGATTCTGCAACCTGACATTCTACTTTCTTTAGTACTCGTTATATGACACAATCACAATTTAGATGGTAATATATTATTTGACACGACAAATTTGGAAAATATTATGACAACCAAATGGCGGATCTGTCCAATCTGTCATTTCCAGGCTTAGTTGGACATGGAATGATAGGAAAATTCATCTTTAGGTTAATATTTACGACTATTAATTATTAGAAAATATTGACGTAAAGGTCTTATAAGTTTTGTCCAAAGCATGTACTTACATTTGACGAAAAAGTATATCCGTTGACAAATAAACTTTATCATTAATCAATCAATATATTTCACCCAACAATTTCTTCAATAAAACTAAGAAACACAATACCATTACACTACATTACATACAACTTCATTACACAACTGATTTAGTCATCAGATCGATATAAATTATTATAACACGTTGTTTATTGACAGAAGAATTTTATAGAAATGACCAATAATAATTTTATAGGTATTAATAAAAATCGGCCATTTGTTCCAGTATGTTAAATAGTTTCTAGGAGCAGGTCGCAGTATGATTTTTTGTCCATTGCGTTTTATTTATTTTTTATAAATGTTGTATCAAAAAGCATACATACTAAGACATAAAGACTTTAATTTATTGTACATTTTATGTTGTGCTTTCGTAACAACGAGGTATTGTTAGGTACCTTTGATGTTCTTAAACACATTATGAACACAATTTTATTTTTCTAGCAAACTGAATTGCTTTGCTCAAGTTGTTTTTTTAAATAAATAAATAACCTTTAACCATATTACGTGAAGGTTGAATTTTATTTATATTTAAATTTTCAAAATAAATAAACATAACGCGCCTATATTTTCCTACAATAGAACCTACATTTCGTAAAGTAAAATAAGTGTAAACATTATCCACCAAATAATAGTTTTAATTGAATACGTCTATATTTAAAATAATGCTGCCAGTGCTCTAGCGTTATTAGATTCCTTTATACGTATAGAGGATTATCTTTCAGCTCTTCGTGGGATGCGAATGCCTTTGCGTTCATATCCAGCCCATTTCAGTCATTCCACAGCACGAAGCTTACATTTCAGCTGGCGTCCGCTCAGAAAAGGGACTGAAAATGACATCATCGCAGCAATTCCACAATATTTCGCCAGCGTCATTATTCTCTGATAATAACACCCGTTAATTTTTTTAATTTCGGAGTTTTTGACAGTGCACTAAATATAAACGAATTTATTTCAGCAGTGTCTGCTAGGGCATCACACCAAGTTCTGCGTGACCACAATACGAATTGCTTGATGTTGATTACAGAACGCAAGGATTTTGGAGTATTTATGAAAAAAATAACAAGCATTATAAAGCTGAAAATGACGGAACCTACCGGTAATAGCACGAATAATTTGTTTAGACTCCATAAGCAGAATTGTGTGTATCTGTTCAAACTTTTTATCTTTCTTATTGATGTAACTTCGTACATTTTGCAATTATGGTAAACGTCCTTTATTTTAGGACATCCGGTTTGTTGATTTATAATTACACTTGTCAACCCACAATCGTTTCTTATTCTACCAATTTTCTAACGGTCAGAATATAACCTAGAAGTTTGACTGATCTTGATAATTGAGTGTTATGCTAAAAGTTGTTTTTTTCCTTATAAGGTAACTGCAATTCGACTTTTTTTTTACATCGCTACAGGATAACAGTAATTAAGAAAATTCTAATAACATCTATTTAGGCTGACTAAAAATGATTTATATTTTCACAATAACTGCCCTATTAACCACTATTATTTACAAATTTAGGGGTGTCGGAATTAGGTACATTTAAATGTACCACGTCCGTAAATCAGACATGTGTGTCGGAATTGTGGTAAGAAGTAATACATATGGCTCTATTGCTGTCTTTACAAATTACGGACATCAATAATCCCTAATTATTACAGGGTGTCATCAACAGTCCCTAATTCCGTGGTAAATGTCGACAGGCGTCATTGGAGATAATGAAATAAGACAGAATGATGAAACACTAGCAGCAGGGATTAGCGATTTTGGCATTAATACCTTTGGAGATGACAGTTGAACTCATTCCATCTCCATTAAAAAAATCATTATTCTGGCCTGAAGCACCCAAATAAAATAAAAAGAAACTGTTCTTCTGTAACACTATCTCTGATGATTAGAGAGAATGAGAATGAGAGTCTGATGAATAAAACGCTTCTTTTCAGTCCGTAATTGTTTATTTTCCAACAAATTTAAATCATAGCCTACGTTTCGCCCACCGGTTTGGGGCATCTTCAGGGCATAATAGCAAATTTTAAAATTACAAAACTCGAATCGTGAAATAAAAAATCACAAACTGCACAGTCATAAGTTACATAGGATTAGAGACAATATTAATTAATAATAAGAAGGAAGCACAAAAGAAAATTATTCTAAAGAAATAAGAAAGGAAGCGAAAAGGGAACAATAAAAAGCTGCGAAAAAAAAAACACTAAAAATTCCAGATGCAAGAAACTTACTTACTTAATACAGATGAGGTAGAGAGGACAGACTGAAGAAGACAGTATTTTATATTGTTTTATTAAAAATGGTAAAAGATAAATGTACATTATATAAATAAACATTTCTTAAGAATAAATATTATTTAACACTATTTAAAACACTTAATATTTACTTGAATGTTTTTATTTGTCGGAATAATGTACCACAAGTGTCTGATTTAGGATCACTGTTTGAATTAGGTTTACTAAGGTGTCTGATTTCGGATCAAAATATACGCTTAGTGTCTGAATTAGGGGCAATTGTTTAACTTATAAAATATAATATAAATTACATTAATTACTATTATCAATTTTCTTTAAAAATGAATAGCCGTATATCTTTAGAAGAAAATAATATTGTTTTAAAAAGTTGACATTGTCATTAGCACCACAAATGTAAATTCTAAAGTGACAAATGTAACAAAAATTCCGTAACCTGTCGGGATTTGGAGCGTTACCTTACATACGTTACGTGCAACCCCCTGTATGATATGTCAATTACATAATGCATAATATGGTTATAATAATTAAATTATTTGGAAGTGTTTTTTGAACAGGACCCGCAAAAGTTTGCGCTGGCCATGTCTAAAGGTGCTCTTACACGTAGCCCCTTTTGTTGCGCGAGATTCTGTTGCAACACTATGAAATGGCATGTTGTGTTCACACGTGAGATAAAATCAGTCAAAAGTTGCGCCACTTTCGACTAGCGCCAGCGCCAAGTGGCAGCCACAGATTTCAAAGTTGCGGTGCTATTCACACAGTACACGCCAGTTTTCATTGCTGCAACTTGTAAAAGTGGCACGTCGAATGTCAAGAATTGGTCAAGGAATGACTGCGCATCCTCGTACTTCTAGTGGTTGTGTTTATATTCTGCCTCATTAAGTTTTAAGCGGCGATAGTGATACTGTGTTGTTGTTTATTCCATAAAAAATGGATTCAGATTCTGATGCCGATGAGAGGACTAGAGCAACTGCGTGTTATGAGCTAATGTCAATGAGCTATTCAAGGCCGCTTTTGTAGGAAAAGGCTCTTATTGAAATTTTTAGTTTGCCGCGTATTATTGCATATTTTGTCGAACCTACAGGAGAAAGTCCCCAAGAATGATAGGAGGATCTAAATGTAGAGAAATTTCATTTTAAGTTTAACCAACATTCCCATCAATGTCATTTTTTACGATCGTAAAAAAATTATTCGAACAAAAAGTCTCGTCTTGGGTTGGGTTGGGAATTATTATATATTATATATAATTTAATATTAATTATTATATAATTATATATATAATTATAACAACTAGAAAGAAAATTTTGCTAAATGAGCATTATGCGGAAAATATAAAATCAGTTGTTTATTTACGAGGATTTTAGTTGGAATATTTATTGTAATATTTATCTATTTGTTTTTTTAGAATGAATATTTATTCGAAATTCTTTTTAGAGAAGAAGGATTTATTTTAACTTGTTTCTGTTGTTAACATTGTATGTTGAAAATAATAACTATTTATTTATGTTCTTTTCTGTTTAGAGAATTAGTATTTATCGGTTAGCATCCTTTATTTACAAAATATCAATTTAATAAGTTTTTACTTTGTTGAAGTTCGATAGTTATCGATAGTTTTAACGATAACTATCGGACACGCCAACTATCGATGTTTAACCAACACTACCGTATATACATCTACTAAATGTTGCGCCACTAAAGTGGAAGTGGACCAACACGTCGGTCCATTTCCGGGTGGCGCTAGTACCGTGTTTGTACCTGTTTACACGCAGCAACATTTTAGCTGTACGCAACTTTAAAAAATTGCGCCCTTTACTGAAAGTGTCGCAATATTTATAGTTGCAGCGTTGTTCACACATTGCAATACAAGAATTGCGCCATTTTTTAACTTGCGCAATACGAAAAGTGGCGTCATGTAAGAGCACCTTAAGGGCAGAATCAAATTTATCCTTAAATTTGTCTAGAATTGTCTGAAATGTATCATGCAATCATGACAACTGTACATTTTTTTCCCAGAAATTTTTACTATAAACGTTACCAGTACAAAGATTTGTAGATAAACGTATATATTCAAGACCCAGTTCTATCTCTCCTATAGCGCATTTTCAAATAAAAACTAACAACGTTATTTATTGTTCAAAGTTGAAATTTTTAGTGTAACTTCTTAGGTAAATAACGTTCTGGGCTGGATGAAAAAGGACAGTTAAAAATTAATTTTACTTCTACATCTGTGGCTTTTCTCAAATATAAAACATCTAGCCCAATCATGATACAAAAATAGATTTTTTATTATTATTTAAGTACAATTGTAACCCAAACATTATAATTGCGATAATAAAGCGTAATTGCCAGAAATGTATTTATTTGCCCATATTACTGCTTCCCGGTGTAGACAGCAGACGTCAGGAGCTTAAACACCGCCTATAACTGGTGACTACGGATTGACGTTGGTGGGGGACCGGCTGACCATTCCCAGCAAACAAAAACATCGTAAGAAAATATTTTGTTTCAGAGTTGCGATGTTTTCAGAACGGAGCCTTATCGAATATATTATTACGTTGTTTATTACGTATCATATTTGTGTTACAGACCCCTGTTGGCATCTACATTTCTGCCTACATATGTATTTATAAAGCTTTACCTGTAGGTATTCTGATTCAATTGTTTTTCTGAATAGACCTCCTAAAATAGAATAGACCTTCTAAAACATAAAAATAGCACACATTATTAGAAAACTAATTCTTGAAATTGTTATGTTCCAGTTTCACTTACGGGCTGTCCCACAAACAGACGTCAATACTGGAAGGGATGATTGGAAGACACTGACATTAAAGTAAGTTTTTTTTATATCCACACTCTGTATATTCACATAAGAAAATGCAAGTGTTTGTTAATAGTACAGATATTACATTACAAGAGCTGTAACTAGCATATTACGTACGTAGTGGAAAGTTAACATACAAGCCGCGAAGCGGCGAGTTTTGTTATGTTTCACGATCACGTAATATGCGTTACAGCTCGAGCATATAATTTTACCTCCGACCGACAATTACAGACCCAATCACTTACTTTAAATAAAGGAGAAATATTGCGACAGAAGTAAATGTATTAGGTTAAGTTAGTATATTTGACAGTTCAACAAAATAGTATATTATTATTTATACAAGTTTTATAAGCCGTCAAATTGGCGCACGAATTGTTTTGGGCACGACGAGCGTAGCGAGGAGTGCCCAAATGGAACGAGTGCGCCAATACGTCCTATAAAACGAGTGTAATATACTATTTTTTCTACTTTGCGTCATTAATTTTATATAAATTTAGAAATTGTGGTCACTATATCGCGCTCAATTAGAATCTAGGGTATTTTGCGGGTACCACGTGGCAGCACTGTAGTAACTGTCAACTTCGTTAAGGATGAGATCGATGAGATAAAATCATGACAAAATCTTATTGTGAATAATTTTACTCTACTTTAGCCTACAAGTTTGAATAAATATTCAGCGAGGTCGCAACGATGATCATAATGGAGCTTGGGGCAACACTTTTAACCCTACTGTGATAAATACATGAAACTTAACCTAAAAAGTTAACAACTTTAAAATAGTGGTTTCATAAGTATAATAATCAGAATAGAAGTGTTTGGCGGTGACTGATTAGTTAGTTACTTCGAAGAACAAGAACTTACTAAAGAATTCTTATAACGCTTAACGTTTAATAGCGGTGTCTACCTAATTCCGCTACGTAGCCGTTGCGGCTTATATATTTACAAGCACTTATAATTGAAACCCAATTCTAATTTCGGCAAAGTAGTTTATTAGAATAAATTATACTTAGTAAAATTACATGTGATGGAGGTAATACAAATACGTTGCACACAACCAGAACTAAGACGAAGTCGGAAGCGACGGACAAAAACGAATACGAATTGAACCGAGCATCCAAGCGTCCAAAATATTACTGAAAACTTATACGTTACATAAACTAAGAAATCCTCTACACTTTAAATGTACTATAGCTTCGTACGTGTATGCTGACAAACCATTTATTGCGCATATACAATCTCGCAGCAGTAATTAAAATCGTTCATATCTACGATGTAGGTTTGATCTTCGCATAATACTTTACTAAAGTAAATGTGGTCCTTTGAATTATATCTGAAAAGGGGATTTGATGTTTAGTTGAAAAGAATGATAACGATCACTTACCAGAGTCGTAAAACATCACCGAAAACGTTATGCTGGCGTATTTTGATGAACACAGCAAAACTAAGAAAGCCACAACCTTTCGCCATACTATAGCAGGCTACACGCATTTTTAAATATGTATAGAATATTGATATTTCGCAGTTTATGCGATTGCAAGCGATTAAGAAGATGCAGTGTGTGGTTATGTTGGGTTATGTATTGAACGTTTGACATATGGCATTTGATATCAATGTGTACCAATCTTAGACAAAAATGTTACTGTTTTCGGTATTACAATGTGTTAATTGTAACACCGAAAACAGTGTTACAATGTGTGTACTGTGAATGCAAAGTAGAAAAATGTATTTTATCTATTCCTTTTCGTTATTCGCGCGATATTAATTTCAATTGTTGCATTTGAACTGTTGTCACAAGAGGGAAATTATTATCAAATAGGAAAATATGTGTGATGATATTATGTGGTGCGTTAAAAACACTAAAGCACAACCAAAAGCACATGTTTGTAATAAGCGATATACGTGTGAAGCAGTCCGTGACGTAAGGGACATTTATACATACGGTCGTAGGTAAAATTCTAAATTTCATAGACGCCTTAAGTAATTGTTTGATAGTCAAACAATGCCTGGTTTCGATACTCACTTTTCTAATCATTCTAATAATACCAGAGTTTTCTGTATTATCTAATGTAATTACGTGTTGAACTCGCATTTCTCGTAAACCTTGAGATTAATATTGTTTTACATAACGTACATATTTTCTCTCGTGTTCTATCGGATACGTATGTTGTACGTACTTCATAATAATAAACTGATCCACTCTAAGATTTAATCTTAACGTCTTCACGGTTACACAAAGTTTCCGATAAGATATTCATCCAGAAATAAAAACAAAACAATGCACTCATTCCAAATATTTCCGTAACAATTCAACCACGTCAATATCCTACACCTGTATTACCTCTTCCACAAAAACAATCAAACAGTAGCCGCGTTACTTTCACCATGCTGCTACCGCGCAACAGTTCAGTTGTTATCTTGTGTTTACTATTTAAAAGGTAAGACCACTCAAACAATATTACCTACACTAAATACTACATCCTAATAACATTTTCATAGTATTTCGGCATTAAACCCATCTGTTACCCAAGTCACAACACCGGTGGATCATGCGGAAGGACCATTTTATGATCAAAGAACCAATTTGTTGTACTATGTCGATATACATTCAGGAAGCTTGTATAGCTACGATTTGGAAACAAGCAACCTCCATCATGTGACCTTGGATGGTGAATTGGCAGTTGCTATACCATCAAAGGCAGATTCTTCTCTTGTTATTGTTGGTTTGAGTAGATCGCTTACTGCTATCAAATGGGATGGCAGAGAAGCACTGGAAGGTGTTAGAAAATTGGGTACTGTGGCTGAGGATAGGCCTAGAAGTAGATTCAATGATGGTAAAGCGGATACCAGAGGCAGGTTGTGGTTTGGTGAGTTTGTTGTGTAATAAAAATGAGTAATTTGGAAACTAAATTAAGTTTTATACAGTGAATAGAGTGGTTTGTTTGTTGTGGTTTATTTAATCGTTTTTTTTTTATCTGGTGTACTTTAAGTATTATACAAGTTGTTTACATCGATATATCAAAGAGTTATACACTTCTTGAAATATCTATAATATCTGTAATATCTAGAAGATTTTTATCGATTTATAGTGTTGTTTGATTACTGATTAGCTATAGAATTAGGGATTTATGCTTGGCAGCAAATGTCTTCTCTGTTTGATGACTTGTAGGTAGGGTTGCCATATTTTATGGTAACACTGTCGGGGCATTATTGACCGGGAAAATACACAGTGTGATCTTACTTGTCTAACTTTATTGTCTATAAGAGATAGAAAACAAATTTAAGGAGCAATAATACACGCAATAATTCCTAATCAAAATCGCATTGAAAAAACTTTTTTGTAACACAACATTCTTGTTCTTTCTTGGAATATTCTTGGAAAATTTCTTTAATATAATATAACGGTAGGGATAATTATCTTTTAAATTCACAATAATGTATTTAAAATTAATATACCTATTTATGCAACCTTAGTTAATATAAATAAAAACATTGGTCACAAAATTCTGAATGCCGATATTCTAAATTATGTCCAGTTTTTGAGAAAATCAGTGCCATAATGTACAAAAGAGGTTTCTTTGGGATTTTATTTTCCAACTAACTGGAGTCAATTCACCATTTATGTTTTCTGACCTGATCCAGTTTCTATGACAAAAAAATACCAGAGCCGGTTGTAATTTGTTCGATATTTTTTTATTAGTATTGTATGCAAACTTATTGAAATGTATGCACATAAAAATACATACAAATATAGTTGTTTTTTTTTAAATCAAAATAAGTTTGACAGCCGGTAGTAACCCCTAAATATTATTTTAAGTTGTGAAATAAATGCTGAAATTGTTTTCAGCTCATATAACATTTTAAAAAGGTCATAAAACATGTTTGGGTAAAAAAAAAGCCCAGCCTAATCTACAGTTTGCTGACATATGGTTTACACTCACGTAAGAGTGTCTTTTTCAATTTCCAAATCCATTATTTTCCTAAATGGAACACACAACGGTCAGTACAAAAAGCCCTTTTTAAATGCAAAGCAACCTGCAATAACAAATGAATGGGAAAAAATAAGAAATAATATTAGGAATTTTTCATTGCTTAAATATGCATAGATGTTCTGAATTGTTGAAACCCTTTAAATATTTTTTTGTCAGATTAACACAATGAGATTTCCAAGAATAAAAAGTAATTCAAAAATACTACTCTAGCGCGGTATAGATCGTACGGTGGCAATTTCTTGTAATAAAATGTAAACCGCACAGTTTGTAAATTGTTTTCTAGCATTTCCGTGTCGGAAAAATTCCCAAGATTTTCTTTGTGAAACTTTGTACGTAAGGTTTAATTTAGGTATAATTTCTTTTTCGTTTTTCTTCATTTATTTTATTATCCCAGAGGCATCGGTAGCCATTAGGTATATGTTTAATTTCTGAAACAAAAATAAAAATATATTGAAAAAACTTAAAAAGGTATACCATGGTATACCTTTTTAAGTTTTTTCAATACGCAACAGTGTCTAACAACGCTGCAGCGTTGTTAGACACTGTTGCAGTGAGATGTGAAGAAAATAATAATGACTATTAATAATAATAATAATAATAAAGTATTATTAAAGTATTATTATTAGTAGTATTAAAGTATTATTAAGTCAGTATCCATATAATTCCTGGTTTGTCAAAAAATAAGGATTTACATCTATGACATGATAAAAGTTTTCCCAGATCACGATTAAAACGAAAAAATAATATAGTATACAAATAAAATAACTACTAAACGCGTCGGGACTTTACACGACTTTATGGAGACGTCACCGTCGGGACAACAAAGGTGACAATAACGGTGACAGTCCTGATATATCGGGACTGATGGCAACCCTACTTGTAGGACACCAAGATGACCAAAATAATTTTATTTTTAATAATCTAAGTACTTAATAATGTGGTTTCACTCAGTTTCAGAATCTCAAATTAAAACCTGGGCCGTGTGGGATAGATATTATAAAATAAAACATCTTTTGTTGGAAAGAAATCTTACTCAATCATATGGTTTTTTAGAAAATTTAAAGTTTGCTTATTCACTTAAGGACTAACGCCACTCTAAAAACTACCGAACAGAAAAAAATTAAATAAAGTGTATCATACTCCTGAATCATTTCTACATCAGTTCTATGACTGTCAACATGTTTTGCCTCTCGGTGTAAACATGAGCGCGAGAGAAATGAGCGAAGGTCCCCGATTTTTGCACTTTTAAATTAACGTTCGTCTTTCCATTTTTTTCCTCGTAAACCGCTTGCCACAAAATTTTCAATTTTCGTTCAGGTTGTATTTAGAGCCTCTTCTATAGATTGACGTTTTTGTTTTCTTCAGTTTTTGTGTACAATATTTACATGGAATCGGATATCTCGGTAACGAATATTAGCATCACGATATCGGGATATACACGTAATCAATCGTCATATTTTATTTAATGCGACTGTAGAAAAATAATTTTAAGTATTTTAAAGCGATTTAATATGCATTATATAAATTTCGTGCAGCGCGCTCTACGTCAATCGTAACGGTAAATGGAAACGTAGCTGGGCCAGTGGAAGATTATTTACTATTAGTACGATACGATCAGAACAATTTAATTTCGGAATTTTTAATAGTATTGCGAGTTAAATATAAATAATGAATTTAGATGTGCAATTGATTATACCCAACAATACTTCACAAACACGGATTCACTGATCGCGTCAAAATTTCGCATCTCGTTCGACTGCCTCGCACCAAAACCCACAAGCGAGGGAAGCCGATCTGCGCAAAATATTGTTCATGTTGATTTCGGTCTTAAAAATTAACAAATATTCGGAATCCTATTAAATTCAAGGGATATGTATCGCAGTAAATAAGGATTATTTGCATGCTAACTGCGTTGTCCTGCTAACATTCGTTCCTGAGATATCGGCTTCCATCAAAATCTTGTTCGAAACTTTTATTACATAAAAACTGAAGAAAACAAAAACGCCAATCTATAGAAGAGACTCTAGATGCAACCTGAACAAAAACTGAAATTTTTGTGGTAAGTGGTTTAAGAGAAAATAAATCGGACCTTTTTTTGATTGTGACTGGCTCGTAGAAACCCAAATGAAATAAATAGCGGCCAATACAATTGTTTTTTGTTGTGAAGATTACTTTGACATAAGTAAAATAGACTAGAATAAGTTATCTATCGTGTTTTAGATCCAGGTATAATCTGACAGTTGGAGGTTAGGACTAACCTAACCTACAAAGTTATGCTTACATTGCACTTTTTACACGTTACTCAGTTCCGGAGCGTAAAAATTAAGATTTTTTTAAAGAAGAATCCCACCATCAAATCGTTAACCTTTGGTAGATTACCACTTTCCGCTTTAACAAAGTTGTTTTCCATTGTTTGTGAATTAACGTAGTAAAGCCAAGCGGCCGAAACACAAGCTTAATACGATGTGACGTCACTGGAGGTTGAGCCAATTACAGAGCGTTTTCAATCACGTGATAACGTGAATAAAATTCAATTTTAATTTTTGTTTTTAATAGAAATAATGCTTGTTTTTTTGGAAAAGTAAAATTTGCTGCAAGGTTTAACAGCATTTTAACTTGCAAATGTTTACATGAAATTGTGTGCTCAAGATCTTCCATTATTAGAACTATAAAATATTATATATTTCCTAGGCACCATGGGTTATGAAGACACAAATGGTTCACTGGACCCCAATAACGGGACTTTATACCAGTTCACACGCACCAATCTTGCAAACCCAACCATCATGATAAATCCAGTCAACATCAGCAATGGTATGGCATGGAATAGAGCAAACACAAAATTCTACTACATAGATACTCCAACAAACCAAGTGCACGAATACGACTACGATGACATTCCTGGCACTATTTCAAATCCCAGAGTAGTTTTTGATGTCAACGATCATCCCATGATTACTGGCCACCCCGATGGTATGACTATCGATGCCGACGATAACTTATGGGTTGCTTTATATGATGGAGGAGCTGTGGTACAAGTAAATCCTAGAACAGGAATTTTAGGAACTATAATTCCTATTCCTGCGCAATATACCACATCTGTGGCATGGGGTGGAAGAGACCATGATGTGTTGTTTGTTACCACGTCTAGGTTTATGCTTGATGAACATGGTAGGCAACAACAACCAGCCGCTGGTAGTGTTTTTGCTGTTCATAATTTAGGAACTCATGGGTTCCCAGCAAACTATGCTGATGTCTTGGATGCTTTGAATGAAAACAAAAGAAGGAAACATAGAAGGTCACATTGAGGATGTAATGTATAGGGATTTTGAATTGCTTTTTTTATAATTGTTGCAACCTGAAACCTGACTGAAACTTAAATGAACCATCTAATATAAGTGACATTTTGTTTTATTTTCTGTGGATTGGTTACAAATATTGCAATAGTGTCTGTATTACTCTGTATATGGATTAGTATAAGTATTTCCAACCCTATCCTTCCTTTATCTTAGTGTCAAAAATGCCAAACGAAATAAACCAAATATTTAATACTGCATATATTGCGTATAAGCAGAGAGGTTGGTTCGAAATCAAAACGAGCTGGAGTATATCTCTATTCCTTTCTAGAAATAAATGTTGCACTCAGAATTATTTAATATAGTGGCGATTAGTCTATCAAAGCGAAACAAATGGTAATAAAAGTAAGTAGATTGTGTATAGTAAATTTAATTGTTAAAATATCACGAAAACTATTGAGTTGCAAAAAAATGGATACTTTAAGTAATTACTAAATACTTCTACTAGCACGTATTTAAAGATATATACTTTAAATTTCCAGTAATCATGTTATAATAAAGAATTTGTTTGCAGAAATTTGTTTGCAGAAACAAAGACATATTATAGATAAAGTTAATAGATCTACATATTGTACAGTCATAGACAAAATAAGTGTAAATTGAATCTACAAAAAATCAGGTACATGTGACTATCTTGATGATTTGCTCTGCAATGTGCTGAAAATAAATTCAGAATCGGTTGTTAAATTGTTGTTCGAAGTTGTTTAAAAATTATAGAACATCAAACCACATTGTTTGTTCATGAGTGTGTTTATTATTGCAATATAAACTATGGTGGGCACTTTGAACCTTAGAATTAGATACCTATATACATTTCATTATGCATTATTATTTTGCGTTGATATTTTGCTGGATTGTTTTCTATTGATATTTTTTTTTCAGTAACTAAATTATGATTTAGTTTCTTTTTACATTGGAAAATCTTTTCTTGTCTTTTGTTTGTGATTTTGTTTTCTTTTACAGCTTCACTTCCAAAATATCGATTAAAATGTAAAATAAATAAATATATTTTTGGATAAATTAAAAAAACTCAATCTTCAAACATTAAAACATCTGTAATTGGTCATTTATTATTTTTTGGAAGTACTTACTGCATTGGTATGACTATGAAATCAATGCAATCTACTTGAACCATCAAAGCGTCAAAGCAACACCTGTAGTTTCTCAACATTTATCCAGAGTCCAGACATTTATAGCGGTTTCGATTTATACAGCTTTATGCACGCACTCGGTGCAATTCTTTAAAATCAACTTCACGGTGAACAGAAGTAGAAGAATAAAAAGAAATTTCCAGTTTTCTGATGGTAAATACATCAAAATACCAACATTGGCAATGGTATTTACCATCAGGAAAACTGGAAACTTCTTTTATTCTTATACTTCTGTTCACCATGAAGTGGATTTTAAAGAATTGCACCGAGTGCGTGCATGAAATTGTATAAATCGAAAACGCTGTTAAACTATCTTACTCTATGACTTTATCAAAACGTACAAATATTAAAACCATTATTATCAAAACCTTGTTTGAACAATGATGTCAAATTGTTTGCTATGTGTTTATAAAATAGATATTACACAGAAAAATTTGCGGTAGAATTGAGTCTGCGTATTTCATACGTTATTCTTATTCATACGTTATTCCGCCATCTCTCTTCATTGGTGAACATAGTGGGATACAGAAAGCGCTATACAGTAGTATTAGATATATGGAAAAAACCCAAAGTTGTCAAACGTCATCAGACTCATCAGTAATGTCAAGAATATTATTTTATTTATATTAGCACCCTTAAGTGCCGTACATTTTCAATTAGTATATTTACCATGTAAAATTTATACAATTTAACTTTATCTAATTATACTACGAACTGCGCATTAGTTAGGGATTCTCCAGCGGCGCGGTTGCAAACCCGGATACAAAGAAGCGCTCCAACTTCACCTCGCTATCAGCGCGTACAACGACCACCGCAATTTGTATTTTATTACGAAGTTAGTAGAAATGGCGGCGCTAAAAACAGAACCAAAGCTTGACGAAAACGAAGAGGAAAATGACGAAAATCGAGAAGTCGAAGATGTAGAAGGCGAGAACGTCAACAGCGATGCAGCCAAAAAGAAAAAGAAGAAGAAAAAAAAGAAAACCGGTAAATACTTATTGTGTATTTTTATTTTTAACTAGCATCTCACAGATAGCATCTGCTAATTTTAGGGACAGCAAATGTTGTATCAGAAGATAAGCCGGCGGAAAACGGAGATGGAGCTGAACTAATCGAAGGCACAGAAGCAGAAGGCGATGGCGAAAAGAAGAAACGCAGGCGTAACCGTAAAAAAGGGGGTACCGGAGGAAAGGACTCCAAACAAACGGACCCCCCATCAATCCCTATTGTTGATGTATTCCCCGATCAAGTCTTCCCAGAAGGTCAAATCATGGAATACCCGCTATTAAAAGACGATCGCACAGCAAAAGATCGATTCTCGTCAGAAGAAAAGAGAGCGTTGGACAGAATGAACAATGACATATACAATGAGGTTAGGTTAGCTGCGGAGGCCCACAGACAGACGAGGCAGTACATCCAACGTTGGGTGAAACCAGGAATGACGATGATCCAGATTTGCGAGGAGTTAGAAAAAACCGCGAGGACTTTAATCGCTGAGAACGGGTTAAAAGCGGGGTTAGCTTTTCCGACTGGTTGTTCCAGGAATTACTGCGCGGCGCATTATACTCCGAACGCTGGAGATCCGACTGTTTTAGAGTACGACGATGTTACGAAGATCGATTTCGGTACGCATATTAATGGCAGGATCATTGATTGTGCTTTTACGCTTACTTTTAATCCGAAGTACGATAAGTTGGTTGAAGCTGTGAGGGAAGCTACTAATACTGGTATAAAGTGTGCTGGTAAGTGAGATTGTATTTGTTGTAAGTTGTAGAGAAATTATTGTTTTTTTTGTGTAAAATTAAGGTATTGACGTGCAGTTGTGTGAAATTGGTGCTGCAATCCAGGAGGTTATAGAGTCTTACGAACTGGAGTTGGACGGCAAGACTTATCCTATCAAGTCTATAAGGAATTTGAACGGGCATTCTATAGCTCCTTATAGTGAGTATATGTTATTCTTAATATAGGTTTCTTTAAGGGCAGGTTATCACTCGCGCTTCATTTTACATCTCATAGATGGCGCTAGTGGTATCACAATATATCCAATAGATGTCACTGAAGTTTAGATGCTTCGCAGTAATGTTTTTTTTTTATTTTTAAATATGGTACACTTGCCGGAAATAAAAATAGGCCACCTACAATTTGGCCATTTTGATTAATCCCCATATCTAACTGTAAAAGATACAGTTATGAGCAAAACTTTGCAATTTTAGCTGTAATAATAATAATGTTTATATACTTTCCTGTTGGTTAAATAATTTTTAAACCATTTCTGTTCTTTTCCTCTAATTCCGTAAGTTTCCATTTTTGTAATAACTTTTTACTTGCCTACCATGATGCATTCTTTTGTAATGGCTATGTTTTTAAAAACTATTTTCTTAATTTTTTTGGGCTTGTTACCCATTATAATTTTTAGCATTTTCCATGTTTTCTCTGGGTTGTTTTTATTCTAGTGTAAAATATTTTCCAAATATACGTTTTTAGCTTTTTTTAAATTAATTTTTAATACTCATTTCTAGCTATTTTGTATATATCCCAACCCATTCCGAACTTTGTTAATTTTGCTTTTTTATACAAATTATAGCATGTCAACTTTGATATTGTTCGATAAACAAAAATTCACAAAGAAACAGATTATTTATGTCATAAAAAGCGGTAAGATTGCAAACTTTTGCTTGAAACTGTGCATCTTTTACAAAAATAAAATTTTATTAGTGGTGCCAACTCTATAAATAACGATGAACTTCTTATTATAAGTTCATCTACAATTCCCTACATCGTATTGTTACGAATCTAACCTACAAATGAGGAGCAAACATGCAAACACCGTTAAATCCCCATTTTACAGTTCGTCAGAAATTGTCAAAAACTTCTACAGCAAAATCCCAAAAACTTTTTCAAAATGTTATTACATGAATTATTGTCTTATTGGTCTTAGATGATAAGCCCTAAATTTGAAAGCAACAAAAATATTTTCCTGTCTTGTTATTAAAAAATTTAGTTTGTAGTTTGTACAGGATTTGCTTGGAATCTGACTTTCATTTGCGTTTTGAATAATAATTTAACAGATTTTGAACCATAATAATTTTACGACCCAAAGAAAAGTTTCTTTAACAAAATAATATTAATTTAACAAAAATATTTCAAGAAAAAAACTAGATATTAAGGAGGAACTACTAAAGTATTGGGATGAAACTTCATATTTCGAAGTTGAAAAGCGACCCCTTTTGTTCAAAGGGGTCCAAGGGAACTGGTTGTTTACTCAAAGCATTTTTCAAGAATTTTGCTTTTTCTGTAATTTCGTCAAAATAATAAATTAAAGTAGAGGAAATTTTGAATAATTTATTTTTGTATTTTTTGGTAAAATTAATAGTTTAGCTGCATGAGCAAATTGTATTTCATTGAGATCGGTGGTGTCTGCATCAATATACAACTAGTTAGCCAGGATTTGACAGATATTTTCATTCTAATGACAGTAGATAGTGTCAAACGCTGATGTTTTGGTAGCTCTTTTTTGTCTCTTTCAGCTGCCCTGGGTACCATCTCGGACACTAATGTTGCCATCATCCGTATTATTTAATATTTAAATTACTTAGCACACTCTATAATATAAATAACCAGCAATACAACGCCACGTGTACACTAGGGTGGTTCAAAAATGCATTGAAAAAATTTTTGTTATGATAGAAAGCAACGATCCCCCCAAATCGTTTCCAGATCCAAAAAAAGTGGACACGTATTTTTTTTTTCTTCCAAATTTTGATTTTTAATGGTGCCTATCGATGCATCAAATTTACATAAGAAAATGCATGGGAAAAAGACATTTCTTGGTATTTTTCGAATAATTGTTC
Organism: Aphodius sticticus; assembly: GCA_963966075.1. Classification (NCBI taxonomy): domain Eukaryota; kingdom Metazoa; phylum Arthropoda; class Insecta; order Coleoptera; family Scarabaeidae; genus Aphodius; species Aphodius sticticus. The sequence continues at coordinate 72,390,957 of OZ014509.1, forward strand.
GGGGTTTGGGAAAACTTAAGATTAAAGTTATAGGACTTGTAGAGGACTTTCCAATGAAGAATTTGAGCTATTATACAACAAATTGCATTTGTTTAAATAATTCACCTTTCTCGAAACTCCGTCCGACATCTGTTTTCTGAGTTCGAAATGGCAGTTTATATTATCTTAGAGTGACATTATTCATTAAACAAATTCTTCCTATTATTTAAACTATCAATGATTATTAATTTTCAACTGTTGTTCTAATTATGGTAGAAGTCAGCTTTTTTGTGAAATTAACTTATGAATTTCATGTTTGAGGTATCTTGCCTATGTTATTAGCTAATAAGCCCATATTTGTTTAAACAAATTCCATTTGTTTAAACAATTTTTTTGCAATTCTCCATTCATTTTTTTAGATCGGTGTGGTCAACTGTTATTGTCAAATGACATCATTTATATTTTGGGATAATTTCCATTGTTTAACTAGTAAAATATTATTCAAATGCATAATGGTGATATACAGGTGGTATGTAAATTTTAAAATAAATTAAAAATTACAGCCACAACCTGGTTCAAATCATTATTAAGTAAAATATTATTCGTTAAAATGAATTGATTTAAAATCCTTTTTTCGGGGAATTGGGGAGTACATTTCTTTTAAAAATATTAAACTTCCTAAGTCAACCAATTTTATTAATCATATTTCTCTCTGCATTTCTTATTCTTATTTCCTACCACTGTGTGTCGCAAGATAATGTTGATTTGTTGCTGTCTGGAAACTGTTCCCTGTACTCTAATTTGATGAAATATTGAAAACGAATAATATTTTATTATTTAAACAATGGAAATCATCCAAAAATATAAATGATGTCACTTGAGAATAACAGTTAGCCAGACCGATCTAGAAAAAATAATTTTAGTTGAATTGCACAAAAAGAATTGTTTAAGCAAATGGGATTTGTCTAAACAAATGTGGGTTTATTAGATAATATAGGTAAGATATCTCGAACATGAAATAAAAAAGCTGAATTTTCTACCATAATTAGAAAAAAGTTTAAAAAGAATAATAATTTATTGTTTAAACAATAGGAGGAATTTTTTTAATGAATAATGTCACTCTTAGATAATAAACTGCCATTTCGAACTCAGAAAACAGAATTCAAACGGATTTTCGAGAAAGACGAATTATTTAAACAAATAAAATTTGTTTAAACAAATGGAAATTAACTGACAAATATTTATAAACATCCCACTATACTTATAATAATGATTTCTATGAGAAAAAAGAGATTGAAATAATTAGAAGGGTCAATTTTCTGAAGAATCTACATTTTTTCATTTAAGAGTAGTTTTCAGGGCACTGTGGGGGTGGGTTGGGGGCATCAAATCCATATGTATGATAGGTCAAATTCTTCCTTGGAAAGTCCTCTGCAAGTCCTATAACTTTAGTGTTAAGTTTTCAAAAACCCCAAACAATTATTCGAAAAATACCAAAAAATGTCTTTTTCCCATGCATCAAAATTTCGAAAAGAAAAAATACGTGTCCACTTTTTTTGGATTTGGAAACGATTTGGGGGGATCGTTGCTTTCTATAACAAAAATTTTAGCAATGCATTTTTTAACCACCCTAGTGTACACTTGCAGAAACAAAGTTTTTTGCACGCTTGTATCCCATATTTAAAAACGAACCTTACCTTTCATATTGCATACTCCAAAATATAGAGGAGGTCACCCACAAGATATTTTATGGTTTTAGCTGGAATATGGATTTTACGGTTTTAGCATGAACTCCTTGATTTTAGGCTTTATATTGTATGGTAAAAAACGAAAATTTCTTGAATGTAACATCGGGAAGCAATAGAGCACCCCGAATTCTATGGAATTGATGTACAACTCAAAAAACCTGCAAAGTGGATTTAACGGAGTTTGCGTGTTTGCTCCTCAAATATGCATTTATTTAGTTAAGGTTGACCGTGGCAGCATTCACATGTCCAAATTCGGGTGTTATTATTTATTATTTTTTCAAAGAAAATAATCCTCTCTTTTTTCATTTTTTTTTTTTTCTTATTTTTTTCTCTATAGGAATTCATGCTGGAAAAACAGTACCAATCGTAAAAGGTGGTGAGGCAACAGTTATGGAAGAGAACGAGTTCTACGCCATAGAAACATTTGGTTCCACTGGGCGAGGTGTTGTTCACGATGACATGGATTGCTCGCATTACATGAAAAACTTTGATATGCCCTACGTTCCACTAAGGTAAAACAGAAACAAATCCACCAAAAAAATTTCTATTGACTTCTTAAATTTTATATAGGTTGCAGTCGTCAAAAACCTTATTGAATACGATCAATAAGAACTTCGGAACGCTTGCTTTCTGCAAACGTTGGCTCGATAGAGCTGGGGCTACAAAATACCAAATGGCGTTGAAGGATCTCTGCGATAAGGGTATCGTGGATGCCTATCCTCCACTTTGCGACATCAAGGGTTGTTACACTGCTCAATTTGAACATACCATAATGTTGAGGCCAACTTGTAAGGAGATTGTCTCGCGCGGTGACGACTACTGATTTTTTTGTGGTTACCATGAACTTGTTTAGCTATCTTTAGCGTTTTTTTTTCTATATCTGGCGATATGAATATTATTTCTTTGACTTTCTACACAATGCTATTTCTTTCAGTTTACTCTGGTGCGTAATTGTTGTAATTTTGTTTATATAACCAAATAAAATGTTTTAAAATGATTCGATGAAGTGTGTGATTTACTGCCGACAACTTATTTAATGGTAATTATAAGTATAACAAATAATTATAAACATTCACAATGCACACATTGTAACACTGTTTTCGGTGTTACAATTAACACATTGTAATACCGAAAACAGTAACATTTTTGTCTAAGATTGGTACACATTGATATCAAATGCCATATGTCAAACGTACAATACATAACCCAACATAACCACACACTGCATCTTCTTAATCGCTTGCAATCGCATAAACTGCGAAATATCAATATTCTATACATATTTAAACATGGGTGTAGCCTGCTATAGTATGGCCAAAGGATTGGGGCTTTCTTAGTTTTGTTGTTCATCAAAATACGCCAGCATGACGTTTTCAGTGATGTTTTACGACTCTGGTAAGTGATCGTTATCATTCTTTTCAACTGAACATCAAATCCCCTTTTCAGATATAATTCAAGGACCACATTTACTTTAATAAGGTATTATGCGAAGATTAAACCTACATCGTAGATATGAACGATTTTAATTACTGCTGCGCGATTGTATATGCGCAATAAATGGTTTATCAGCATACACGGACGAAGCTATAGTACATTTAAAATGTAGAGGATTTCTTAGTTTATGTAACGTATAAGTTTTCGGTAATATTTTGGACGCTTGGATGCTCGGTTCAATTCGTATTCGCTTTTGTCCGTCGCTTCCGACTTCGTCTTAGTTCTGGTTGTGTGCAACGTATTTGTATTACCTCCATCACATGAAATTTTACTAAGTATAATTTCGTGGGCTTAAAGGTAAAAGTCACTAACTAACATTTTGTTACATTTTCTTGAAACACGAATTAATTGTAGTCAAATGCTTCTAAATGCGCATCTTGTACAAGGAGGCGATCAATAAGTGTTCTAAGTACTCGAAAATGCATTAATTATCCAGAAAATATCATTATATTTGTTGGTAATACATCTTAAAGTCAGATTTTCGTAATTATTTTAGATGTTAGTTAGTGACTTTTACCTTTAACCCGACGATTTATTCTAATAAACTACTTTGCCGAAATTAGAATTGGGTTTCAATTATAAGTGCTTGTAAATATATAAGCCGTAACGGCTACGTAGCAGAATTAGGTAGACACCGCTATTAAACGTTAAGCGTTATAACAATTCTTTAGTAAGTTCTTGTTCTTCGAAGTAACTAATTAGTCACCGCCAAACACTTCTATTCTGATTATTATACTTATGAAACCACTATTTTAAAGTTGTTAACTTTTTAGGTTAAGTTTCATGTATTTATCACAGTAGGGTTGAAAGTGTTGCCCCAAGCTCCATTATGATCATCGTTGCAACCTCGCTGAATATTTATTCAAACTTGTATAGGCTAAAGTAGAGTAAAATTATTCACAATTAGATTTTGTCATGATTTTATCACATCGATCTCATCCTTAACGAAGTTGACAGTTACTACAGTGCTGCCACGTGGTACCCGCAAAATACCCTAGATTCTAATTTAGCGCGATATAGTAACCACAATTTCTAAATTTATATAAAATAAATGACGCAAAGTAGAAAAAATAGTATATTACACTCGTTTTATAAGACGTATTGGCGCACTCATTCCATTTGGACACTCCTCGCTACGCTCGTCGTGCCCAAAACAACTCGTGCGCCAATTTGACGTCTTATAAAACTTGTATAATAATATACTATTAAGTGCTTGTCTTACACCATCTCGGGTTATTTCTTAATAATTTCTCCAAAAAGGTAACAGTAGTCTACTATTTATTCACCATCAAAATTCAAACTGGCTCTCAACAATTTGTCCAAAAATAATGTTAAACAAAATAAATCTGAATTTCGATCTCCAAATTTTTGACGTTCGACAACATACCCATTAAGCAAAACTATCCACAACGCAACGACCTTCTTTGGGTGATTCACCATGAGTATTCCTATTTACAAATATGAAGAAGGTGAAATCTCACATAAGCTTTAGAGAAAGAATTCACAAATATCAACAAGGTTTTCTAAAAAGTTTTATTTATTTTTACAAAGTATTACTTTTTAACCTATTTTTTTTTGTTTTCCTTCATCCCTTTGCGTACGGTGTGTCAGCATTGGTGGCAAAGTAATATCTGCCTCTTGCAGTTCTTGGGCAGTTGTCGCCAAACACAATGAGATCATCTGGATCGAATTTTCCAGCCATATATTCTTCCCACGACTCACATGGCGCAGCTTTGAAACCATCCGAATTTATCGATTCTATATAGAAATGATTCGATCTCGCATGACTACAGTTATCTAAAAAAAGAAATATTTATGTATAAGCAGTCAAAGTAATGAGACAATCCATCCAGATAGTTAATAATTAAGAAAAATTGTTACAGAATTATTTTAATGAACACTGGAGGAATTAAGTAAGTTCGTAGGCTTTCACGGCCAGAATCATTTAGAAAATAAACTGCTTCCGGGTTATGCCGTGTGTCAAGATTCGTAAATGCTGACGTTTCGCGAACCATGTTGCTCGCTTCTTCAGAGCTAACTGGACACTGAAGATCTACCAAAGAAATGTCCCTTATATACCTAAATTTACACCTCACTGCGCACATCTGGAGCTGCCGCTCCCATGTGCTTTTCCACCTGACCGCGTTAGGATCGATTTCCAGACCCTACTAATGTCGGTGTCGTGCTCGCGATTGATGTCAGGATGTTTTTCAATTTCGATGGCTTCTCTAATAAGCCTTCGATGATAATTACCCACCCTTGCCAACATCTTCACGTCATCGAAATTCATTGTGTGTCCATTCTAGGTGTTCTAATAACGGAATTGCTGGCATTGCATAATATAATCCGATCATTTTACAAAAATGCACATTAAAAGCTAGGATTCCACAGGTAATTTTACTTTTTAACTCGTTGAAATCTATGCATTATTTCCGGAGTAATTAATTGCTAAAGTTAAACGAATGAAATTTACGGGGCAAAAACAGCGCTAATTCATCTCAATTTGGAAAAATCGGGTAAACGTCAACATATACAGCTTTCTAATTTTTGTGAGTTGTAGCATATTAACCAAGGACAGTATCAGAATTTTTTCAAATTTTTTCGCCCCTAGATTTGCGAGAAAATCGACGTCAAAAGAGCGTACACTGATAAAACTGAAATGGTAATTTTACCGTGTGGATCGGCGGTCATTTTTAGCCTCTGTGTATCGAAGGGAAAATACCATGTGGTTTGTAATTTTACTTTGAGCTAATAAATTTACGTCTCATATGAAATGAGGTTTCCGATGTGTACGGTTTTATATATACTTTTGTAAGTAAAATTACTGACGTTCAGTAAATTTACCGTAAACACGGAATTGCAAATAATTGTTGTACAGTAAACTTTCTGCAACTTTAATATAAGATTTGTCCAAGTAACTGCAAAACCAGTTAACAATCAGTACTTTTGTGATGGGCCACTTATGTTGCTATGATAACACCATTATAAATACCAATGAAACATTATCTAGTTTCTCACAAAAGAACAGTTTGTAAACTGGTTTTGCGACTGCTCGGACAAGCCTGTATTGTCAACTGTAAAATCACTAGTAAAATCCTATTAATGTGGAGATCATAAATAAAACAAAAAATAATAGTATGAAGATTTATTATAATTTTAACAATAAATAACATATGAAACATATTTATAATATATATATCTACATATTTTTTATAAATATTTCATATTTTTAACATTAAATAAATAGAAGTTCTTGACAAAAATGTAATCATAAGTAAATGAAATAAAATAGGAACCCATGGACTATACTTATCTACACATCGTATAATAAAATCGATCTGCTTCACAGAGAGAAATATATCTTTTGAATATAAATTAAATATAATTTCAACAATATTAACTTGAAATACCTATGGTAAACTTACGTCACACACTTACTTAGACTGCACACAAACATTTACTTATTTATTTTCATAATAAGTTTGATCACCTTTCAGTGGATTTGGTTTTATCCTTATTCGTTTTTGAACCCTGACTTGGAATAATTTTTAAAAAGCTAAGCCGTCTCCAGAGTACGAAAACTTGGGAATAGTCTAACCACAGCATATAATATAGTCCAAAGGGTGTCACCTGAAATCAAAATAAGAAGTACATGAGTCATATATCATATACAGGGTATAACAATGTCAGCAGCTGCTTTCCTTTGAGGTACAGAGTGTGTGTAAAGTTATTAATGAGTGTTGAAAAGTATTTTTTATATTGGTGATTGAAATGATATGTGTTATACATGTTAGTAATAAATTTGATTGTAAGACCGCATGTACGAGAAAGAACAATAAACGAAATCTTACCTATGGACACCACACAAGTCCTTGAATTTGTAGAATGTCAGTATCATCGATACTTGTATCCTAAAAAGAACATCCCATTAGTGAAAGTGGAATTATACATATCAAGACTGCAAACTTTTACCTGCACTTTGTAGTATATATTTGCAAACTCCTCCATAATATACAAAGAGATGAATGAACCAATATTATATCTTTTAATATCATAGAATCATATGGAGCAAATATTCCACACCACACCGATAAAGGATAAGTCGCAGAGGCACTAACAGTGTTAAATTAGTTGTATATAACAATCGCACTCAATAAAACTCTAACTTATCTGCTGTAAACACAACCAAACGGATGGCGAACGGAACTCGAACTGTATATCCCATTATTGCGCAAGCGCGATAAAAATTATCTCGGTAGCACTTTACCATCTAGAAAAGAAAATTGCACGAGCAGAAGGCAAATTTACATATTTGTAAATTCGCACTCATTTTTATCAGTGTACATGCGATAGAATTAGGAGGTGCTTTGTTTGGTAGTAATGTTTGATGGTAATTATACAATTACCATCTTCCTCTAATGGCGGACAACCGGGCTGATCTTTCCCACCATTTGGATAAAAATCGACAGTTCCAATTGGGTCAATAAATCCATAATGCCCCATATCGCTATGTATAGCATCGACGTAGTCAGCGTCTTCAGCACAAGCCCGTTCATCATCCCTAACCTCAGGCAATTCAAACATAAGCGCAGCTGGATCCGTCAGCGTAATCCTATCGATTTTTCGTCCAGTTTTGCGAATGATTCTCTTCCCAACAAATCCAGCGACCTGCGAACCGAGGGAATGCCCGATGCAATGCACATTCTTCAAATTGACATTCGATGCAATGATAAAATCTCCTATAAACCCTCCGATGTATCGCGAATTTGCGGCTGCTACGCTGTACATCTTCCCACCTGATCGCCACCAGTCAATGAAGACGATATTGTGTCGACCTTTCTTGAAAAATTCGTCCCTAATTGGGTTATACCAATAGGTCGATTCGTTTGACAGCCAACCGTGTATTATGACCTTAAATGGTAAGTCTGGATCTAATTCTGCAGAGGCTATGGTTTCCTCTGTATAATATACGCCTTCTGTGCTGTTGCTCTTGAAGACCTGAAAGGTGACGTCGGTCTTTTCTGCGTCAGCCAAGGAGAAGTCAATGCGGGGTAGCCTGAATATATGTCTCGCTAAAATGTTATGTTTTTAGAGGAGGGATTGTTTGGTGTGACCGGTTTTATACATACAGGGTTTGTCGCAGCAGGGCGGGATTTCGTTCAGGTTAATGCTCGCCATTGTGGGTAATACGTACGCAAAGCGATGATCTATATAATTTCCTTTCTTTTTTTGGGTTTTATTTTAGGACATTTCAGTAAATTTTAAAGCGACATTTGATGAATTATGATGTGTCACATCGAAGAATTTGTTTAGCCAATTGTCAAACTTATGTCATCAGTTTCAAAGAGCTCTATTCGCTTTTGTGGCTACGTGTTAAGATAACTTCCAATTCTAACTTTTTACTTTATCATACGCAGTATGTAAAGTATTGTAATCATGCCAAAAAAAATTTTTGAGATTTTAGCGGAAATATGTCTTTTTGGGTCCCCTGAACATTTTTGACCAAGGTACAAAAAAAGTCTGTGTGTGTGTGTGTTTGTGTTAAAATATATTTAAAACAACATAAAAAAAGAAAAACAATGGGAAACAATTGCAAAATGTTTTCAGGTTAACATAGACCACGCGATGATCGAGTTATTAAAAACGCCCACACTTTATTCCACGATAACATCTTGCGTATTGTGTAGGACGCTTCTATTAAGCTGTTCAGAAGCTGTCCTTTAGGAGGACACGCATGCACCTTGTACAAAAGAGACGAGGCGTGGCACCTGACATCAGATCTGGTCAGCTTGTATATAATTCTAATGTGGAAAAACAAATTACAATAGGTTTGTTCGAGCAGTAGCAAAACCAGTTTACAAACAGTGCTTTTGTGACAAACCAGGCGTCATTGGTATTTATAATGCAGTTATAGCAACATACATATCTCGTCAATCACAAATGCACTGTTTTGCGACTGCTCGAACAAACCTAATACACTCATTTTACCAAAAGATAGCGCTATTAATTTGGCATGCAAGAAGAAAAAGAGTTGTCTATCTTTTGGCAACCTATTCACAGCTTGCCAGGACACATGCCCTATTTTCAACAAAGAACGCAAGTTAAAATGCTTTACAATACATAATACACTTATACAAAGACAAATTTTCATTTCTAAAAAATACTATTTCTTAAGTGGCGTTTAAATCAGAAATGCAGTTATAATTTTCAATTGGTTATTACATGTTCAAAAATATTTCGTATTTAATCCTTTTTAATTGGAACTAAAAAATTCCCAACAACCAGTTACAAAACAGCATAAATGTTGCATAATAATTAAATATAAAAATTATTTTAAATGAGCACATTTAATGATGTCGTATGTTACTGGAAATCAACGTTAAGAATGTGTTCGCTATTTGGTAGAAATAGAGGTGCCTACTGCTACGTTATCAGTGCTTTTATCATTATTTCCTATATGTTTACTATGTGTCCGAACTTCCATGAGCGGCAGTGTACAATTAATTATACCCAATAATATTTTACAAACACGGATTCAAACGGATTCACTGATCGCGTAGAAACGTCGCATCTCGTTTGACTGCCTCGCAGCAAAACCCACAAGCAAGGGAAGCCGATCTGCGCAAAATATTATTCATGTTTATTTCGGTCTTAAAAATTAACAAATAGTCGGAATGTTATTAAATTCAAGGGATATGTCTCGCAGTAAGGATTATTTGCATGATAACTGCGTTGTCCTGCTAACATTCGTTCCTCCTACTTGTTCGCAACGTTTATTACATAAAAACTGAAGAAAACAAAAGCGCCAATCTGTAGAAGAGACTCTAAATGCAACCTGAACAAAGACTGAAATTTTTGTAGTAAGTGGTTTGTTTACACCGAGAGAAAAACAATTTTGACAGTCATACAAGTTATGTAGAAATGATTCAGGAGTATGACATACTTTATTTCATTTTTTCTGGTCAGTAGTTTTACAGTTATGGGCCTTCAAACACAGAAGTCAATACTATCGAAACGAGAGATGGCAGTTAGGGCGATTCTCTCGTACATATCTCGTACACATATCTAGATTTTTTTATTCTCGTTGTAATGTCATTGAGGACGTTCTCACCCATCAAAACTCATCAGCTCTTCACATATTGTAGATAACAGATATTTGATTTTAAATTTAACTGTAAATAATCTACCAAAACAATTACTTATCGTTTTGGGGTGCATATCAACGATTTTAAATAACACCCAACGCAAAACAGACAGTCGAGTCGAAATTGTTATTATAAAAATCAGACCACTTCTGACGCATCCAGGCTCGCCGAAAGATATTGCATAAACAAATTCAAATCGCAATTGTGCAAAAGCTAATCATCGGACAACGCCTGGGTTGTGCACACTCAAAGCACCCATCAATCGCTACTTTCTCACGAAAAGCCTGCGCTACAACTTTGATAATGGCGGAGATATGAATTTTTGAAAAAACGCACGTTTTTCCGGTTTCTCCATTAATATTAATCCGATCGCGTCCGTGTAGGGCTCATTTTTTTTGTCCTTTCATTCTCTACTATTCGTCTTGGAACCATCGCGATTGCTCCATCCGTTCAGCTGTTACAAGCGAAAAACGAACAAAACGATTTTGTTCAGGTTTTTTTGTTTATAACAAATTAAGTAATAAATATTTGAAATGCTCTGTTAACATTTCCATTACAGTAACCGTATATCATTACAGTAACGATAAATGCAATAACTAATGAAAACTGTAGGAATTATCACTCAATACTTTCAGTGAAACGAAGAATATATCTTTACATAAAAGTTACACTAAAATTATAAAATCTTACCATCATCTTCCAGTGAAGGCCATCCAGGTCTGTCTTTGCCACCATTTGGATAGAAATCAACGTGGCCAATTGGATCTATATACCCATAATGTCCAACATCCGAATGAATGACATCAACAAATTCAGCATCTCCAGCACCAGCCTTGTTTTCCTTTGGAACTTCTGGCAATTCAAACATCAGAGCCGCCGGGTCGGTAAGCGTTATTCTACCTATCTTCTTACCATTAGTCTTCCTAATAACCGCCTTCCCAGTGAAACCAGCGACTTGCGAACCCAAGGAATGACCGATGACGTGTACGTTCTTTAAACGAACGCACGAAGCAATGATAAAATCTGCTATGAATCCTCCTATAAGTTATAAAGGTGACCTGAATTTGTTACTTTATGATGGATAATAAGACAAATCTTAAGGCCCAGGAAGATAAACAAATGTTTGAATTCAACTGTCCTGAATAATGCGTCAAAAATTATTGAATATTAATATTGTTTAGTGGAATTTTGTACACGTATAAACGAAGGTGCTTTCACTGCTTTCTCTATCAATTCTAACAGCAACTGATTCGTCAAAAGCTTACATTGCAAAATAACCGCGTTTTAGTCATCTGTAAGGACATACCTACAACAGATTATTGTGACAACAGACTTTTTTGATACCTCGGTCATTCCATGACCTGAATTCCACGTTCTTGTAAAAAGTTTCTGGTGATGCCGGCGGTATGTGGCTTTGCATTGTCCTGCATTAGGAGGAAATTTTGACTGACGCCATATGCAGCAGGCACCACATGGTCCTCCAAGATGTTTTCGATATAATTCATTCTATTTGGTCTACCAGGAACCACAACAAGATCAGTTGTGTTGTCTAAACTGATTCCAGCCCAAACCATCACAGATCCACGACCAAATCTATCAACTTCCTGTATAGTAGCGGCTGTACTCGACCGTCGCAATGAGTTAAACGAAGTCTGGACTCGTCGGTAAACAGTACAGGCGTCCAGTGACGAAGTTGCCAATCTCGGTGGTCCAGAGCAAACCTCATTCGCGCTGCTTTGTGATGCTGCGTAAGGCAGTTTGATCAGAAATTTCTATTCCATGTGCTCAACTTAGGTCGTTTAGGAGGTCTCGTGCTGTGGCAGTACGCTGACGTAGAGAGGAAAGGACAAGAAATCGGTCTTGATTTTGGGTAGTTATTTGATTTCGACCTTGTCCAGCTCTTCTAACATAGTGGCAAGTCTCCCGAAACCGATTCCATAAACGCTGAATAATAATATCATTTTACTTCTAATCAACGAAAATTGACAACTGAATTAATTCATTTGTCATCTTTAGCAGGCTTTCATCCGTGAATTCAAAGTATACTTGATTTTTCCCATTTTGTTTTGCCTTATTAATTTACATTTTTGAGTGTAACTTAGAAGCAACTAAGAGTTGTACCATTGTTTTTGTAATTTTGTTTAGTTAAATACATGCCCTTAAAGCATACCAAATTTGATTTGCCTAGAACTATTATTTAAAAAGTTACAGGTTTCGAAAAAAGTGTTCCACTAATTTTTTTGAGCGTTGTATAACCTGATAAGTTGAAATGACTTTTAACATCTAAACTTATTCTTGGATTCATGCTCCTGATTACATTAATACAGTTCTGGTATTTTCTTTGCTAATTTGGCTGTATGCAATTTAAACTAAACCAAATTTTAACCATTTTTACTATGTTAGGATGCACATTATAGGATGGTTCAAAAATGCATTGCAAAAATTTTTGTGACGATAAAAAGCAACGATGCCCCCAAATCGTTTCCAAATCCAAAAAGAGTGGACACGTATTTTTTCTTTTTTCGAAATTTTGATTCTTAATGGTGCCTGTCGAGGCCTCAAATTTACATAAGAAAATGCATGGGAAAAAAGCATTTCTTGGTATTTTTCGAATAATTGTTCGGGGTTTGGGAAAACTTAAGATTAAAGTTATAGGACTTGTAGAGGACTTTCCAATGCAGAATTTGAGCTATTATACATATGGCTTTGACGCCCCCAACCCACCCCACAGTGCCCTGAAAACTACCGTTAAATGAAAAATGTACATTCTTCAGAAAATTTATCCATCTAATCACTTCCTTCTTTTTTTCTCATAGAAATCATTACTATAAATCTAGTTGAACGTTTATAAACATTTGTCAGGTAATTTCCATTTGTTTAAACAAAAGCCATTTGTTTAAATAATTCGCTTTCTCGAAACTCCGTCGAACATCTGTTTTCTGAGTTCGAAATGACAGTTTATAATCTTAGAGTGACATTATTCATTAAACAAATCTTCCTATTGTTTAAACAATCAATGATTATTAATTTTCAACTGTTGTTCTAATTATGGTAGAAGTCAGCTTTTTGTGAAATTAATTTATAAATTTCATGTTCGAGGTATCTTGCCTATGTTATTAGCTAATAAATCCATATTTGTTAAACAAATTCCATTTGTTTAAACAATTTTTTTGCAATTCTAACAGTCATTTTTTAAGATCGGTCTGGTCAAGTGTTATTGTCAAGTGACATCATTTATATTTTGGGATAATTTCCATTGTTTAACTAGTAAAATATTATTCAAATGCATAATGGTGATATACAGGTGGTATGTAAATTGTAAAATAAATTAAAAGTTACAGCCACAACCTGGATATGAACCAGGGACCTGGGACCTGGTTCAAATCATTATTAAGTAAAATATTATTCGTTTTCAATATCATTTATTCAAAAAAATTGAATTGATTTAAAATTCATTTTTTCTGGGAATTGGGGAGTACATTTCCTTTAAAAATATTAAATTTCCTAAGTCAACCAATTTTATTAATCATATTTCTTTCTGCATTTCTTAGTTCCTACCACTGTGTGCCGCAAGATAATGTTGATTTGTTGCTGTCTGGAAACTGTTCCCTGTACTCTAATTTGATGAAATATTGAAAACGAATAATATTTTATTATTTAAACAATGGAAATCATCCAAAATATAAATGATGTCACTTGAGAATAACAGTTAGCCAGACCGATCTAGAAAAAAATAATTTTAGTTGAATTGCAAAAAAAGAATTGTTTAAACAAATGGGATTTGTTTAAACAAATGTGGGTTTATTAGATAATATAGGCAAGATATCTCACACATGAAATTTATAGGTTAATTTCTCGAAAAAAGTTGAAAATGAATAATAATTTATTGTTTAAACAATAGGAGGTTTTTTTAAAATAAATAATGGCACTCTAAGATAATAAACTGCCATTTCGAACTCAGAAAGCAGAATTCAAACGGATTTTCGAGAAAAACGAATTATTTAAACAAATAAAATTTGTTTAAACAAATGGAAATTAACAGAGAAATGTATATAAACATCCCACTACACTTATAATAATTATTTCTATGAGAAAAAAGAGATTGAAATAATTAGAAGGGTCAATTTTCTGAAGAATCTAAATTTTTTCGTTTAAGAGTAGTTTTCAGGGCACTGTGGGGGTGGGTTGGGGGCATCAAATCCATATGTATGATAGGTCAAATTCTTCCTTGGAAAGTCCTCTCCAAGTCCTATAACTTTAGTCTTAAGTTTTCCCAAACCCCGAATAATTATTCGAAAAATACCAAAAAATGTCTTTTTCCCATGCATTTTCTTATGTAAATTTGAAGCCTCGACAGGCACCATTAAGAATCAAAATGTCGAAAAAATACGTGTCCACTTTTTTTGGATTTGGAAACGATTTGGGGGATCACTTTCTAAATAAAAATAGCCAATTTGAACCACCCTAATGCACAACCAAATCATGTCAACAAATGACAGAATGAACTGCTTTTGTAGTCATTTATCTGAAGGGTTGTTGTTCTCAAATTACTCATAATTAAGTTATATTCTTTTGGATCAAAACATATTTCTTTGACGCCAACAATATTTACTTCATTGAATACTCTAGTTTATTTCCTTGTAGAGATTAATTTATGTAGAATATTTATTTAAGTCAAATAAATATATTTGGATACAAACTAAAATTACTTTCCTTTAAAGTAATATTTTTGTTTTGATTTAGAAAGACGTTTCTTCACACCAAAGAAATCTAAGTTTGATTAAAAAAAATATATTTCTATACAAGAAGAGATTTATTTCCTTCAAAGAAATATTTTGCTTCGGCCTAAAATTAGGTGTACTTCCGCCAAAGAAATCATATTTTGATTCAAATAAATATATTTTAGTGTGAATACCTCATCCAACTGTATTGTTAGATGGCGCTGTAAACACTCTCCTCGCAGTTCGGCCTTATCCTGAGTATAAACAGTAGAGTGGTGAAGGCCTACCCCTCAGTTGATGTCATGCGTTTTCCTAAATTGCTAAAAAGGCCGTGTGATCGGCAGTATAAAGCACAGTGCATGCAGGTTCCGATTCCGAATCAGCGTACACTTTGCTACCCTAACCTTGACTGTATGTAGGTCTGGGAAAACCAACCACTGGTCGAGGATGTGGGACATCCCAAAAGGCAGTGACACGTGGAGATTTTGCTTTACTGTACCCTCCGAAAAGTTCTAGTCAGTAATAGGTTCACATTAATTTCTTCAACAAACTAATTTCTTTAATCAAAGAACCATTTATTGCAAAGAAATAATGCCTCTATTGAAACACCAGATTTCTTTGATTCACTGCATATTTATGTGAATTAAACAAAATTTTCTAACTGTGTGTGTGTACTGTTACAGCCTTTTAATGAACAAATTAAAGAAGAATGTTTGGACCAAATAAAGACCATTAAATTGTTAGTAAGACATTTCTAAAAAGTGGGATATTTTGAAAACCTTACCTATAAGTCGAGCATTTGCTGCTGCAATATCATACTTTTTTCCACCAGCTTTATACCAGTCAATGTAGACGACGTTATGACGACCACGTTTGAAAAGAGCATCTCTTAATGGTTTATACCAATAGGTATTTTCGTTCGACAGCCACCCATGAATTATGATTTTTAATGGTATGTCTGGATCTAAATATGCTGACGATATGGTCGAATCTGCATAATATGCACCTGTTGTGCTGTTATTTTTGAAGACTTGAAACGTAACATCTGTTCTTATAGCATCCGCTAGCTGGAAGTTTATGGAAGGAAGACTGAATACATGTCTTGCCGCACATGTTGTTTCTTGATCAGTGGACATTTGTTCCATTTATGGTTTACTTTAACACGGAGATTTTGAATACGTTCTTGCAGAATATTTTGACTTTGTCAAATTTGACACTGAGCTATTTTTGGATCATATAAGCCTTGATTTATCCAACAAATAATACTATACGGCTGGTATAATGTGCTCTATCTAACCCCATCTGGTAATATTTAAACAAAGTTTGAGTTTTCTAAAAACCAAATCATTGGTACATTGGTATGCCGAACGAGAAATGGCTGGACACTACTTGTGGGCCATTTTAATAAATGTAATTCTGTGTTAAAAGCAGGGCTGTGGAGTCGGTAAAAAACTTTCTACTCTGACTCCAGATAATTTTGGTAGTCCGACTCCGACTCCAACTCCGACTCCGGCAAAATTTTATTTGTTTCCAGCGAATTTATTGGCAAAAAAAATAAATCTGGCATAATCTAATTGTAAATAAAATCAAAAGTTGTTTTCTCATTAGAGAGCACATTATTCTGAACCAGTTTGTCAATCGGTTCAATTTTCTATCTTTAATAATAACAAAAGCAATGACAAACCACTGTATAGTACAAAGTAAAATTCATTTCAATTAATACAAAATTAAGTGCAAAATAGAAAAAAATAATCTCAACTCTTACTTCTGTTAGTGGTAATGACGTCACAATTTAATCGGGTATTATACATATATTATGCATGTTTAAGTTTATGCATTAAAAATTACGTTAGAGTGAAGTTTGTACCTTTGCTAATAATAAAAAATATATCTGGATCAATTCTGTCAAGTGTAGGTGACAAAATCTGCGAATATCGGTGTTTTTTAGTTGATCACAAGAAGACTATGACATAGCCACCAATAATCTTAAAATCTGTAACCTACACTCGACAGATCAGTAACAATTTAAAATCTCTACATATTTTGTTAAATACAAAGGTATGTGATACCCTTGATTATACCATAATATTGTATAATCAAGGGTGATACTTTTGATAAATTTGTTCATGTGCGGAAAAAAAGAATCAAGTTCGGTTAAACGTTTAAAGTTATCAAACATTAAAGCTAAAATTGCAAAGTTTTACAAAAAGCATTATCTTTTACAAACATTCAGATATTGGGACAAATAAAAATATAAAAAATTTTGAGAGTTAATAATACGACTGTGATACCACCACGTTGTTTCTTCTGGTAGAAAACCTGTAGGAAACTATTTTTTCTTTTTAAAATTGCAAGGGAATATCATTAAAATACTTTTTGCGATATTTAAGGAATTGATCAGCTGCTCTTTGTGGCCGAACGAATAGGAGTAAACTCTCGTAATTTTGATGAATAAGGAAAACCACACGTTGACGCTTCACTTTGGAAAGTTCTAATTCGTCTATAAGTATGCATCGAAGTCCGATTTTTTTATTTGTAGATGATCGAGCTATCATAATTAGCATATTGAAGTTGGTTGTTGGAAATTGGAAATAGATAAACTATATATGCTGCGCAGCAAGCGACTCACAATAATCATTTTGCTAATCATCACTCACCACCGACCTGTGTGTTTTGTAGTTAAATTATATTTACTTTGTAAAAGACCTAATAATATGTTTAGTTAATCGATTACTATCTATTGAGGCAACGGCCATCTCGCATGTCTTTTTCTACATTATTTAAATATGGACCCGGAGTCGGAGTCGGTACATTTTTTCCGACTCCGACTCCTCTGAAATTTGTCTGAACTCCGACTCCACGACTCCGACTCCACAGCCCTGGTTAAAAGTATCATACAAAGACAAAACAGGACATTTCTCTAATGAAACAATGTTGAATTGTTATTTCTAGTCATTTTATATGCAAAATCATTGAATGTCGTAAATAATTCGCCTGCGTATGAAAATAATACTAATCGATTCAGAAAAATGTCCTCAACATCATGTTAAAATGTTTTAAAAAATGATCCATAAACTTCTGAGTATAGATATCAGCACATTTCACAGATTTGCAATGACTAAAATTGTAAAAAGTACAGTAATTGAAAATAAATGATTAGTTAGTATTTTTGATAAATTTAGTAATTGGAAATTTGTTAAATGCTCTGATGTTTAAACTCAAAATTTATCGATTATTTCTTGGATTAGGATAATAATTGTGGTATACAAATTTATTGTCATACAAAAAATAATAAAGCAAAAATTTTGAATTTTTATTTGAATTTCTAAAGAAAAATTATAAGAACGCTGAATTTTTGTATACATTAATTTGATATTTTCAACAATATGAATGAAAGTGAGTAGGCAATATGCTGTTTTCTAGAAAATGCAAAGTTTTCGGTTAAAATGATTAATAATCGATTCTTTATTTAAAAACAAATAAGCACTGTGTACAAAAAGAAAACAATTTAATAAATATATTAGAGGTAACTAAGCTACAATTTTGAAATACTTTTTAGTATACAGGGTGATTCATTTGCAGGGAGTGCTCCAAACTCATGTTTCAAACAGAAAAATTAGTCCATAATACCAATGAAAATAATAAAAATGAAAATAATAGATTCAGAAAAATGTGTTGAACATCATATCAAAATTTTACTGATTTTTAGGGATATTATTAATGAAATTAATCAAAAACTACAGTGATTAAAAAATTCGTCATGAATTGTTGTCCACCTATGTTTGCATCAATATCTCAGAAAATATTAAGCGTTACAGAACGAATTATACACCATATTAAAGACGAAAGATGAGTAGGTACTTGATAAACAAGAGATTACTTAAAAATCATAAAATGTGTAGGTTTGGGAGAAAGTTAACAAACGACTTTTCAGAGCCGAGATATGTCAATATCTAATCTGTCAAAAAATACAATTTTTTTAAAAAATATCTGATACCTTTTAATTAATTTCAATAATAATATCATCAAAGATTCAGTAAACATTTTGATATGATCTTCAGGTCATTTTTCCCAATCTATTGTTGTTATTTTATTGGTATATTTTGTCTACTAAAATCAAAAATGACTAGGCTATTATAAAAAAATCACACTAGTGAAATTGCTGTACTTTCTTGGGAAACCCTCATAATATCTTTTAAAATTACTGTAACTGCTGTAACTTTGCAAGAATAACTCAATAACACAAGGAAATGAAAGAAAAAAACGCAGATACTGTGAAATTGTTTTTGTCCTGTAATTTGATTTTGTCTGAACGTTATCGTACATTATTGCTTTCATAAAATAATTGTAAAAAAACATGTAGGATGATAATAAATCCAGCCATTATGGACGCAGTAATACAGCCTGAATACAGCTGAAGTAATTAATAAATTGTTGTCAGCGGTTGATATATACGTAGTGAGATGTAGAAAAAACATGAAACCACTCCAACCAATGTTTCTGGTTGCATTATTTATCATCCAATCAGTACGTTGTGTGAGTAAATAAACCATCCATGTAACGTTAATAATTGAACATTAACATTCTAGGCAACTGTAGATGTGCAGTATAAACAAGATTTTCAGCAAAGATTTTACTTTCCTTATATCAATGCAACACGCAAAAACGCCACTTATGCAGTAGCTATGTTCAACAATACGATCAACAGAACAAATTCCAATGAAGACCTTGAGGAAAGCTATCAAAATTACAACAATAGAACGTCTGATGGCGACGATAATATTAACCAATCACTTGAACGCGAAGAACACGAACAAGGAGTGCGAAATAAAAGAAAATGTCTGTGTGCAATACTTTGTTTTTGCTTATAATTAATAATATAATAATTTTCTACGTGTTGTATAAGTTGGTTATTTTTCATTAGATAAATATAAGTTTGACAGCAGGTTCAGTTTGATTTGGAAAATGTCAAACGGTAAGATTTGACGTATGCACCTAACCTCAAATAATCAGAATTACAGTGACAGTTAAATACTTAGACCATCTATAACTAGACGGAGTACGGCCTATCCCAATGCATTGGCTTGTTTTGGCCCAACATACCTTGTCAATAAGGTCGAATTTCGTGTAGATTCTCGTGCACATTGTTCGCGCATGCGCACAGATGCTAGATACCGCCATTATTTTGAACATATGTTTACATCGAGGTTATGAGTTTGTTTACCTATGTAGATGCATATAGATGGTACCTTGGATGGTTAAGAGGTAACAATGGGGCGAAACTGCTGCTTTTGTAAAAAGGCAGCATCAAAAAATATAACGTGTCACAGGTATGACCTTTATTACCGCAATACAGTAATATTAAATTATAACATATACCTTCTCGTAGATTTCCAACAGTTCAAGACTCAAAACAAGCTCGGATTGAAGCTATACCTATAAAAAGTCGGGGTTTTAAAACAACTGTGCTGTGTTCAAGACACTTTTCTAATAGCGATTATAAACTGGGAAAAGACGGAAGACCATAACTCTCCCGTAGTGCGGTGCCAAGTATTTTTGTTACGAGTGATCTACCAAATGAAAATACGGACACAGATAGTATGAGCGATGCAGTTGTAGCAGACACTAGTGGATACACAGAGTCAACAATCACTGCCACGGCTACGAGCTTTGAAAGTGCCACACAGCGCAACACCAACGGAACATCCTTCAGCACTGCCAAGAAAAAGGAGAAAATTTATGTAATATGTAACTCTGTTTTAGGTATATTTTAACGTTATTTTATTGTAGGTACAATCCTCGATATATGGGTGACGTACATACTTCAGACTTATCTTCGTCTCCTCAAGCACGGGCAGTTTTAGCATTAGCAAGAACTACCATAAGCAAGAAAATTGCTCGAATTCGCCAATTGTCTCGTTACAACATGCGATTAAGACAAAAAGTGTGCAATTTATCAACATTAATGGAGCATTATTTGTGTAAAACCATGTTATTAGAAACAGAAAAAAGTGTTCGAAGTTCTTACACCAAGAGCATTTTCTTTAAAAACCAGTAGTTAAATTTTGTTCAAATAAAATATTTTCCTATTATAAGTTGTATTTTGCTTGTAGTTTATTACCCATATTCCTATTAAAGAAAATAAACAAATCATGTATAGTACAACCAACTTAAACTTGACTCGACAGCGGTGCGCAGAGCGTAAATATAATGAGTACGTGACGCGTTCTGCGCAACGCTCTCGATGCAACTACTCGCTGGTCAAGCTATACAGAAACAAATAAAATCTTACACGCGAGAATACATTTTGTCCAAACCTATAAAAAAAATGGATTCTGTTGTTACTATATAAAAGTTGAACAAACGTCACTCAAAAAGATTTTTGCAGAGAACTGGAATAGCGAATTATTTGCTCTTGGATGGTTTAATTGCTTTTTTAACAAATGTCATAATTATAACAGGTACTACAAATGTATGTACATTCAAAAACAGAAAAGGATTTTTATTTTGTGAGGTTACCTTTCACGCCATACGCGACTACCTAATTCAAATTTGACATATAGCCGCCAGTTTAATCTGACCGCTCATTGGTGCGTTACATTGGGAACGAGAAAATATACGACTTTCGACCTTATTATCTTTGGCCACAAACAAAGCCCGTCACGCTCCCTCTAGTCATATAAGCTCGATGGTTAAATAGAGAACACACCTCAATTCTAAAATATTTACCTGCACGGAGGTAGAAAATAAAATATAAGCTTGACATAGTTTAGAAATGTTATATAGATTATAGAACATACAGGCGGGATGTACATTTTAAATAAATCAAAAATTACAGCCACAACCTGGATTTGAACCAGGGACCTTTGCGTTTCTAGCACAATGCTCTCCCATCCAGGTAATTTTGCTGTAATTTTTAATTTATTTAAAATTTACATCCCACCTGTATGTCACCATATTATTAACCTATAAATATTAATTTGACAAATTATGTCGTTAAACATTTTCATTTGTTATATAGACTTGATGACATCATCCACACTTTCTAAATGGCAATCCCATATTTTTTGTACTGAAATTATCGTTACATTAAAAAAAAATCGAGAAAAAGACGGTTGAAACTTATGGTTATATTGATAACTTTTGTTTGTTTATAGTAAGCGAATAGGCGTTTTCAAAAGCTGCATATTTCGTCAGGTTATTGCGTTTTTTACCTTCTTTTATGAAGCCGTCCGCACCCGTTAAAGAATCGCTGTAAATGCGCCAAAAACATTTAGGAACAATTTTTTGGAATTTCAGTTATAAATACAAAGATTTAGGTTTGCTATGAGACCATTTTGAGGTTTCTAGGACAATGGATTCAGCTGAAATAAAATAAAAAAGCGAAACTACTGCCTTCCGCTATCTACCTACGGTAGTCAGACAGTGACACATAGCCCACGTCATAGCTCTGTCTCTTTTGCTTGCGCCAGTTAAATAGAAAACACCTCAATTCTAAAATATTTACCTGCACGGAGGTAGAAAATAAAATAGCAACATACATAGTTTAGAAATGTTATACATATAGAACTGTCATGCCAATCTCAACATGAAAACGGTGTAATAATTGTCTACGATATCTAATATGAAATTGTTTTCTATTAAATAGTTTTAATAATAATATAATAAACAGAAAGTTAATGATTATATAGCAGTACTTCGAAATTAATTCTGCGCTCGATTTGTCGCAAATTAACTGTGTAATCAAATCTTATTAAAGTTGACAATAGACCATTAATATTTATTACTTTTTTAATGATTTTTAAAGCAAATTTAGGAACAATGTTGATGCCTTTTTGCACTTGTGATCGAATCAAAGCGCCTAGAAAGATGTTGGTAATCCCACTGTTTGTTTTACTGTTAATTTCTTCTACACTAGCAGTAAGTAGTCGCTTATTTATTATGATTATTTGAGCCATAATCAAAATAAGTTAAAATGACGGCTAAAACAGGTTTGTTTCGAATATCGCCTCGTTTTTGTTTCATTTTAGAGCAATAGTACTTAGGGTATTAGCACTCAATGGTATTAGGTATACCCTAAGTATAAAACTCGTTTTGGTAGACTTTTCTTAATTTTTATAATTCTTCTATAGGCACCAAAAGCTGTGGCTGAAAACCCAAAAAATGACGCTGGAGAACCACAAAATGGCGCTGCACTAAGATCAGTTATTACCGTATAAAAATACTTTCGTGTAAAAAATGGAGTAGATATAACATATTTTTTATAGGTACCAAAAAAAGAAAAACCAAAAGATGACGCTGACGATGAAATTCTGCAAAGGTCCAATTTAGATTTAGCTAATGCGTTGGCAAATCTATTTCCACCAGGAGGGGAACAACCATAAAGTGATCCATAATTCACTTTTGAAATGTTACAAAAATCTATGATATCAATATTTTAAGAGATGGTTATAATATTGCTAAAATAAGAATAAATATTCTGTAAATAAATTATGTCTTGATATATAGTTAAAAGGCAAAACTCTAAAAGTACCTACTTTTTCTTGAAATTCAAACAAAAAACAAATTTAAATTTTTTTAAGAGGCAGATCGAGAAATATATTGATTTTAAGAAACACTTTTATGACAACAACAATGTAAAAACTAAAATTTACTACAAAATCAAACAATTAATAAAACGCTGGGCGCTTATCACGCTTCGCGCCCACCCTTACACTAATAAAAACATATTTAAGATCTACAATGTGGCAAGACTGACTTTCGAGTCTTAGTACAGTTAAATTAGACGAAAGCTGGCCTATGAGGAAAAAAATCCAATACTTTTACCCGTGGCAGTAGCAAATGTTCTACTGCCACTATTACCCTTTTGCTATCCGGTGCGGAAAGTGTTCAATATTCTATGGTGTCCGCAAATGTTATTAGAGCCTTGAACCCCTAAAAGTAGCGTGCACGTTCGCGAATTTCCGCGATTTACCGCAAAACGATCACAATTGTGCATTTTTATTAATCCTTATAAAATTCTGCACAATAAAGTATTTTCAAGTATTTTCTACATTTTCTCAATGCATTGGATCTTAAATTGCAAGTGCCCCTATATACGAGTTTGGAGTTTAAGAACCAAACTACAGTGAGCGCATTAAGTATATAACATGACAAAATCACGTCGATTTTTAGTTATCATAATATACATATTTACATCAAATTTCATTTCCGATCTTTAATTGTTTTCGACTTTTGACGTCATCGACACGGCAACCCCATATTTTTTGCACTGGTATACATAGATCTGTCTTAATTTGTCTCAAAGGTAATTCACAAAATGTATCGCCATACATAAGAAAATTTTCGAGAAAAAGTGAATTAGGATAATATTGATCACTTTCGTTTGTTTATGGAAAGTGAATAGGCGTTTTCGATTGAGTTCTTTTATGGAGCCGTACGTATGTAAAGGATTGCTGTAAATGCTTCAAGAACATTTGGGAACAAACATTTGGGATTGCAGGTAAAAGTGCAAAGATTAAGGTTTACTATGAGACCATTTTGAGGTTTCTAGGATAATCGTTTCACCTGGTATAAATTTGTATAAATTACCAAAATAGTGTGTTTTGACACTTTGACCCTGCCTTTTTCGAAAACCTTGCGCAATAGAAAATTTTGGAGTCCAGATTCGTTTTCAGGGCAGTTAATTCTACCAAAAACGCATTCAATTCACAAAAGCTACTATCCCTAAAGTCATTAATATTTTAAAATTTTTAATTGACTATCTCTCGGAAATTTTCTTATGTATAGTGTTTTATTTAAAATATTTCCGGTACCATTTAGACAATTAAATGATGTACCAAAATCAGTGAGAAAAAATGGGAGTGCAGAATTTTATAAACAATATCATTGTTCGGGAGCTAAGATCACGAAATCGTGACCGTTTTGCGGTAAATGCTAAGATCCGCGAACGTGCACGTGAAGGATGAGTTAGGGGTGGATTCCAGGCTCTAATAAAATTTCCGGGCGCCATAGGTATTGAAATCCAACAGTTTTTCTTCTTCTTTTTGCTAATTTACTATTTAGGAACTCGCAAAAAACTCTACCCAACCCAACCCAACCCAACCCAACCCAACCCTTATTTTTTTTTTTTGTCAGGGGAAAACCTTCAAAAGGCCCCGGCATCGGTGTCATGTGCCGGGAGTGTGAGATTTGACTCACTAAAAACCCCTCCATGTAACTTTGAAGATCTTCAGAGTGGAGATAGCGGCATACCTGTGAGGGTTTTAACCTTCGCTTCCTCCTTGATCGTAAGTTGTTTCCTTCTCTACTTTCTCACTCCACCCTTTCTCTCTCTCTCATCGTCTCCACTATGTAAGTCTCTATTGCTCTCCACTTTGACTCATCTTCTAGCATTTCCTCTATCATGTTGGATGGCAAAATTTCTCTCCCCATTCGCTCGTCCAGCCGTTGCTTCGCTTCTTTTATGATGCTGCACTCGAAGATGGCGTGCTCCGGGCTATCTTCCACTCCACAGGCGTTGCATTGATTGTGCTGTTTCTTCTTTATTTTGTGGAGATAAGAGCCGAACGACCCATGACCAGTTAGAACTTGCGTCAGGTAATAACTGTTTTCGCCGTGACTTCTGTGGATCCATTGGTCGATATTGTCTATGAGTTTTTTTGTCCATTGGGCTTTGACTTTTTCTTCGTCCCATCTTCTCTGCCATTCACGAATCGTGGTATCTCTCTCTTCTTTTTTGCCAGTCTTGTTAGTCCTCATTCTCCTCCTCTCAGCTATCTTCAAGTCGATAGGTATGGCTCCGGCTATTACTGACAGCGCGGCGGATGAGGTTGTTCGGTATGCTCTTGCTATCATAATGTTTAATCTCCTCTGTGTCCCGATCAGCAGTTCTTTGTATTTCCCAAACCTGAGGGCGTCCGCCCAGATTGTGCACGCATAGGTCATCACACTCTCTGCCGTTAGAGCGATTATCTGTCTCTTGTTGCTTGATGGTCCTTCTAATCTTGGCATTATTCTTTTCAGAGCACATGTCGTTCTTTCTACCTTCTGGGTTACGTATTTGATGTGTGTCGTGAATCTCGAGTTCTTATCTATTATTACCCCCAGGTATTTGAGTGAGTGTTGTGTTTTGATTGTATTTCCACCAAACTGAAACTCTAATTCATGGATTGTTTTCCTGCCTCTTGTCAGTGTAGCCTCTGTCTTTTGGAAGGCTATCTCTAGGTCATTGTCTCTGAACCACTCCTCAATGTCCCTCAGCACCTCCTCTGTGTCTGACACTAATTGCTCTTTGGTCCAGCCCTGTACAGCCACCGCTAGGTCGTCAGCATATGCAATAATGTGGATGTTGGGCTTTCGTGGTAGCTCCAGTATGGCGTCATATGCTATATTCCACATGATAGCTCCCAGTATCGATCCTTGTGGGACGCCTCGCCTCATTTCGTATTCTTTCGACTGGTATGATATGCTTCTCTTCTGCAGATATCTTCGCGTGCACTGTATCAGGTAGTCTGGGACTTTCTTTCTCACCATCGCCTCCACTATCTTCTCCCACCTGACGGAGTTAAAAGCGTTCTTTACGTCAATAGTGACCAACCCAACCCAACCCAACCCAACCCAACCCTTTTTTTTTTTTTTTCGAGAGGAGGGGAACCCGTCATGGGCACCACCAAGCCGGTTCTTGATGGTAGTGTGAGACTCTTACTCACTAAACCTACTCCTCTATGCCTCAGTGTATCTCCGCTAGGAACTACCCGTAAGGGGTTTTGACCATCTAGCGGACGTAGGCGTAACAAAATGTTAGGTGTTACTAGTGGCAGTTCTGCTCGCTACGCCTCTGAGGGAGACGCCGCAATCAGAATGCCGACCGGGTTCTTTCTTTCCTCTTTCTTTTCCTTTCTTTTACCATTTTCTTAGTGTCCTTTCCTTATCTTTTTTTTTTTTTTTTTTTGTGCTGTTTGTATCGCTCTTCCTCTCGTACTATCCATTAATGGGTTTGTGTTGTGTTATGTTTTTGTCTCTGTCCATTTGGTCGTTTCTCTGTCGTGTCTTTCTTTTTCTCTCGGCTATTTGCCATGCCTGCTCATCCTCTGGTTGGTCTCGGTTGCTTTTTTTTTTTTTTTTTTTTTTTTTTCAGGTCTGTTTTTTGTCTTTTTCGTTGTTCTGTGTTGTTGCCTCTTTTTCCTTTTCTTTGTTTTGAGCTGCGTTTGATGCTGTTGATCCTCGCCTTACTCGGTTTGTGTTTGATTCGCTAGTCATTTTCTTTACCGCCCCTCTGTAGAGAGGACAGGCCATCGAATTCATGGAGAACCCAACCCAACCCAACCCAACCCAACCCAACCCTTTTTTTTTTTTTGTTGAAGGAGAGGAAAATGCTTTATGCACACCACCGACGACGGTGCAATGTCGGTGGTAGTGTGGGACTCACATCGTCGGTTACCCACTAAAACCCTCTCTAGAGGACTTCACCTCTATGGTCAAAGCGGAACTACCTTTGTGGGTTTCTCCATCACTTTGGGCCGGACTATTCATTGTCTTCATCTAACGGTCTGCTCTTCCTCTCTCCTCTCTGGATTTCATCATTTCTACCAATTGTTCCTCGATAATTCTCCAGCTCTCCTCATCTCTCACCATCAATTCCACGATATTTTCCGGAGTTACCTGCTTCTTGAACCTTTCTTCCAGCACTTGCCTTCTTCTTGCGTTCTTTTTGCACTCTAAGAACGGGTGCCTAGGGATGTCAATACCTCCGCAGTCCGCGCATCTGTCATTTTCCTTCTTACGTATTCTGCATAGATAGGATCCAAATTCACCGTGCCCCGTGAGGAACTGTGTTAGATAGTAATTCAGTTCTCCATGCTTCCTGCTGTACCACTCATCTATGTTTCCTATTAGGCACTTAGTCCATTGCGCTCTTGGTTTTTCTTCCTCCCATCTTCCCTGCCATATCTCCATCGTGTTCGTCCTTTCTTCATTTCGCCTTGTGCCGTTCTTCTTCATCCTAACTCTTTCCTCTATCTTTAAGTCTATGGGAATGACTGCACTTATCACTGCCAGGGCGATCGTAGATACTGTCTGGTAGGCGCACGCTATCAGTATATGTTGCCTCCTTTGCGCGCTCAGGAGCATGTCTCTATATTTTTGGTGTTTTATAGCGGTTTACCACGTAGTGCACGCGTATAGCAAAACGCTTTCCGCTGTGGCCGCTATCACTCTGCGCTTTTTATGTGAAGGACCGTCTATTCTTGGCATTATTCTTTTTAATGCTTTCGTGGAGTTTTCCGCTTTCTGAGTCATGTAACTTATGTGCTCTGTGTATCGTTGGTTGCGGTCGATCATCACTCCCAGGTACTTTAGTGATTGTTGAGTTTTTACTACATGTCCTCCGAAGTTGAATTCCATTTCATATATTGTGTTTCTTCCTCTTATTAGGGTAGCTTCGGTCTTATTGAATGCAATTTCAAGTTCTTTTCCCGCGAACCATTCTTCTATATCTCTTAAGATCTCCTCGGTGTCTTCAGCAACACTTTCTTTTGTATATCCCTGTACGGTGACGGCGAGATCGTCCGCGTACGCCGTTAGTTGGACGTTGGGTTTCTTTGGTAATTCAAGTACGTCGTCGTAGGCAATATTCCAGAGGGTTGCTCCCATAACGGATCCCTGGGGCACTCCTCTTTTCATCTCGTATTCTATACTTTTATATGATATCCATCGGTCGTTTAGGTAACTCTTCGTGCATTCTATGAGACCCTCCGGAACCTGCTTGTTTTCCATCGCCTCCACCACCTTTTCCCACCTTATGCTATTGAAAGCGTTTTTCACATCGATTGTCACCAAGATACAAAATTTTCGCTTTCCTCGGTTATATAGGTCGCATCTTTCTGCAATCTCATTTATTCTGTTTATTGCGTCCACGGTCGATCTTTTTTTTCTGAAACCATATTGTTCCTCAGCTATCTTTCCCTTCTCTATATCTTCAACTAGTCTATTTCTTATTAGTGCCTCGTATATTTTGGCCCACGAGTTAATTAGGCAGATAGGCCTATATTTAGTTTCGGATGTAGGGTCATTTTTCGGCTTTGGTTTTTCTATAAGAGTTAGTTTAGCCTTCTTCCATTCTTTTGGGAATTCACCGGTTTTCATCAGTCCGTCGAAAAAAATTCGGAAGAGTTCCGGTTTTCGTTCTAGCATCATTTTAGTGACTTCCGGCGGAACGCCGTCTGGTCCCGGGGCTTTTTTCTTTTTTGCTTCCCTTGTTATCTTTTCGATTTCCGCGATGGTTATTGTCTGGTGTTGTCGGTTGATTCGTCTTTTGTCCATGGTGGGCCATTTTATGCGGGGTGCTTCGGGGAAAAGTGTTTTAATTACTTGTCCTGCCTTTGACTCTGTTAGTGTTAGTTTCGGGAAAGTTTTCATTCGTTTGCAGGTTATTTGGTATGCATCCCCCCACTCGTTGTTGTTTAGTTCGTTAAGGAGCGATTTCCACGCTTCTCTTTTGGCTGCTTTGATTGCCCTTTTGAGGTCTTTCTTGCCTTGTTTGTATTCTTCGTTTGTCGTGCTGTTTCCACTAGGATTATTCCTGTTCGCTCTTGTAGCTTTGCGTCTCTGCTCGTTGCATTTTTCTCTTAACTGTCTTATTTCTTCATTCCACCAGTACAGGGACATTTGTTTAGTCTTTCTTGGTTTCTTTGGGCCGAAGGCTTTGTTACAGACATATCTAGTAGTGTTGTCTAGTTTCCTGACTGTTAGAGTTCGTATTGCTTGCAGGGCTTTATCTATTATTTGTGGCAACCTTTGCATTTTGTTGTCGTTTATGAGCATGAGCATGAGCATGACCATGAGCATGAGCATGAGCATGAGCATGAGCATGTGTGTTCGCGTGTGTTCGCGTGTGTTCGCGTGTGTTCGCGTGTGTTCGCGTGTGTTCGCGTGTGTTCGCGTGTGTTCGCGTGTGTTCGCGTGTGTTCGCGTGTGTTCGCGTGTGTTCGCGTGTGTTCGCGTGTGTTCGCGTGTGTTCGCGTGTGTTCGCGTGTGTTCGCGTGTGTTCGCGTGTGTTCGCGTGTGTTCGCGTGTGTTCGCGTGTGTTCGCGTGTGTTCGCGTGTGTTCGCGTGTGTTCGCGTGTGTTCGCGTGTGTTCGCGTGTGTTCGCGTGTGTTCGCGTGTGTTCGCGTGTGTTCGCGTGTGTTCGCGTGTGTTCGCGTGTGTTCGCGTGTGTTCGCGTGTGTTCGCGTGTGTTCGCGTGTGTTCGCGTGTGTTCGCGCGTGTTCGCGCGTGTTCGCGCGTGTTCGCGTGTGTTCGCGTGTGTTCGCGTGTGTTCGCGTGTGTTCGCGTGTGTTCGCGTGTGTTCGCGTGTGTTCGCGTGTGTTCGCGTGTGTTCGCGTGTGTTCGCGTGTGTTCGCGTGTGTTCGCGTGTGTTCCCCTAACTCTACAACACCCCTGTCAGCTTTGACAACTACGAATACGAAGGCGTTGCAGAAATTGCCAAAAAAGCACTATATCTCCTAAACTAAGGCCCGCATCGAGAAACTAATTGAAAAATTACCCCCTAACTCTACAACACCCCTATCAGCTATGACAACTACGAATACGAAGGCGTTGCAGAAATTGCCAAAAAAGCACTGTATCTCCTAAACTAAGGCCCGCATCGAAAAACTAATTGAAAAATGACCCCCTAACTCTACAACACCCCTATCAGCTATGACAACTACGAATACGAAGGCGTTGCAGAAATTGCCAAAAAAGCACTGTATCTCCTAAACTAAGGCCCGCATCGAAAAACTAATTGAAAAATGACCCCCTAACTCTACAACACCCCTGTCAGCTTTGACAACTACGAATACGAAGGCGTTGCAGAAATTGCCAAAAAAGCACTGTATCTCCTAAACTAAGGCCCGCATCGAAAAACTAATTGAAAAATTACCCCCTAACTCTACAACACCCCTATCAGCTATGACAACTACGAATACGAAGGCGTTGCAGAAATTGCCAAAAAAGCACTGTATCTCCTAAACTAAGGCCCGCATCGAAAAACTAATTGAAAAATGACCCCCTAACTCTACAACACCCCTGTCAGCTTTGACAACTACGAATACGAAGGCGTTGCAGAAATTGCCAAAAAAGCACTGTATCTCCTAAACTAAGGCCCGCATCGAAAAACTAATTGAAAAATGACCCCCTAACTCTACAACACCCCTATCAGCTATGACAACTACGAATACGAAGGCGTTGCAGAAATTGCCAAAAAAGCACTGTATCTCCTAAACTAAGGCCCGCATCGAAAAACTAATTGAAAAATGACCCCCTAACTCTACAACACCCCTGTCAGCTTTGACAACTACGAATACGAAGGCGTTGCAGAAATTGCCAAAAAAGCACTGTATCTCCTAAACTAAGGCCCGCATCGAAAAACTAATTGAAAAATGACCCCCTAACTCTACAACACCCCTATCAGCTATGACAACTACGAATACGAAGGCGTTGCAGAAATTGCCAAAAAAGCACTGTATCTCCTAAACTAAGGCCCGCATCGAAAAACTAATTGAAAAATGACCCCCTAACTCTACAACACCCCTGTCAGCTTTGACAACTACGAATACGAAGGCGTTGCAGAAATTGCCAAAAAAGCACTGTATCTCCTAAACTAAGGCCCGCATCGAAAAACTAATTGAAAAATTACCCCCTAACTCTACAACACCCCTATCAGCTATGACAACTACGAATACGAAGGCGTTGCAGAAATTGCCAAAAAAGCACTGTATCTCCTAAACTAAGGCCCGCATCGAAAAACTAATTGAAAAATGACCCCCTAACTCTACAACACCCCTGTCAGCTTTGACAACTACGAATACGAAGGCGTTGCAGAAATTGCCAAAAAAGCACTGTATCTCCTAAACTAAGGCCCGCATCGAAAAACTAATTGAAAAATGACCCCCTAACTCTACAACACCCCTGTCAGCTTTGACAACTACGAATACGAAGGCGTTGCAGAAATTGCCAAAAAAGCACTATATCTCCTAAACTAAGGCCCGCATCGAGAAACTAATTGAAAAATTACCCCCTAACTCTACAACACCCCTATCAGCTATGACAACTACGAATACGAAGGCGTTGCAGAAATTGCCAAAAAAGCACTGTATCTCCTAAACTAAGGCCCGCATCGAAAAACTAATTGAAAAATGACCCCCTAACTCTACGACACCCCTATCAGCTATGACAAAAAAGCACTGTATCTCCTAAACTAAGGCCCGCATCGAAAAACTAATTGAAAAATGACCCCCTAACTCTACGACACCCCTATCAGCTATGACAACTACGAATACGAAGGCGTTGCAGAAATTGCCAAAAAAGCACTGTATCTCCTAAACTAAGGCCCGCATCGAAAAACTAATTGAAAAATGACCCCCTAACTCTACAACACCCCTGTCAGCTTTGACAACTACGAATACGAAGGCGTTGCAGAAATTGCCAAAAAAGCACTGTATCTCCTAAACTAAGGCCCGCATCGAAAAACTAATTGAAAAATGACCCCCTAACTCTACAACACCCCTGTCAGCTTTGACAACTACGAATACGAAGGCGTTGCAGAAATTGCCAAAAAAGCACTGTATCTCCTAAACTAAGGCCCGCATCGAAAAACTAATTGAAAAATGACCCCCTAACTCTACAACACCCCTATCAGCTATGACAAAAAAGCACTGTATCTCCTAAACTAAGGCCCGCATCGAAAAACTAATTGAAAAATGACCCCCTAACTCTACAACACCCCTATCAGCTATGACAACTACGAATACGAAGGCGTTGCAGAAATTGCCAAAAAAGCACTGTATCTCCTAAACTAAGGCCCGCATCGAAAAACTAATTGAAAAATGACCCCCTAACTCTACAACACCCCTGTCAGCTTTGACAACTACGAATACGAAGGCGTTGCAGAAATTGCCAAAAAAGCACTGTATCTCCTAAACTAAGGCCCGCATCGAAAAACTAATTGAAAAATGACCCCCTAACTCTACAACACCCCTATCAGCTATGACAACTACGAATACGAAGGCGTTGCAGAAATTGCCAAAAAAGCACTGTATCTCCTAAACTAAGGCCCGCATCGAAAAACTAATTGAAAAATGACCCCCTAACTCTACAACACCCCTGTCAGCTTTGACAACTACGAATACGAAGGCGTTGCAGAAATTGCCAAAAAAGCACTGTATCTCCTAAACTAAGGCCCGCATCGAAAAACTAATTGAAAAATTACCCCCTAACTCTACAACACCCCTATCAGCTATGACAACTACGAATACGAAGGCGTTGCAGAAATTGCCAAAAAAGCACTGTATCTCCTAAACTAAGGCCCGCATCGAAAAACTAATTGAAAAATTACCCCCTAACTCTACAACACCCCTATCAGCTATGACAACTACGAATACGAAGGCGTTGCAGAAATTGCCAAAAAAGCACTGTATCTCCTAAACTAAGGCCCGCATCGAAAAACTAATTGAAAAATGACCCCCTAACTCTACAACACCCCTGTCAGCTTTGACAACTACGAATACGAAGGCGTTGCAGAAATTGCCAAAAAAGCACTATATCTCCTAAACTAAGGCCCGCATCGAGAAACTAATTGAAAAATTACCCCCTAACTCTACAACACCCCTATCAGCTATGACAACTACGAATACGAAGGCGTTGCAGAAATTGCCAAAAAAGCACTGTATCTCCTAAACTAAGGCCCGCATCGAAAAACTAATTGAAAAATTACCCCCTAACTCTACAACACCCCTATCAGCTATGACAACTACGAATACGAAGGCGTTGCAGAAATTGCCAAAAAAGCACTGTATCTCCTAAACTAAGGCCCGCATCGAAAAACTAATTGAAAAATGACCCCCTAACTCTACAACACCCCTATCAGCTATGACAAAAAAGCACTGTATCTCCTAAACTAAGGCCCGCATCGAAAAACTAATTGAAAAATGACCCCCTAACTCTACAACACCCCTATCAGCTATGACAACTACGAATACGAAGGCGTTGCAGAAATTGCCAAAAAAGCACTGTATCTCCTAAACTAAGGCCCGCATCGAAAAACTAATTGAAAAATGACCCCCTAACTCTACAACACCCCTGTCAGCTTTGACAACTACGAATACGAAGGCGTTGCAGAAATTGCCAAAAAAGCACTGTATCTCCTAAACTAAGGCCCGCATCGAAAAACTAATTGAAAAATGACCCCCTAACTCTACAACACCCCTGTCAGCTTTGACAACTACGAATACGAAGGCGTTGCAGAAATTGCCAAAAAAGCACTGTATCTCCTAAACTAAGGCCCGCATCGAAAAACTAATTGAAAAATGACCCCCTAACTCTACAACACCCCTATCAGCTATGACAACTACGAATACGAAGGCGTTGCAGAAATTGCCAAAAAAGCACTGTATCTCCTAAACTAAGGCCCGCATCGAAAAACTAATTGAAAAATGACCCCCTAACTCTACAACACCCCTGTCAGCTTTGACAACTACGAATACGAAGGCGTTGCAGAAATTGCCAAAAAAGCACTGTATCTCCTAAACTAAGGCCCGCATCGAAAAACTAATTGAAAAATTACCCCCTAACTCTACAACACCCCTATCAGCTATGACAACTACGAATACGAAGGCGTTGCAGAAATTGCCAAAAAAGCACTGTATCTCCTAAACTAAGGCCCGCATCGAAAAACTAATTGAAAAATGACCCCCTAACTCTACAACACCCCTGTCAGCTTTGACAACTACGAATACGAAGGCGTTGCAGAAATTGCCAAAAAAGCACTATATCTCCTAAACTAAGGCCCGCATCGAAAAACTAATTGAAAAATGACCCCCTAACTCTACAACACCCCTGTCAGCTTTGACAACTACGAATACGAAGGCGTTGCAGAAATTGCCAAAAAAGCACTGTATCTCCTAAACTAAGGCCCGCATCGAAAAACTAATTGAAAAATGACCCCCTAACTCTACAACACCCCTATCAGCTATGACAACTACGAATACGAAGGCGTTGCAGAAATTGCCAAAAAAGCACTGTATCTCCTAAACTAAGGCCCGCATCGAAAAACTAATTGAAAAATGACCCCCTAACTCTACAACACCCCTGTCAGCTTTGACAACTACGAATACGAAGGCGTTGCAGAAATTGCCAAAAAAGCACTGTATCTCCTAAACTAAGGCCCGCATCGAAAAACTAATTGAAAAATGACCCCCTAACTCTACAACACCCCTATCAGGTATGACAACTACGAATACGAAGGCGTTGCAGAAATTGCCAAAAAAGCACTGTATCTCCTAAACTAAGGCCCGCATCGAAAAACTAATTGAAAAATGACCCCCTAACTCTACAACACCCCTGTCAGCTTTGACAACTACGAATACGAAGGCGTTGCAGAAATTGCCAAAAAAGCACTGTATCCCCTAAACTAAGGCCCGCATCGAAAAACTAATTGAAAAATTACCCCCTAACTCTACAACACCCCTATCAGCTATGACAAAAAAGCACTGTATCTCCTAAACTAAGGCCCGCATCGAAAAACTAATTGAAAAATGACCCCCTAACTCTACAACACCCCTGTCAGCTTTGACAACTACGAATACGAAGGCGTTGCAGAAATTGCCAAAAAAGCACTGTATCTCCTAAACTAAGGCCCGCATCGAAAAACTAATTGAAAAATTACCCCCTAACTCTACAACACCCCTATCAGCTATGACAACTACGAATACGAAGGCGTTGCAGAAATTGCCAAAAAAGCACTGTATCTCCTAAACTAAGGCCCGCATCGAAAAACTAATTGAAAAATGACCCCCTAACTCTACGACACCCCTATCAGCTTTGACAACTACGAATACGAAGGCGTTGCAGAAATTGCCAAAAAAGCACTGTATCTCCTAAACTAAGGCCCGCATCGAAAAACTAATTGAAAAATGACCCCCCAACTCTACAACACCCCTGTCAGCTTTGACAACTACGAATACGAAGGCGTTGCAGAAATTGCCAAAAAAGCACTGTATCTCCTAAACTAAGGCCCGCATCGAAAAACTAATTGAAAAATGACCCCCTAACTCTACAACACCCCTATCAGCTATGACAACTACGAATACGAAGGCGTTGCAGAAATTGCCAAAAAAGCACTGTATCTCCTAAACTAAGGCCCGCATCGAAGAACTAATTGAAAAATGACCCCCTAACTCTACAACACCCCTGTCAGCTTTGACAACTACGAATACGAAGGCGTTGCAGAAATTGCCAAAAAAGCACTGTATCTCCTAAACTAAGGCCCGCATCGAAAAACTAATTGAAAAATTACCCCCTAACTCTACAACACCCCTATCAGCTATGACAACTACGAATACGAAGGCGTTGCAGAAATTGCCAAAAAAGCACTGTATCTCCTAAACTAAGGCCCGCATCGAAAAACTAATTGAAAAATGACCCCCTAACTCTACAACACCCCTGTCAGCTTTGACAACTACGAATACGAAGGCGTTGCAGAAATTGCCAAAAAAGCACTGTATCTCCTAAACTAAGGCCCGCATCGAAAAACTAATTGAAAAATGACCCCCTAACTCTACAACTTCAGCTTTGACAACTACGAATACGAAGGCGTTGCAGAAATTGCCAAAAAAGCACTATATGTGTCGTGTGTGTCGTGTGTGTGTCGTGTGTGTGTCGTGTGTGTGTCGTGTGTGTGTCGTGTGTGTGTCGTGTGTGTGTCGTGTGTGTGTCGTGTGTGTGTCGTGTGAGTGTTGTGTGTGTGTCGTGTGTGTGTCGTGTGTGTGTCGTGTGTGTGTCGTGTGTGTGTCGTGTGTGTGTCGTGTGTGTGTCGTGTGTGGTGTGTCGTGTGTGGTGTGTCGTGTGTGGTGTGTGGTGTGTCGTGTGTCGTGTGTGGTGTGTGGTGTGTCGTGTGTCGTGTGTCGTGTGTCGTGTGTCGTGTGTCGTGTGTCGTGCGTCGTGCGTCGTGTGTCGTGTGTCGTGTGTCGTGAGTCGTGTGTCGTGTGTCGTGCGTCGTGCGTCGTGCGTCGTGCGTCGTGTGTGTCGTGTGTGTCGTGTGTGTCGTGTGTGTCGTGTTTTACCCCCTAACTCTACAACACCCCTATCAGCTATGACAACTACGAATACGAAGGCGTTGCAGAAATTGCCAAAAAAGCACTATATCTCCTAAACTAAGGCCCGCATCGAAAAACTAATTGAAAAATGACCCCCTAACTCTACAACACCCCTATCAGCTATGACAAAAAAGCACTGTATCTCCTAAACTAAGGCCCGCATCGAAAAACTAATTGAAAAATGACCCCCTAACTCTACAACACCCCTGTCAGCTTTGACAACTACGAATACGAAGGCGTTGCAGAAATTGCCAAAAAAGCACTGTATCTCCTAAACTAAGGCCCGCATCGAAAAACTAATTGAAAAATGACCCCCTAACTCTACAACACCCCTATCAGCTATGACAACTACGAATACGAAGGCGTTGCAGAAATTGCCAAAAAAGCACTATATCTCCTAAACTAAGGCCCGCATCGAAAAACTAATTGAAAAATGACCCCCTAACTCTACAACACCCCTATCAGCTATGACAAAAAAGCACTGTATCTCCTAAACTAAGGCCCGCATCGAAAAACTAATTGAAAAATGACCCCCTAACTCTACAACACCCCTGTCAGCTTTGACAACTACGAATACGAAGGCGTTGCAGAAATTGCCAAAAGAGCACTGTATCTCCTAAACTAAGGCCCGCATCGAAAAACTAATTGAAAAATGACCCCCTAACTCTACAACACCCCTATCAGCTATGACAACTACGAATACGAAGGCGTTGCAGAAATTGCCAAAAAAGCACTGTATCTCCTAAACTAAGGCCCGCATCGAAAAACTAATTGAAAAATGACCCCCTAACTCTACAACACCCCTGTCAGCTTTGACAACTACGAATACGAAGGCGTTGCAGAAATTGCCAAAAAAGCACTGTATCTCCTAAACTAAGGCCCGCATCGAAAAACTAATTGAAAAATGACCCCCTAACTGTACAACACCCCTGTCAGCTTTGACAACTACGAATACGAAGGCGTTGCAGAAATTGCCAAAAAAGCACTATATCTCCTAAACTAAGGCCCGCATCGAAAAACTAATTGAAAAATGACCCCCTAACTCTACAACACCCCTATCAGCTATGACAACTACGAATACGAAGGCGTTGCAGAAATTGCCAAAAAAGCACTGTATCTCCTAAACTAAGGCCCGCATCGAAAAACTAATTGAAAAATGACCCCCTAACTCTACAACACCCCTGTCAGCTTTGACAACTACGAATACGAAGGCGTTGCAGAAATTGCCAAAAAAGCACTGTATCTCCTAAACTAAGGCCCGCATCGAAAAACTAATTGAAAAATGACCCCCTAACTCTACAACACCCCTATCAGCTATGACAAAAAAGCACTGTATCTCCTAAACTAAGGCCCGCATCGAAAAACTAATTGAAAAATGACCCCCTAACTCTACAACACCCCTATCAGCTATGACAACTACGAATACGAAGGCGTTGCAGAAATTGCCAAAAAAGCACTGTATCTCCTAAACTAAGGCCCGCATCGAAAAACTAATTGAAAAATGACCCCCTAACTCTACAACACCCCTGTCAGCTTTGACAACTACGAAT
This sequence comes from Aphodius sticticus, assembly GCA_963966075.1. Classification (NCBI taxonomy): domain Eukaryota; kingdom Metazoa; phylum Arthropoda; class Insecta; order Coleoptera; family Scarabaeidae; genus Aphodius; species Aphodius sticticus. The sequence continues at coordinate 72,429,727 of OZ014509.1, forward strand.
ACGAAGGCGTTGCAGAAATTGCCAAAAAAGCACTGTATCTCCTAAACTAAGGCCCGCATCGAAAAACTAATTGAAAAATTACCCCCTAACTCTACAACACCCCTATCAGCTATGACAACTACGAATACGAAGGCGTTGCAGAAATTGCCAAAAAAGCACTGTATCTCCTAAACTAAGGCCCGCATCGAAAAACTAATTGAAAAATGACCCCCTAACTGTACAACACCCCTGTCAGCTTTGACAACTACGAATACGAAGGCGTTGCAGAAATTGCCAAAAAAGCACTATATCTCCTAAACTAAGGCCCGCATCGAAAAACTAATTGAAAAATGACCCCCTAACTCTACAACACCCCTATCAGCTATGACAACTACGAATACGAAGGCGTTGCAGAAATTGCCAAAAAAGCACTGTATCTCCTAAACTAAGGCCCGCATCGAAAAACTAATTGAAAAATGACCCCCTAACTCTACAACACCCCTGTCAGCTTTGACAACTACGAATACGAAGGCGTTGCAGAAATTGCCAAAAAAGCACTGTATCTCCTAAACTAAGGCCCGCATCGAAAAACTAATTGAAAAATGACCCCCTAACTCTACAACACCCCTATCAGCTATGACAAAAAAGCACTGTATCTCCTAAACTAAGGCCCGCATCGAAAAACTAATTGAAAAATGACCCCCTAACTCTACAACACCCCTATCAGCTATGACAACTACGAATACGAAGGCGTTGCAGAAATTGCCAAAAAAGCACTGTATCTCCTAAACTAAGGCCCGCATCGAAAAACTAATTGAAAAATGACCCCCTAACTCTACAACACCCCTGTCAGCTTTGACAACTACGAATACGAAGGCGTTGCAGAAATTGCCAAAAAAGCACTATATCTCCTAAACTAAGGCCCGCATCGAAAAACTAATTGAAAAATGACCCCCTAACTCTACAACACCCCTATCAGCTATGACAACTACGAATACGAAGGCGTTGCAGAAATTGCCAAAAAAGCACTGTATCTCCTAAACTAAGGCCCGCATCGAAAAACTAATTGAAAAATGACCCCCTAACTCTACAACACTCCTGTCAGCTTTGACAACTACGAATACGAAGGCGTTGCAGAAATTGCCAAAAAAGCACTGTATCTCCTAAACTAAGGCCCGCATCGAAAAACTAATTGAAAAATGACCCCCTAACTCTACAACACCCCTGTCAGCTTTGACAACTACGAATACGAAGGCGTTGCAGAAATTGCCAAAAAAGCACTATATCTCCTAAACTAAGGCCCGCATCGAAAAACTAATTGAAAAATGACCCCCTAACTCTACAACACCCCTATCAGCTATGACAACTACGAATACGAAGGCGTTGCAGAAATTGCCAAAAAAGCACTGTATCTCCTAAACTAAGGCCCGCATCGAAAAACTAATTGAAAAATGACCCCCTAACTCTACAACACCCCTGTCAGCTTTGACAACTACGAATACGAAGGCGTTGCAGAAATTGCCAAAAAAGCACTATATCTCCTAAACTAAGGCCCGCATCGAAAAACTAATTGAAAAATGACCCCCTAACTCTACAACACCCCTATCAGCTATGACAACTACGAATACGAAGGCGTTGCAGAAATTGCCAAAAAAGCACTGTATCTCCTAAACTAAGGCCCGCATCGAAAAACTAATTGAAAAATGACCCCCTAACTCTACAACACCCCTGTCAGCTTTGACAACTACGAATACGAAGGCGTTGCAGAAATTGCCAAAAAAGCACTGTATCTCCTAAACTAAGGCCCGCATCGAAAAACTAATTGAAAAATGACCCCCTAACTCTACAACACCCCTATCAGCTATGACAAAAAAGCACTGTATCTCCTAAACTAAGGCCCGCATCGAAAAACTAATTGAAAAATGACCCCCTAACTCTACAACACCCCTATCAGCTATGACAACTACGAATACGAAGGCGTTGCAGAAATTGCCAAAAAAGCACTGTATCTCCTAAACTAAGGCCCGCATCGAAAAACTAATTGAAAAATGACCCCCTAACTCTACAACACCCCTGTCAGCTTTGACAACTACGAATACGAAGGCGTTGCAGAAATTGCCAAAAAAGCACTGTATCTCCTAAACTAAGGCCCGCATCGAAAAACTAATTGAAAAATTACCCCCTAACTCTACAACACCCCTATCAGCTATGACAACTACGAATACGAAGGCGTTGCAGAAATTGCCAAAAAAGCACTGTATCTCCTAAACTAAGGCCCGCATCGAAAAACTAATTGAAAAATGACCCCCTAACTGTACAACACCCCTGTCAGCTTTGACAACTACGAATACGAAGGCGTTGCAGAAATTGCCAAAAAAGCACTATATCTCCTAAACTAAGGCCCGCATCGAAAAACTAATTGAAAAATGACCCCCTAACTCTACAACACCCCTATCAGCTATGACAACTACGAATACGAAGGCGTTGCAGAAATTGCCAAAAAAGCACTGTATCTCCTAAACTAAGGCCCGCATCGAAAAACTAATTGAAAAATGACCCCCTAACTCTACAACACTCCTGTCAGCTTTGACAACTACGAATACGAAGGCGTTGCAGAAATTGCCAAAAAAGCACTGTATCTCCTAAACTAAGGCCCGCATCGAAAAACTAATTGAAAAATGACCCCCTAACTCTACAACACCCCTATCAGCTATGACAACTACGAATACGAAGGCGTTGCAGAAATTGCCAAAAAAGCACTGTATCTCCTAAACTAAGGCCCGCATCGAAAAACTAATTGAAAAATGACCCCCTAACTCTACAACACCCCTGTCAGCTTTGACAACTACGAATACGAAGGCGTTGCAGAAATTGCCAAAAAAGCACTATATCTCCTAAACTAAGGCCCGCATCGAGAAACTAATTGAAAAATTACCCCCTAACTCTACAACACCCCTATCAGCTATGACAACTACGAATACGAAGGCGTTGCAGAAATTGCCAAAAAAGCACTGTATCTCCTAAACTAAGGCCCGCATCGAAAAACTAATTGAAAAATTACCCCCTAACTCTACAACACCCCTGTCAGCTTTGACAACTACGAATACGAAGGCGTTGCAGAAATTGCCAAAAAAGCACTGTATCTCCTAAACTAAGGCCCGCATCGAAAAACTAATTGAAACATTACCCCCTAACTCTACAACACCCCTATCAGCTATGACAACTACGAATACGAAGGCGTTGCAGAAATTGCCAAAAAAGCACTGTATCTCCTAAACTAAGGCCCGCATCGAAAAACTAATTGAAAAATGACCCCCTAACTCTACAACACCCCTATCAGCTATGACAACTACGAATACGAAG